>CM077661.1:6877500-7247500 GCA_039707465.1 Rhabdophis nuchalis
AATACATCCAGGCTCAGACCCAGGCAAGGCTCTGCAGATGACATAGTTGGTAGAACCAACCGACTTAATGCGCTCCCTTATCTGTGTGTCCGTTGGGGAAGGGAAGGAGGGAGAGAGAGAGAGAGAGAGAGAGAGAGAGAGAGAGGGAGGGAGAGAGAGGGAGAGAGAAGGAGGAGGGTGTCCGCTGCCGAATGTTTCTATAAATACATAAACTTAAGTTAAACCAGCTGTTGGAGCTAGCCGGTTTCCTAAGCCGAATTCCCCTAGAGCAAAACAAAAGCAGAAAAGAACACTACGGCCCTGCAAACTTCGCCTGGGTTTATCGCTGCTTTTGTCTGTAACATTTGGGGCTGTTTTATAGCTGTGTTGCTAGAAAATGCAGAGGCACAAGAAAGAAATATATCTAGGCACACATATACATTTCTGTCGTTCTGTTTATGCCCTGCTAGGATTTAAGCAAAAAGGACCCAAAAATGTAAATCACCTGCTAGCAGTGATGGAAACACGGTGTCCCTTTGGGAATTTTGCTTTTTTTCCCCTCCCAAGAGATTTACCTTATCTTGCTCCGGGGCTACATTATAAACATTTAAAACACATTAAAGTTCTTTTAAAGGATGAATCAACTGTTGAGGTTCTGCAAACTATATTCACAAGAGTTTTGCATATTTGTATGTGATGTATTTTGCTTGCCTGCCGGAAATCAGAAAATATATTATTTGAGAAAGGAAAAGAAAAAAAAAGAGACCTAAATCAAATCTAACCACTTGGACAAAAGTATTTCTCGATAAGAAGGAAGAGCATGTGTGAATTGTTATACCAGGAAGCTTTCAAGTAACAATTTGTAATCACAGGAAGAATTTTTTTTCCCTTTAAAACGTCATCAGGGAAGTAATTGAAAATGTTTCATTTTCTTTTAGCGACCTCTCGGTTAAGTATCTGATTGTAACAACAAGAAAGAAAAAAGTCTGCGTAAACCTTGCAATGCATGTGAATTTGTTTTAAATTCATAAGCCACTGGATTTGTTTTTTGTTTTTTTAAATAACTATCTTTAAATAATGCAAAACAATGCAGCAAAAGAGGAAAAACCCACAAGATGAATCCTGTGTCCATAGAAATGGTCCAGCGGTTTGCTCCAGGTTTTGAGGCTGAGGACTGGGGGTGATTTTCTGGTTCTATTTTCACAGTACATCAGGGGTAGTCAACCTTTTTATACCTACCGCCCACTTTTGTATCTCTGTTAGTAGTAAAATTTTCTAACCGCCCACCGGTTCCACAGGAATGGTGATTTATAAAGAGGGAAGTCAATTAAACTTAAAAAAAGGAAAATCCTTCAGTATTGGACAAAATCCCTACCACCCACCATGAAAGCTGGAACGGCCACTAGTGGGCGGTAGGGACCAGGTTGACTACCACTGGTGGACAGGATCCCATGCCTTGAAGATGCTGGGTGAAGAAGAAAAAAAATGAAGAGATAATGAGAGTGCCTGGGTTTTATGCCCTCTCTGGGCTTTTGAATTTGAGCTTGGTTGTCAGACTCCCATGGGGTCATGCAAGAGCAACTCTGTAGGCTGTCCCGAGTCCCAGGCTTGGTTGAGCCTTGCTGGGTGATGTAATCTCCCCAGGTGCCACGTGGTGAGATGGATAGAGGGCTAATCCTAACTTTGTTGGATCTTGGGTGAGGGCATTTGCCTATGAATAGACCTAGCTATCTCTTTATCTCTTAAGTGCGAGCATCTGCTGTGGACTATCGAGAATGGATTGAGCCTAAAAACATGATTCTCCATTTCTCATCCAGGGAAATATAATATTCTGCCTTTTTAATATTTCCTAGAATATTTTTCTAGCAGAGGGGTGGGTTGCTAACTTCCTACACAGCTTCCAGATGGATGATCTGGAGCCATCAGACTGATTATATGATGATGATTTGTTTGTCTTTATATTCTTTTACTAGAGAGGTTTCATTGTACTGTATTTCTCTTGACGTAGAAGACGTACAATCTTCGTAACACTGATAGAATACTCATCATATCCAATCAATCCAATCCATGAATCAAGTCCTGCCCCATACATCCCTCAGACCGATACGCTCCCACAGAGAGGGCCTCCTCAGGGTGCCGTCGGCTGGACAATGCCGACTGGCGACACCCAGGGGAAGAGCCTTCTCTGTGGCTGGGCCAGCCCTCTGGAACGACCTACCCCCTGAACTCCGCACCATCTCTGACCTCCGCCTCTTCCGCAAGTGTCTGAAGACACATTTATTCCATCTAGCCGGCCTAGCGTAACCCCCTGTATTGACCATTAGACAGTTTTAAATTTGGGATTTTAATTCGGTTTTTAGCACAGGTTTTACTAGAATAAGTTTTTTAAATTTTATATGTTTTGTATGTATTTTAACATTCCTGTGCGCCGCCCTGGGTCCGTTTGGAGAAGGGCGGGATATAAATTTAATAAAATAAAATAAATAAAATAAATAATAAGTCATATGTTTTGAAAATAGAAAGCCTCGTGAAATGTGGTGCTTCCTACAGCAGTCCAGGGCTGCGGAGTAAAATGAATTCTGTGCAAATGCTTATGCAATTAATTTAGTAGCTATTGTTTCACAGATTATTATCAGCCCATGGGGAACGTGTTAGCGCTCAAATTGATTAGCCTTGTTTAACCAATCTGGCCTGACACAATTCCTTTCATTATGCAAACTACAGGCCCTGTTTGGGTTCTCCATATCTCAACAAAAATGTTGGTTTACAGAATAAATAATAACTATTACGGTTTATCATGAAGTGGGACGCTAGCTATTATGCAGCCATGGGGTTAATTACTTAGCCAAGTGTTTCTTGACTGGAGCAAAACTCTCAACAATTAACAAAGGATCAGAATTCCCCTTGCACAAACAAAGACTAAGATATGGTCGCTTTGGAAGCGAAATGGGCAGCAAATAAATTTAATGAATGAATAATGTGGTATTTGTAAATTAAAAAGGAATTGTAGTTTAGATTTGGATTCAGAGAATAGGGCAGCTCCAATTTTGGAGTTTATAAGAGTCTTAAATTGTTATGGTAGAGTTCCTAGATCACAAAATATCTTCTTCTTCTTCTTCTTCTTCTTCTTCTTCTTCTTCTTCTTCTTCTTCTTCTTCTTCTTCTTCTTCTTCTTCTTCTTCTTCTATCCATCCATCCATCCATCCATCCATCCATCAAATAGCTGTCTCTGTGTGTTTATGTTCCAGCATAACTCTGGAACACCTCGAGCAATTTCAACCAAGCATGGTAGACAGATGACTTACTTTCTGGAAACAAATACTGTGAGATTAAGACACCCCTAACAACCCCCCCCCAGGTGTGTGTTCCGTTAAGATACAGCCTATTGTGCCTTAAAATGGCTTCTACTGTACTGCCATAAAATGGCTTCTACTATACAGCACAGTGGGAGTTGCCATGGTTAACAGCTTCAAAGTACTCCACAAGGGGGCTCCCTCTGGTAAGGGGGAAAATCCAACATTAAAAATTACGATTGGTCTGAACATTTTCTCTCTATAAATAAATACCCAAGCAATGTCAGGTTATCAACTAGTTTGTAAATAAATGTCAAGCCTTTATAATTGAATGGGAACCCAAAAGGTATTATGGCAATAGAACTGCTGGGACATCCTGTAATTCAGAGAAGTCAAATCTGCTTAGAATAACCAGTTTATAGTTTAAATCAAGGATGAGAAACATTTTTTAAGGCTTTACTTCATCACATTTCTGTTTAATAAAAAGCTGAAATAATAGGACTACTCCTCAGGCGTGACTTGAATGATTTTTCTCCTTGTAGCCTATAATAAATATACAGTTATCCCAAGTCCAATCTGCAGAAAGAGCTAATAGCTATCCCATTATTCTAATGCCAGTTCCTTGGATATAATCCTTACCTTGAGGCTAACTTTAAGCAATTTTAAAATGTTTGTAGGCTGGGAACTAAATGCCATTGTTCCAAATCACTTCAATTAGAAGCTGGACCTATTCAAGCAATTAATTTAAAACTTAATTTTTATAGTGCAGAAGGATAGTAAAGTAAGGAGATGCTGTTCTTTTATTCTCTGGCAATGTGTCTCTCTTACATTTTGTTGCAAGGGTAGAGTTTTGTGCAGGCTTCCATCTTATACACCGTACCCCACAAATGTACATAAATAATATGCATTATTGATGCCTCTTCTTTTTTTATTTTCAATTCTGAGTGGCTTAAACATGATTTATTCTAGCTCAGTTTATCAACTCTTGACATTACAAGAGTCCGTGCTTCAATTTTATGGCTACGTTCAATTTTGTGGTTTTTATCAAGCCTTTTGCATTCCCAAGATGCATATGTAGTAGCTTAGATTCGTGTGTTTTTTCAATACAATACAATACAATACAATACAATACAATACAATACAATACAATACAATACAATACAATACAATACAATACAATACAATACAATACAATACAATACAATAGCAGAGTTGGAAGGGACCTTGTAGGTCTTCTAGTCCAGGGGTCCCCAACCTTTTTTGCACCAGGGACCGGTTTCATTTTAAAGAAAATTCTGCAGACCGGCTGGCGTAGAGGAGGAGCGGGGGGGGGGGGAAACAGGCGGCGCATGCGCACACGGGGGGGGAGTCGGCTCACTCGGCCCTCTAGGGCCTCCAACGGCACAAATGGCCACGCCTGCACACGCGGGGGGGAGTCGGCTCACTTGGCCCTCTAGGGCCCTCTAGGGCCTCCAATGGTGCGAACGGCCGTGCCTGCGCTCTCCCACATCCGGCGCGCACTCTGCCCAGGGGACTGCCCCCTCCTCCCTTCTCCTCCTCTCCAGCCCTGCGGCCCGGTTCCTATCAAGCCACGGACCGGCACCGGTCCACGGACCGGGGGTTGGGGACCCCTGTTCTAGTCCAACTCCCTGCGTGGGCAGGAACCTTATACCATTTCAGACAAATGGCTATCTAACATCTTTTTAAAGACTTCCAGGGCAATATAATGCTCTATACCCTCCCTCCCTACACATATTTTCTTCTGTATCATTCCAGGCGAAGTCTCAATTACCTTGGAAGAAGAGGAGGAGGAGGAGGAGGCTTCTACCAACCCATTGCTCTTTATTTCCCATTGCAGGCCTATGGAACTAGGTAATGAAGGGCAGCAGGTAGTGGGTTGACCATGACGTTGGAGGTTGTTGGAGGGTAGGGGACTCCAAAAAAAACTCCACACCCCAGTATGGGAGTTTTGAGTGCATGGTTGTACATGCCATTTATCACAACTTCCTCCACCGATAAACTTGTATAGGTCACTGCAAAGGTTTGTTAGGAAATATATATGTATGTATGTATGTACGTACTTATGTTAGGTTTTTGAGCTGATCAATTAAGACGTATCTTTTCCATCAAGCCGGTCTAGCTTAGAGCTTAGAGCTCTGATATACAGTGGTACCTCGGTTCACGAACGCCTCTGTTCACGACCAATTCGGATTACGACCAAAAATTTCCCAAAAAATGTGCCCCGGTTCACGAACACCGTTTCGGTTCACGAACGGAAAAGTTCGTAAAAATACGCTCCGCTTCACGAACTCCGCCTCGCTTCACGAACTCCGCCCTCGCATCACGAACAGAAAAGTTCGTAAAAATGCTCGGATTCACGAACCCCGCCTCGCTTCACGAACCGGAGCCGCGGACATTTTAAAAACAAGGTCAGAACGGATTAACCGGATTTACATTGAACCCTATGGGAAACTGTGCCTCTGTTCACGACCAATTCTGTTCGCGAACAGAGTCAGTTCAAGAATCACGACCAAAAAACAAGGTCGGAACGGATTAACCGGATTTACATTGAACCCTATGGGAAATTGTGCCTCTCTTCACGACCAATTCGGATCGCGAACAGAGTCAGTTCACGAATTAAGTTCGTGAACCGAGGTACCACTGTAATTCAATCCCAGCCAACGAGTAAAATATATTTTAGAATTTTAATGGGAATGTTTTCGCACAGGTCTTTCGTTTAATTCATTTTAGACATGATTACTGTATTTTATTGTTATTTATTGATTTTAACGCCCTGTGCACCGCCCTGGGTCCATTTCGATGGAGAAGGAGCGGTTGTATAAATCGAAATCAATCAATCAATCAATAAACAAGGGAGACTAGGATAGATCTAATTTCAAGCTATTTAGCTCTCATCCCTTACTGGGATTCGAACCAGGGAAGTGTTACATGTGAGGCAGTTGTAATTGCCACTAGACTACTAGTTCTTATCCTGATCAGCTAGGCCAGGGGAATAAGTATATACTTGTGTCACAACACCTTGGTAAGCCCCAATTAAGGGAGGAAGCAATCTGCTTTCCTTTTCTGTCTTTCGGCTTATCACTAGAGACCATGCAGACAAAAACCTAACACACATGGAAACAAAAGATGACGAAACTAATAGCTTTACAATTATATATAACTATCCTCCTGTCTCAGCTGACAAGAACAGAACCTAGCTGGCTTAATGGCAAGGCTCTCGCCTGGCATGTAATACAGCCCCGGTTCGAATCCCAGTAAGGGTATGGCTAGCTGATGAGAGCTAATAAGCTTGAAATAGATCTATCCTAGTCTCCCTGACTTATTTATTGATCAGTTCATAAAAACTAACACACATATTAAAAATATCACACAACGGAATTCTTTGCTTTCTGTCTAGATGGTCTCTGGTGATGAACCGAAAGGCAGAAAAGGAAACAGTATGCTTCCTCCCTTAATTAGGGCCCTAACAAGGTGTTATGGAATAATTATATATATAGAGAATAATATAATAATTATATAATTATTAAATCAGCCCTTAAAAATCTAACATACATACATACATACATACATACATACATACATACATACATACATACATACATACATACATACATATTTGTTCCACAACACCCTGTTAGGGCCCCAATTAAGGGAGGAGACATACTGTTTCCTTTTCTGCCTTTCGGCTCATCACCAGAGACCATCTAGACAGAAAGCCATGAGTTCCGTTGTGTTAATTATTTTTTAATATGTGTGTTAGTTTTATGAGCTGATCAATAAATAAATCATATATATATATATATCAGAGACACAGATTTCCCCCCCTCTCCCCAAAATTATTGCCTATCATACTAAGTTTACAAGAGAAGATATAAAAACAATTTGATATTTTACTGGTTTGAGTTTATTTCGATATTTTCCTAGATGTTCCTGGAGGAGAAAAATAGTTAACCCCACATTCTCTCTCTCGCTATCTCTACCTGACCCCCTACCCTACCCAATGCAGGTAATGCATATCTGTGTCTTTCTCCTGTCCTACCTGATGCAGGTAATCCCACCACAGTATTAGATGCTTCCACAAACCTCCCCTTCATTCCTTCTGTAGCAAACGAAGGGGGAAAACACTGGACCGTTAATGAAGTCAGAGCCCTAATCCGTGTCTGGTCAGAAAAGAGTATCCAGCAGCAACTGGAAGGAACAGTGAGAAACAAACGGATATTTGAACACGTGGCTGCCAGGCTACAAAAATTTGGAATTGACCGGGACTGGAAGCAATGCAGAACAAAATATAAAAATCTAAAGCACGAATACAAAAGTGTTAAAGACGCCCAATATTCGGGCCACACGAGCAAAACTATGAAATTTTTCAGAGAGTTGGATGCTATTTTGGGACATAGTGCAGATAAAACAAGCAGATACCATAATGACTATGGTGAGAAGCCAACAGAATGGATCAAGACCAGCATGGGAAAAAAACTAAGAGGTAAAATTTGCGTTACTTTTTTAAAAAATCAAGGCTGCAGCAAAATCTGCCTAGAAATAAATTTCCGTCAATGTTACGGAAACTCCACTTAATCATTAATTATTTGCGGGACCGTCTCCCACCGTCCGATCCGCTCCCATAGGGAGGGCCTCCTCAGGGTACCAACCGCCGGTCAATGCCGGCTAGCGGTGCCTAGGGGAAGGGCCTTCTCAGTGGCAGGGCCATCCTTCTGGAACGACCTACCCCCCGAACTTCGGACGATCATGGACCTTCCCCTCTTTCGCCGCTCACTTAAGACGTATCTTTTCCATCAAGCCGGTCTAGCTTGAGAGCTTAAGAGCTCTGATTTAATTCAATTTTAGCTAATGAGTAAATGTATTTTAGAATTTTAATGGGATGTTTTAGCACAGGTCCTTAGTTTAATTTATTTTAGACATTGTATTTGTTGTTATTTATTGATTTTAACTCCCTGTGCACAGCCCTGGGTCCATTTCGATGGAGAAGGGCGGTTATATAAACCCGAAATAAAATAAATAAATAATCCGAACGATGAAAAAGGGAAGAAAGAAAACTAGGAAAAATCATGAAGGTAGAAAGATGGATATGTGTGATCCAGTTGGTCGGGTGTTTTAATGAAAATGATGTTCAGTGAATAAAGTCAAGTATTTACTATTGAAAATAATAGCGGTATTTACTATTGAAAATAATAGCGGCCATAAAACACAGTGAGATAGTGAGGGAATAAGGGTTAAAGGTGGGTGTTTCGAAACGAAAAGAAACCAAGATGGAAGCCACAGCTGTATGCTCAAATATTGGCCCCTTTTCCAGGGATGGGATTCAGCCAGTTCGTACCAGAACCGGTTGTTAACTTTCTGAGCAGTTTGGTGAACTGGTTGTTGGAAGAAATCATTACGGGAGGGAACCGGTTGTTAAATTATTTGAATCCCACCACTGCAACCTTTCTAAGATGCAGATGAAAAGGGGTAGGGCTCTCAAAGCACATTAGGAGTAATTAGGAGCTATAGTGGCACAGTAGTTAGAATGCCTACAGCCTAGAGTTCGATCCCGACTGGCTCAAGTTTGACTCAGCCTTCCATCCTTCCGAGGTCAGTAAAATGAGGACTTACATATCTGTAAACTGCTTAGAGAGGGCTGTAAAGCACTATGAAGCAGTATAGAAGTTTAGGTGCTATTGCTAGTATTCAACATTTCCTAACTGGATGACCCACATCATCCCTAGCCAACACGGCTGTTGATCTGCTGCCCAAGGATGACATGGGTTTATCCACCCTGCTAGCAAGACACTTACATAGGATTCTAAGAAGGCTAAGCCATGTATGGGTATGTCTAGTTTAATGAAAAGAAGGACTAGGGGAGACATTATAGCAAGTCTTCCGATATCTCAGGGGTTGCCACAAAGAAGAGAGAGACAAGCTATTCTCCAAAGCACCTGAGGGTAGGACAAGAAGCAATAGGTGGAAACTAATCAAGGAGAGAAGCAACTTAGAACTGAGGAGAAATTTCCTGACAGGCAGAACAATTCATCAGTGGAACTCCTGGCCTCCAGAAGTTGTGAATGCCCCAACCGTGGAAGTCTTTAAGAAGATGTTGGATAGCCATTTGTCTGAAATGATATAGGGTTTCCTACCTAGGCAGGGGGTTGGACTAGAAGACCTCCAAGGTCCCTTCCAACTCTGCTATTGTATTGTAGTGTAATGTATTGTATTGAACGTAGCCTTCTCTATTATATTGCCACTTAGGATCTGCAAAGATATTCGCTATAATAATATAATATAATAAACGCAGTCCACAGAATATCATGGACTTCTGGGTGATGCAATTAATGTATTATCTTTGTTTCCTGTCTGAATTGTTTAAACGGTGTGCATGCACTTCTTGAGTACTCAAGCACAACACAATTTAATGCTGATGGACTGTGTTTGGCTTCGTTGGTTAAGGACTGAACATCATTTACAGGAAATAGAATTTTACAGCTGTAAGACTGTAATCGGTAAGCTGTTATGCAGAATTGCTTTGAATTACAGGTGAAGAGGACTATATTAGTAACACACCTGGAGATACAAATAGAAGGAAAATGCCAAATGCAGGTGACTATGAGACCCTGGTGATCCATTTTTTTGACTAAACTATTAAAATTCCAAACTCTTACAATAGGATTCCAGCATTTTACCGAATATTCCTTTTCGTTGTTTTAGTGATGCACAGCACAACAGAGAGAGATAACTCTGGGCACTTGGGAAAACCCAATTCGAGGACGGAGCATATAAAAGAAGAAATTATTGATTCAGGTAAATGTTCTGCAATTTCACTCCATCCTTTTGCATATTATAGTTTGTATAAAATATCACTGAACCAAGAATAGGAAAAAGGCATCATGCAAAAATTCAAACAAAAGCCAAAGCTTTCCAGTAAAAGGGCATTTTTCTAGAAAACTGGATTTGATATTGGATGGCTATTATTATTAAAGCCAATAACCCAAGAATTTAGGGGGTGAGAAACTGTCCCGATGAATTATTATTACCCAAAAGTCTGCTAATTTCTCTCAATGTAATTCTAACGCCTGTTACTCTTCTGGTAATGAAACTTAGAACCACATTTACATTTTCTTTAGCTGTATCTCACTGCTGGATGATAATTCAATTTATTTTATTTATTTATTTATTTATTTATTTATTTTATAATAATAATAATAATAATAATAATAATAATAATAATAATAATAATAATAATAATAATAATAATAATAATAATAATAATAATTATTATTATTATTTTATTTGTATACCGCATCCTCTCCCCGAGGGGACTCGGAGCGGTGCACAGGGAAAATTAAAATAGCTATAAAATACATAAATAGAATAGGTAAAAACAAATTAAACTAAAGTTATCCCTGCGCTAAAATCCCCAATTATAAATTAATTAAAATCCCCTAACATCCTAATAGACGGGGACTAACCCAGGCCGGCCAGACAGAAAAAGTGTGTCTTAAGTTTTTGACGGAAGGAGCGGAGGTCCGTGGTTGTTCTAATTTCAGGGGGAAGGTCGTTCCAGAGGGCTGGAGCAATTTTATTAAATTTATAGAGGGGGGGATTCGGGGCGGTGCACAGGAAATTAAAAATCTGATAAAATACGACAATATACAAAATATTAAAAAATATTAAAACCACATTAAATTACCCCTGTGCTAAAATCAATATTAAAACCCCTAAAACCCTAACAATTACCCCTTAAAATTCTAATTAAGCAATTTCTTTCTGCGGCTAGGTATAAAAAGTTAGGCCAGGCCGGCCTGATGGAAGAAGTGAGTGTTTTATAGTGAGAAGTGAGAATTTATAATTAGGCAGGACCTAATCTTGGGGTATCCAGATTAGAGGTGGTATTCAGTAGGTTCTGACCAATTCTGGAGAACCAACCGGTAGCGGAAATTTTGAGTAGTTCGGAGAACCGGTAAATACCACCTCTGGCTGGCCGTGCCCCCATCTATTCTCTGCCTCCCGAGTCCCAGTTGATCGGGAGGGAATGGAGCTTTTGCAGTATCCTTCCCCTGGAGTGGGAAGGGAACAGGGATTTTACAGTAACCTTCCCCCGGAGTGGAGAGGGAAAGGGAATTTTACAGTATCCTTCCCCTGGAGTGGAGAGGGAATGGGGATTTTACAGTATCCTTCCCCTGCCACGTCCACTAAGCCACACCATCTCCACCAAGCCACGCTCACAGAACCAGTAGTTAAAAAAAATTAAATCTCACCACTGATCCAGATACATACTAGAGGAAGATGAGAAACAGAGGCAGTGGATAGTACTTTCAAACTAGCAGTAGTTCCTTGCAACAGGCATGTCATTTACTCTATACTTTGAAATCAAGATCAATTACCCTTATAGCATTTCCCAGTCTACTAAGGATGTAAAAACAAGGCAAGGTTAGCCCAACAAATCCCACTTTTAACAATTACACTCTGGGCTCTAATAATTGCATTGCATTGTTTAATGATCTGCCCCCAGAATCTTCCCAAGAATTGCTGCTAAACTGCTTAGTGTGGTTCTCTGGATCTGTATTACTTTTTGAAACTGGAGGGCAGCACTAAGCTCTCCATTAACCATCTAGCAATTCACCAGTTCTCAAGGATTTATTAAAGGGAACGAACTGTGTTTCAGCCAGACGATCAGCAAATTGTTTTCAAGATCATAGGAGGCATATTCAGCTGGTAGTAAATAGATTTTTCTGAACATATTTATCAGTCTCAACCTTCCACTTGGCTTCCTTTTTGTTCTTCCCAACCACTGAGTGCAGGGCTCGACAATTTTAAACACTCAAAAGAGCCACCAACGTCCTAACCGGAAGCTCCTTGTTCAATTCTGGAGCTGACCGGAAGTTCGGTTTTCCCACCATAGAGTCTCCTCCTAGCACGGAGTCCTTTTTCCTTTTACCGACTGGCAACAGGGAGCTGCAGCAGAGCGATAAAAGAGCCACATATGGCTCCAGAGCTGCAGATTGCTGATCCCTGGCCTAGTGGAACAGATATCCCCACACCAGAAAAGGTTGAGCCGAAACGGATACTGATCATCCTCGATGTATCACATTCTGGCTACTCTTCGAAGTTATAATGCTGAAAAAAAGTAAATTACAAGCAATCGCGCACTTGTGATCACTTCAGCATTATTACCATGACCATGTAAGCAAAATTTGGGTGCTTGGCAACGGGTATTTACAACCACAATCCCAGGTCACTTCCCAGCTGGCCTCTAACAAGCAAAGTCAAAGGGGAAGCCAGATTCACTTAATGACTGTGATTCAGTTAAGAACTCCATGGCACGGGACCTAGCTATCTGCGGGATCGCATCCTGCCCCATACATCCCTGCGGCCAATTCGCTCCCACAGAGAGGGACTTCTCCGGGTGCCGTTCACCAGGCTATGCCAGTGGGCGACGCCCAGGGGAAGGGCCTTCTCTGTGGCGGGCCCCACCCTCTGGAACGACCTTCCCCCCGATATTAGAACACTACGGACCTCCGCTCCTTCCGACAAAAATTAAAAACACACTTCTTCTGCTTGGCCGGCCTAGGATAATCAACTGTTTTTAGGGTTTTTTAATGAATTAATTTTTAGTTTTAATATGGGATTTTAGCGCAGGGTTAGTTTAATTTTATTTTATATTGTACTATGTTTGTGATTTTAGATGTATTTTAAATTCCCTGTGCCCCGCCTCGAGTCCCTTCGGGGAGAGAGAGCGGGTTATAAATTAAAATTTATTATTATTATTATATTATTATTTGCTTAACGACCATGGCAAAAAGGTTGTAAAATTGGGCATGACTCACTTCATTACCTCGCTGAGCAAGACGACTTCTCGTCCCAATTGTGCTCTTAAGTTGAGGGCTAACTTATTTGAGGTAATTCTGCCCTTCCTCCATTGCCAATGAGAATATTGGCATCTTTATTGCGCAGTTAGTATAGTAATTTTTGTCTGAAGAAACTTCAGTTCATTGTAATCTGTAGCCGCTTTTGAAGGCTTTTTTTTTTTTAACATCTCTAGGTTTTCTCTGCGTACTTGTTTAATTTGATAAATAAAGTCCAAGTCTTTCACAACAAATAATCATGGTGGTAATGGAGAAAGACCTTGACAAATGACATCAAGGGACAGGACTCTTACGAAAAGTCTTTTTGTCCGTGTCGGAAACTCGTTTTACAATTTTGCTGATGTCTGGGGTTAATAAAAACTGGCAGTGCAGCATTTTGTGCACGAAGTGATAACCAACAGTTTTATAACCAGCATTCACTGAACCTGTCAACCATGCTCCATTTTTAGGATGCCGAGTTTATTCTGCTTAGCATGGAGATGCGTCTTTTTTATTCTGTAACTAGCCGTTCCCAGCCACGCGTTGTGGAGTTTCCTCCCTCTTTCTATCCCTCTTCCTACCTACCTACCGTATTTCTCCCTCTCTCTCTCTATTCCTCTACCTACCTACCTACCTACCTACCTACCTACCTACCTACCTACCTACTGCATTTCTCCCTCCCTCTATCCCTATAGCTACCTGCCTACCTACCTACTGTATTTCTCCCTCTCTCTCTCTATCCCTCTACCTACCTACCTACTGTATTTCTCCCTCTCTCCCCCTACCAACCAACCAACCAACCAACCTACCTACCTACCTACCTACCTACCTACCTACCTACCTACCTACCGTATTTCTCCCTCCCTCTCTTTATTCCTCTACCCACCTACTGTGATGTGAGTTTGACGCCCCTGGGTTAACAGGTTTTCTCACTATATTGAAAACCCAAGTAATATTCCAAAATTAAGAAAATCCTAAACGAACATCAACTCCTTATGCTACTACCACATGCTATTACCATACCTCGGCCAGTAGAGGGCGCCAAATTATTATAGAGAATTTTCTAGAAATTTATTCCTCTAACACTCCCTCCCCCGCCCCCGTCCCCAAAAAAGCATGCGCTTCTTCTGTCCGAATGGTCATTTAATGGATAACAGCAAACAGGGGCTAAAATTTCAAAAGCTAAAAGAGCATGTACAATCAGTATTACTTTCCTAAGATAAGAAAATAACCTAAGGCAGCGATGGTGAACCTTTTGGAGCTCGCATGCCGTAAGTGGGGGGAGCAAAGGGAGAGGCATGCCACACCCCTAATGCAATGTGCGACACCCCCCCAGTGTGGTGCGTGTATGACAGGCACTCCCCCCCCCATTTTTTTCAATGCTTTTTTCGCCCTCCCCAGGATCCTCTATAGGAGTGTGGGGAGGGTGAAAACAGCCCTCCGGAGGCTTCAGGAGCTCCCCTGAGGCCTCCTGAGCACAAAAAAAATGGCCCTATCAGTGAACTGGAAGTTCAGGAACGGACTTGCGGTTTGCTCATTAGGCCGGTTGAAGCCCTCCGGAGTCTGAAGGCTCCACAGGACAAAAAACGACCCAATGGACAAACCAGAAGTCCGTTCTCGAACTTCCGGTTTGCCCATAGGGCTGGTTTTTATTTTATTTTATTATTTATTTATTTTTATTAGTTAGACTTATATAACCGCTCCCTCTCCCCAAAGGGACCCGGGACGGTGCACAGGAAATTACAAAACACATAAATATCACAAATATAAATAATTAAGACCGAATTAAATAAATTATCCCTGCGCTAAAAATTTAAAAGTATTAAAACATTAACCCCATCTAAAACCCAATTAAAACAATTTAAGGTACAGACTGTAGGCTAGGTAAATAGCTTAGGCCAAACCGGCCTGATGGAACAAGAGAGTCTTTAATTTCTGGCGGAAGGCGCGGAGGTCCGTAGTTGTTCTAAGGTCGGGGGGAAGGTCGTTCCAGAGGGTTGGGCCCACCACAGAGAAGGCCCTTCCCCTGGGCGTCGCCCGCTGGCATTGCCTGGCAGACGGCACCCGGAGAAGTCCCTCTCTGTGGGAGCGAATCGGCCGAAGGGATGTATGAGGTAGGATGCGATCCCGCAGATAACTAAATCCCGTGCCTAGTTTTGCGCTCCGGAGGCTTCAGGGAAGCTCCTGAAGCCTCCAGAGGGCCTCCGTGGGGCGGGGGGCTCTTTTCATCCTCCCTTGGCTCCTATAAAGCCCCTGGAGCCTGGGGAGGGTGAAAAATGGTCTCCAAAAAAGGCTAAAATCCCCTGACGACAAATGGCTCGGCGTGCCACCTGTGCGTCATAGGTTCTCCATCCCGGACCTAAGGGATGCCCTTTAAACAGGTACGAAAATCAGCATGGATAAAAATCAATAGGCCAACATTGACTGTTGACTGGAACGCTACCATTGAATTTTCTTGCTTAATATTTGCCAGTTATCTAACGCAGTTGCAGCCAGATAACGAAAGTCACTGACCCGCCAGCACAAACTTTGACTTTAAACTCTTTGGTTGGATCTTCCGTCTGCTATAATTGATTGCATTATCTATCGCAAGGATAACATCCCCAAACAGCAAGAGACCAATTATATTAAAGGTCAGACCTCCTCCTCTCTTGGTTGGGATAAAACCCAGTAGTGTGCAAAGTAAAATGAATAATTACATTATTTTGAAAAAAAGAAAAGAAAGATCCTTGTCTTTAGTTCTAAAGAGAATTCTTAATGTCATCATAACGATAAAAATGCAACAATCCCTGAATGTGGTTACGCGAGATAAGAGGAACAATGCATTCACTGTTCTTTATGTTAAGGCCTGCAAAGTTGCTTATTTATTTATTATTTATTTATTTAATTAGATTTCTACACCGCCCCCTCTCCCCGAAGGGACTCGGAGCGGTGTACAGGTAAAATTAAAACGATCAAAACCACAACAATACATATAAACTAAAAATTGAATTAAATAATCCCCTGTACAAATTTATAAAAATTAAAACTAGACCCATAAAACCGAATGAAATAATTTAAAATTAAAATGGAGCTAGTAACCTCAAAATAAATGTCAGGGGTACGAATCCTTAAACCGATCCTATTGTGTGTGTATTTTGATATACATACGAATATCGCACAATGCAGGTAGCCCTGAACTTACGACCGTTTGCTTCATGATGGTTCAAAATAACAGCCTTTACAAACTTTGCAACAGTTTGTAAAGTACCTCCAAATGTTGCACATGGGCTCCCGGCCCCTGCGATGTGATCTGGGTACTCAGCAACCTGTTTACATTCAGGATTGTTCCTGAACTCCTTGCGGATCGGGAGATCACCATTTGCAATCTTCTCTGTTGGCAACCCCAGAAAATTAACGGCAAAATTGGCCTGGAAGGTTGCAAGCTGCTTACCGCCTGCTGGGAGGAGTCCCTCTCTTTCCCGAGCTGCCTGCCAAAGGAATTCAGCTCCCCACAGGCTGCTCCCACACCCAAGGAGTTGGTTACTATCTTTAAAGCGCTCCGTGGCTTAGGACCTGGGTACCTACGAAATCGCCTTCTGCCCCCGAGAGTCTCCCACCAGCCAGTACGCTCCCATAGAGAGGGTCTCCTCATGGTGCCGTCGGCTAGACAATGTCGACTGGCGACACCCAGGGGGAGAGCCTTCTCCGTGGGAGCCCCTGTCCTCTGGAACGAATCGTCCCCGGAATTAAGTACTATCCCTGACTTACGCACCTTCCGCCACGGTCTCAAAACCTTTCTCTTTCAACAAGCCGGGCTGGCATAAAGCATGTTTTTAAAATTTAAAATTTAAATTTTTAAATTTAAATTTTTATTATTTTAATTAGGGTTAGTTTGGGTTTTTTTCCACATTTTGGCCAATATTTTAATGATGTTTTTTAATGATGCCTTTTAATAGCTTTTTCTAACTTTTATATATTTGTTTTTTATTTTGGCTGTACACCGCCCTGAGTCCTTCAGGAGTATAAAAAACCAATAAACCTAAACCTATTCCATTCTATTCATTTGTTTATAATAAAAATCTTCAAATTGTTTAGAACGATCACAGGAAAATACTAGAGAATATTTTAGCTCCAAACTAACTTTTCAACTTGAAATACGTATATTACATGTGAAATTCAGTCATATGTCAATTACATTTTCTAAAAAAAATTACTTTTAATTTACAGTAATTCAGGAAGGAAACAACTCCATCAATATGATTCCAGAGTTCTCACACATAAAGGAAGAACCAATTGACATAGGTAAGTCAATCATTGAGGGTATGTGTAGAGCAACAATTTTATAAAATTTTACAATTTTATAAAAGGAAATATTTTAAACATTCTTCTTTATTTACCTCTGTGTTTGTTCTTTCGTCCTGGGTCCTTTTTTAGGAGTAGGGCGGGGTATAAATTGGATTAATAAATTCGCTAAAATCTTGGAATAGTCAAAATGAATTTCAAAAACAAAAACTATGGAAATTTAATTGTAGCCTAGAGACACATAGCTTAATTCACAATATATGAGCTTCATAAATGTAAAGCTTTGGGTAGGGATAAGCTTTTTAAGACATAGCACTAGTGACAGGTATATATTGCACAAAAAACCATTGTTGAGATTATTATCTAAACCAATTAAGAGCTTTCACAGATTCCTTTAAATTTCAATACCAATATTTCAAGATGTTATTCTTTGTGGCAACTGCAGTCATGATAGAAGAGCAACAAAGATGATCAGGGGACCTAAAACATATGAACGGTTGCAGGAACTGGGTATGTCTAGTTTGATGAAAAGAAGGACTAGGAGAGACAGGATACACCTGTTCCAATATCTCAGGGGTTGCCACAGAGAAGAGGGAGTCAAGCTATTCTCCAAGGCACCTGAGGGCAGGACAAGAAGCGATGGGTGGAAACTAATCAAGGAGAGAAGCAACTTAGAACGGAGGAGAAATTTCCTGACAGTGAGAACAATTAATCTGTGGAACAGAAGTTGCCTCCAGAAGTTGTGAAGGCCCCAACACTGCAAGTCTTCAAGAAGATGTTGTATAGCCATTTGTCTGAAACGGTATAAGGTTCCTGCCTAGGCAGGGGGTTGGACTAGAAGACCTCCAAGGTCCCTTCCAACTCTGCTATTGCATTATTGTATATTGTATAATTTGAAGCCATTTTCCATAAGAAACGAAGGCTTTGTATCTGATGCTTTTATCTTCATTTTTAAAACTCGTGTTTGGCGTAAGCTTCACCCAGATAAAGCATGGCTTACTTAGAATTCTAAGCAGAGACCTATGTGCTAATTCATTGCAAAGCCATATAGTTTTTCATTACCTGTGGTTCATGTCTCTTTGCTTTTTCAAACCTGTGGCCGAGAACACAAAAGGTTGTGTTTTCTCCCGGAGAATAGCAATGCTTCCCTCTTCCTTGATTTTATTGGCCAAATTTAGTGCCTGGCAAATCAGTGCCATCTAGACAAATCTATGTTTTAAGTTCCATTTGATCCTGGCATCACATTCCATTGTCCTAACCCAGGGGTCTGCAAAGTCGGCTCTTTTAAGACTGGTGGACTTCAACTCCCAGAGTTGGGAGACTTCAACTCCCAATTCTGGGAGTTGAAGTCCACCAGTCTTAAAAGAGCCGACTTTGCAGACCCCTGTCCTAACCCATCCCCTTGTTTCTGGCTAGTGTGTTATGTTGTTGCTCTATCTGCACATGGGTCTAGTGAGGAATCACCTCTAAAGGCCACTGAGAAAGGGGTTCATCTTAGATAAACCCGGGCTGGATGCTGCCCATGTCTGGTTTGGCGAAGGGGGAGAGGGAAATCCTGATAAGTCATGTGACACCATCGCGATGTGAGTTTGACACCCCTATCTTAGAGGGAAGGAAATGGAAAAAGGACCCTATTTCCAGAGTCAGGGCTTCATGTAATGGTTCGTATGGTCTTTTCCATCACAATGGCTTTACACACCAGCATTCACCTAGACCAAGGTTGGCGAATCTTTTCCATCTCTCCAGGCACGCGAGCCATCGCCCGCTGCTCTTCCGGGTTCCGGCACGCCAGCCAGCTGGTCTTCACCTGCATGGGACCGCTGCTTTTCCTGTTTCTAGCACACACATGCACAACGACCACCGGTTTCTGGTGTGCATGGCTGCACGAAGACAATCTGTCAGATGTGCATGCACCAGTGGTGGGTTTCTGCAGGTTCGCACCTACTCGCGAGAGCCGGTTGGTGAAATTTAGAGAACGGGTGAGAGGGGGTTCCACCGGCGTACCTGGAAGTAAATCTGGCCCGCCGCTGCCAGTGACCCAACGGGAAGGAAAGGAAAGGAAAGGAAAGGAAAGGAAGGAAGGAAGGAAGGAAGGAAGGAAGGAAGGAAGGAAAGAAAGAAAGAAAGAAAGAAAGAAAGAAAGAAAGAAAGAAAGAAAGAAAGAAAGAAAGAAAGAAATTTATCATCACAATTTTGGTTGCTAAGCAAGAGCGTTGTTAAATGAGTTTCATCACATTTTAAAAGGTGGCCACTCCCACCCTGTCACATGACTGCCAAGCCATGCCCACAAAATAGGCCACACCTACAGAGTAGGTTCTAAAAAATTTGAAACCCACCACTGGCATGCACACACCAGAAAGACTGGTTGGCTGGAAGATTATCTTCCGGTTTCCGGTGCTCCTGTGAGCATGAAGACCAATTGGCCAATGCGTCAGAACTCAGAAGAGCAACAGGCAACGTCTTGCGTGCCCCAAGAAGTGGCGCTGGGTGCTACTTCCGGCACGGGGGCCATAGGTTCGCCATCACAGACTTAGACAGTAGCACTGCTGATTAGAAATCCTTACGTGAATGATTGTCCTTTAGCTTAGTCCGCCATGTGTACAAAATTACTTGTCCTGGAGGGTTGATGAGCTTTATTTATTTTTAGCTAATGAAGCTCTTTGGTGCAACAAAAGATCGTATCACGGAATAATAATAATAATAATAATAATAATTTTATTTGTATACCGCATCCTCTCCCCAAGGGGACTCGGAGCGGTGCACAGGGAAAATTAAAATAACTGTAGAAAATACATAAATAGAATGAATAAAAACAGATTAAACTAGATTATCAGTGCGCTAAAATCCCCAATTATAAATTACCTAAAATCCCTATCACCCTATTAGACGGAGACTAACCTAGGCCGGCGTTAAGCTTAACCACTTTCCATTCCTGCACACTTCTCTCTTTCTTCCTTCGGTGTGGAAAAACAACTGTGGAAGCTTCTGATTCCAGAGTTTATATGAAACAAGTCATAAGACATATTAATCAGCTTTACAAATGCTGAATAACAGCAAATGATGGTTAATCTAAACGCTTCTGAATTTGGGAAGCAGGGAAGAGAAGGAGACAGTTTGTGAATTTTCATGTTTCCATAAACCAAGCAATTATCGTTGCAGAAAAATCATAACCTCAGCACTTATGAATAGGACAAGCATCTAGCACTCCAAATAATTCATATTGTATGGTTAAAAAGCTCTATAGAGAGCAGGTAGAGTTGTTTCTATAGATGGAATAGAGTTGAGCGTCCGTGAAAGATCAAAGACATGATCAGATCACATGAATATTCTGATACAAGATAATAATAATAATAATAATAATAATAATAATAATAATAATAATAATAATAATAATAATAATAATAATAATTTATTTATAAACCGCCTCCTCTCCCCAAAGGGACTCGGATACCACGAATCCTTTTAAATGTTGCAATTGAATCTCTTTCTGTAAAATGGCGGTGTTATCCATGGAATGTAAAATTTATCTGAAAACGATTCATTGCATAAAATTCAATTTAACGCATTCCATTTGCTTGAAAAGAACTTCAGAAGCCTTTCAGAAAAACAGGAAACAAGAAAAGGGAAAAATGACTGAAATATCAGCAATTTCAGGCCAAGCCTATTATATCTTTCCTGTCAGAGCAATGCTGGATAACGCCCATGGATCTGAAAAGCTATCTCTCATGAATCGTTTTTAATTCTTTAAAAAAAAAGGTTGAATTGGGAACTGCCTCTTTTTCTAATACAGCTAGTCCCCGACTTATGAGCCCCAAAGTTATGTTCTTAAGCGAGACATTTCTGGAGTTTTGTTCTATTTGACGAGCTTTCTGGCCACAGTTGTTAAATAAACAACTTAACTTAGCAGTTGCTTTAAGTTAGCAATGTAGTTTTTAAGTGAATCTGGCTTCCCCACTGACTTTGCTCATCAGAAAGTCCTAAAAGACACTGCCCTCATCATAAATATGGGTCACTTGCCAAGCATTTGAATTTTGATCACGTGACCATGGGGATGCTGCAATGGTCACACCTGTGAAAAACGGTCGAAAGTTGCTTTTTTTCACTGCTGTTGTAATTTTGAATGGTTACTAAATGAATTGTTAAATTGAGGACTACCTGTATCATCAATGTCGCTGATTCGCACTCAGATCCTGGCATAAAAGCCTAGGTCACAGCATTGCTAATATCAAAAGAAGTGTAGTCAAAGTAGGGTGAAAGCACTTGAGAACTCTTATCTCAAATTTCATCATGGAAAAAGAATAGGATAGAGCAGGGGTCGGCAAACTTAGAGCCATTTGGATCTGTTTCCCCACAGAAAACACCGGGAGCCACAAAACTTGCAGGGGTTTGAAAAAGCTCAGTAAATGGCCTGCCAGTGGGTGTCGCAAACTGGCAGTGGCGAGACATATTTTGAGCAACAGGGAGCCACAGCAGTGGGATGGAAGAGCCACACGCGGCTCCAGGGCCATGGTTTGCTGACCCCTGGGACAGAGCAATGTAGCAAAAACTTCATACACATTACACAACAAGGAGAAATGCAAGGGACCGGACTCTTCCTTTACTGACGTTGACTCCACTTGCGCCCTTTGGAACATTTAAGTTGCGTCATTGGCAAGGGATGAACTCCCCACTTTGAAACCAATAACCCCCCCCCCCCACACACACACACACTTCTATGTGTGGGGCTGAAGGGCGTCAGGAGGAGATCACACCAGAACTTCAGTTTGACGTTTTACTGTTTCCTCTTTAAAAAAAAATTAAATAAAGTATCTAGAAGTAAAAATGCTGGCCGAGAGGGGTTGGCAAAGCACTTTCTACCTATAGCCTATGCTAGTTTTAAACCCCATTAATCTTCACGCAAGGGACACGGTGGCTCAGAGGCTAAGATGCTGAGCTTGTCAATCAGAAAGGTCAGCAGTTTGGCGGTTCGAAGCCCTTGCGCCGCGTAATGGAGTGAGCTCCTGTTACTTGTCCCAGCTTCTGCCAACCTAGCAGTTCGGAGTTCGGAAATGGGTGTCTTTCTTGCCTACAGAGCCTAGGGGACGCCGTTTCCACCCTCCCGGAGGCTTGAGTAAAGCCTCCGGAGCCTGGGGGGGGGGACACAAATTTTCCCCCATGCGTGAGGCGGGGATCACACGCCCATGCACAAGGGTCACACATGCGTGCACATGGGGGCCGCATGCGCAGGTGGGAGGGCTGCATTGCATTGCATTGTGGGTGTGGGGCACGCACATGCTATCGCACACACAGACAATTTTGGCACGCAGGGACAGAAAGGTTCACCCTCACTGCCCTAAGCCCACCCTCCTATCTATACTACGGCTATAATTACTCAAGGAGATCCGGTATGTTCTGAAAGCACCATTATTCAGTGGTGTATCCCGTGTCAAAAACATCTGAGATCCATTATGCAACGCAGAAGGCTGTTTACATAAGTGTTGTGCAACTGGGAATAGTTTGTTCCAGCTGCTATGTTTGCAAATCTGGGAACATTTGGAAATTTGGGCCTGGAAAAGGAACGATAGCAAGGAAAGATGAACCCTTGTCAAGAAAGAACAAGAGTCACAGACGTGAGAACTATTTCTTCCAAAGAAAGACAAGCGGTATTTTTTTTTTCATGGGCATTTTTCTGGCCCTGAGCCTCAGATGAACTTACAACTACGGCAGGGGTCTCCAACCTTTGCAACTTTAAGTCTGAAGGACTTCAGCTCCCAAAAGTCTGGGAGCTGAAGTCCTTCAGACTTAAAGTTGCAAAGATTGGAGACCCCTGATTTAGGTAGTATTTGCAGCTTTGCTGGCTGGAGAATTCTGGGAGCTGAAGTCCTTCAGACTTAAAGTTGCAAAGGTTGGAGACCCCTGATTTAGGTAGTATTTGCAGCTTTGCTGGCTGGAGAATTCTGGGAGCTGAAGTCCTTCAGACTTAAAGTTGCAAAGGTTGGAGACCCCTGATTTAGGTAGTATTTGCAGCTTTGCTGGCTGGAGAAGTCTGGGAGCTGAAGTCCTTCAGACTTAAAGTTGCAAAGGTTGGAGACCCCTGATTTAGGTAGTATTTGCAGCTTTGCTGGCTGGAGAAGTCTGGGAGCTGAAGTCCTTCAGACTTAAAGTTGCAAAGCTTTGCTGGCTGGAGAAGTCTGGGAGCTGAAGTCCTTCAGACTTAAAGTTGCAAAGCTTTGCTGGCTGGAGAAGTCTGGGAACTGAAGTCCTTCAGACTTAAAGTTGCAAAGCTTTGCTGGCTGGAGAAGTCTGGGAGCTGAAGTCCTTCAGACTTAAAGTTGCAAAGGTTGGAGACCCCTGATTTAGGTAGTATTTGCAGCTTTGCTGGCTGGAGAAGTCTGGGAGCTGAAGTCCTTCAGACTTAAAGTTGCAAAGCTTTGCTGGCTGGAGAAGTCTGGGAACTGAAGTCCTTCAGACTTAAAGTTGCAAAGCTTTGCTGGCTGGAGAAGTCTGGGAGCTGAAGTCCTTCAGACTTAAAGTTGCAAAGGTTGGAGACCCCTGATTTAGGTAGTATTTGCAGCTTTGCTGGCTGGAGAAGTCTGGGAGCTGAAGTCCTTCAGACTTAAAGTTGCAAAGATTGGAGACCCCTGAACTACGGTATCAATATAGTCTAAAGCATCAGCCTTCAAGTCTCTACATGATCTATCAGAAACTGTCGGCCACAGCCCAGTTGCTAGATACTAGAGAAACTGCCAAGATAATTTTACTGTTGCTCAGATGTTTCCACTGTGGGCACAATTCCCATTTCTTCCACAGCCAAACTTACATTCCTTGCCTTCTTCTATCGTCAACAACGGAATTTATTTCTGCATGATCGGTTTCTAAAATATACAAACCGCTTATAATTCACGTTACAACCTTCGTTTTATTTACAATTCCGTGGACCTCAGTAGTCTGTTCTGTGCATGATTTTTGGAGAAAAGAATTAAACACAACAGTAAATAAATAAAAAAACAGATTTTTTTATTTGAAAAAAAAGGGGGTGGGTGTGTATTGGATAGCATATATAAAAACAGGTAAATTATTTCATCTCTTGCAAATTTAGGAAATTTGCAAATAAGAAACTGTAATAAACACTCCCCACCAGCTGAAAAAAGATAAGTTTCATTGGATGCAATTGACAAATGACTCTCAACTTGCTTTTAAGAAGTGCAGCAGCTGCCAAAAAAGCCAACACAGTTCTAGGCTGCATAAACAGAGGGATAGAATCTAGATCACGTGAAGTGTTAATGCCACTGTATAGTGCCTTGGTAAGGCCACACTTGGAATACTGCATACAGTTTTGGTCGCCACGATGTAGAAAAGATGTGGAGACTCTGGAAAGAGTGCAGAGAAGAGCAACCAAGATGATTAGGGGACTGGAGACTAAAACATATGAAGAACGGTTGCAGGAGCTGGGTATGTCTAGTTTGATGAAGAGAAGGACCAGGGGAGACATGATAGCAGTGTTCCGATATCTCAGAGGGTGCCACAAAGAAGAGGGAGTCAAATTCTTCTCCAAGGCACCTGGGGGCAGGACAAGAAGCAATGGGTGGAAACTAATCAGGGAGAGAAGCAACTTAGAACTAAGGATGAATTTCCTGACAGTTAGAACAATTAACCTCTGGAACAGCTTGCCTCCAGAAGTTGTGAATGCCCCAACCCTGGAAGTCTTTAAAAAGATGTTAGACAGCCATTTGTCTGAAATGGTATAAGGTTCCTGCCCACGCAGGGGGTTGGACTAGAAGACCTACAAGGTCCCTTCCAACTCTGCTATTGTATTGTATTGTATTGTATTGTATTGTATTGTATTGTATTGTATTGTATTGTATTGTATTGTATTGTAATTGTAGTTGGCGTGAGATAAACATCAACAGCAAATCTGGGGACATAACATTAGAAAGTGTGTGTGCCTTTTATGCACACCATGTTGCCGGTTATGGAAATAGGATGTTAACTGAATTTTTCTGGTCTGATCTGGCTCTATGAAATAGTGTTTCTACTTACTCCACATACTGTATTTTTCG
This sequence comes from Rhabdophis nuchalis, assembly GCA_039707465.1. Lineage (NCBI taxonomy): Eukaryota > Metazoa > Chordata > Lepidosauria > Squamata > Natricidae > Rhabdophis > Rhabdophis nuchalis. The sequence goes on from CM077661.1 coordinate 6,902,953, forward strand.
GAGTATAAGATGCACCTTTCCCCCCCAAAAAAGAGGCTGAAAATCTGGGTGCATCTTATATACTGAAGTTTTGGCCTTACAAAACCCTACCCCTCTTTGCAAAAATAGCCTTTAGGAGGCTCCTGAAATGCTCCTGGGGACTGAGGAGGGCAAAAATGAGCAACAAACAGGCCATTTTGCCCCCCCCCCCCAGCCCCCTGGAGCACTCTATAAGCCTCCTAAAGGCTATGATGAAAAAAGGGCCCGTTTTAGCGAAAAACAGGCTGTTTTTGGGAGGTCTGCAGGGTACCAAAACTTTTTTTAAAATTTGTCTTTTCAAAATCTTGGTGCGTCTTATACTCTGGTGCATCTTATACTCTGAAAAATATGGTACTTGCAATCTGCAGATTAGTTCTCAATTTGCAACAATAGAACCCAAAATATCAAATGAAAGTCGTTTCAGTTGTAAATCAAGACACCCTATCACCAGATGAGATTACTTTTGTTCCACTGATTCATTGTCCTGTCAGGAAATTTCTCCTCAGTTCTAAGTTACTTCTCTCCTTGATTAGTTTCCACCTGTTGCTTCTTGTTCTGCCCTCAATCCTACAACACAGAGGTCTCCAACCTTTGCAACTTTAAGTCTGAAGGACTTCAGCTTTGCTGGCTGGGGAATGCTGGGAGCTGAAGTCCTTCAGACTTAAAGTTGCAAAGGTTGGAGACCCCTGCTATAACAGGCATACTCTTCTCAACTATCTCAGGATAAATATTAATTTATTAGGTTTATATTACCACAAAATCACAAAGGTCCAAGGCAGTTGAATTCTACATGCCAAGAAACACCTCATATGCAGCATTAAAGAACATAGTGATATTGCTTCAGCTTTGGTAAATCTAATGAGAGCTAAATTTTGAAGACATGCAACATCATAATGAACAATGATCAATTTTAATTGATTTTAATTGGTTTTAAATTTGTGTATTTTGATATTATTTTTGTATGTGATTTTAAGTTCCTATGCGCCGCCCTGGGTCCTTTTGGAGAAGGGCGGGATACAAATTGAATAAAATAAAATAAAATAAAATTAAATTAAACAACTGGGTTATTTTGACAGATGATGATTCAGTCAGCACAATTTCAGAGGATACATCTGGATTCTCAGTGTATAAACAGGCATCTGGGACAGGTAAGCTTCTACTTTACTTCTGTTCAATAACGGGAGAAGATACAGAAAAATATTTTATGAATTCTGGTTCTAGATGGCCCTAATTTCTTTATATAATATTCCATTTGTTTTGTTTAGACGTTTGCCTAGTTAAATACTCACTGAATCTTTTTATCGAATAGCTTTCTGAGGGGAAATGAAATACTCTGCTTTTATTTTGTGAAACACCTTGGCTTCATTTTGTATCTTCAGACGTCCAGATGACCTTGGATGAAGCCCAAAATCACTTCAGAGTTATCACCGTCAACGACACAGGAGCAGGAAAGCATTGGTCGGACAACGAAGTCAGAGCTCTCATAAACATTTGGTCAGATGAGGAAATTCAACAAATGCTTGAAGGAGCGACGAGAAATAAAGAAATATTTGAGGAGATTGCCAGAAGGCTAATGAAAGTTGGGATAGACAGAGACTGGAAACAGTGTCGTACCAAATACAAGAACTTAAAATACGAGTATCGAGCGGTGCAGAAAGAAAACAATCAGATGGGTAGCGCAAGCAGGAAGATGAGATTTTATGATGAAATCGACTGCATTTTGAGGAATCAGCCCTCAGGTATGTTTACATGTAGGGACAGAACCAACCCGATATTCAATGCTAGTGACACCACAGAAGCGTGTGAGATATGAGAAGAAATGCCTTATCAAAGCTATGCTTATATCAGGACGGTAACAAGTTTCATCTCAGCCTTGAAATTCAGAGTTAATAATCCCCATCCCAAAAGGAAATCACCAGAAGGTTGTTGTGCATGAAACAAACAACTTATTTATGTGTTAGTAAATCAGGAGTAGGTCACAAGATTGTATGCCCTCTCTCCTTCCTTCCTTCCTTCCTGCTGAGAATGACTGCCCATTACCCCACAGACTCACATATCAACATGGCTGATAAAACTCCTAGCTACAATTAATTTGATTGCAGTTGAAAATTAAATTTGGATTCGATGTTATAAATACGCCTACATAAGATCTTGGCCTGCAGATTACATTTTGTTCCTTGTTGCCAGGCAGTTAAAAGACATATAGCATCTATTCTTATGCAAAAGAGGTCCTAGCTATGGAAGGCAGTTGGTCAAACCCTTGAGATTAGCTTTTGTTTTTCAGATTATTATTATTATTATTATTTATTTGATTTATAGACTGCTCCCTCTCCACGAAGGGAATCGGGGCGGTGCACAGGACTTTAAAAACATATATAAAAATACAACAATACAATATTTAAAATCGAATTAAATAATGTACCCTGCGCTAAAATTTTAAAATCTTAAAACCTTTAAAACCCTTAATACTATTCCCTACAATCCCTATTAAAACAATCTCAATTTATACTACAGGCTAGGATAGGATAGCTTTGGCCATAATAAGAGAGTTGAAAGGGATCTTGGAGTTCTTCTGATCCAATCCCCTGCACCAGCAAGCGACCCTATACCAGAGGTTCCCAAACTTGGCAACTTGAAGACTTATGGACTTCAACTCCCAAAATTCTGGGAGTTGAAGTCCACAAGTCTTCAAGTTGCCAAGTTTGGGAACCTCTGCCCTATACCATCACAGACAAGTGGCTGCCCAGTCTCTCCAGTGATGTCTCGCCCATAACTTCTGAAGACAAGCCATGCCAATGGTTCATTGTTCTTACTGTAGGAAATCTCATCTTAGTTCTAGGTTGCTTCTCTCCTTGATTGATTTTCATCCATTGTGGGCTGGTGGTTTTTTTTTTTTTTTTTTGGTGTTGCCTTCTGTCACTTTGGAAAAATAGGTTAAAATAAATAAATAAATAATTTAATTTATAACCCGCTCTCTCTCCCCGAAGGGACTCGAGGCGGGCAAACTTTGCAACTTTAAGTCTGAAGGACTTCAGCTCCTAGACTTCTCCAGCCAGCTTTGCTGACTGGAGAAGTCTGGGAGCTGAAGTCCTTCAGACTTAAAGTTGCAAAGGTTGGAGACCTCTGGTCTAGACCATTATCACAGAAACTTCTACAAAGTGTAGAGAGATGTAAAACAAACAAAAAATGGAGCCGCGTTTCTGCTTATTTTAATTCCAGAAGTGTAAATTAAGGCAGTTAGATTGACCTACGAACACATTTATCCATCTCGCACCCCAAATTTTAAGAGCACAAAAGTTGCCAATAAACATTTATTGTCTTTTTTTTTAAAGAGATGCTTCCAGATGTTATCACAGACCCGATACCCCTGAGGGTCAAGAGGAAAGTCTCTGAAGAAGGTAATGATTTTTCAGCTTATCACTGACTAGATGTACAAGAGGCATAAGATAATAACAAAATGTCAGGGCAATCTGTTCGTTTATACTGTATTTTGAATTTATGGGAACTGAAAACAGCCTCTGCATTATGCTGTGTGTGAAGGTTTTGTGGAAGCTACTGTGAAGAGATTAGCAACCAATGTGTGTTTCAAAATACAAGTAACCCTTGACAAGTAACGACCACAAATGAGGATAGAATTTCTGTTGCTGAGCAAGGTGATTGTTAAGTGAGTTGTCCTTGACTTGACGACCTTTTTGGCCACGGTGGTTAAGCGGTGGTCATGGTTGAAGCCATGAAGTAAGTTGGCCTCTGCCATTGACCTGGCTTATCGGAAGCTGCGTGGGAAGGCCGCAAATGACAACCACGGGAGTCTTCGATGCTGTAACCCTTGTAACGACAGACCGGTTGCCAAGAGTCCACATTTTTGACCGTGTGTCTCTGGGGAGGCTGTGCCAACACCTTAAATGTTGAGGGCTGTTTTAAAGTCACCTTTTTTTCAGTGGGGTTACAACTTTCACCATTTCCACTAAATGAATGCCCTCAACATTTAAGGTGGTTAAGCCAAGGACTACCTGGGAGAAACGGTTGCGTGTCTATTTGCCCAAATTGATCTCGCGGGCACCGAAAGCGGCAACTCCGATCACCACCCACCACTACCCCCTCAGCCGCCCCCACCACCGCAGAGCCACCCTATCTCCAATTCCCGGGGTTAGTTGGGGTCCTCCTCATGGGCCCCACGCCTCGCCACAATGGCCGACACCCCGAGCCCTGTCCGAACAGGAGCAGCTAAATATCCCCGAATAAAGACGGGATTAAAAGTTTTATAATTATTAATAAACTAATAATTATTCAGAGGAACGTGTATCATAATCTGCATAAAATAGCACTAACGTCCACTAATTCTCCTTAGAGATTATGGAGGCAGAATGCTTTGCTTCCTGCAATTATATTTAGATGGATTGATGAGTATAAACAAATAATAATAATAATAATAATAATAATAATAATAATAATAATAATAATAATAATAATAATAATAATAATAATAATAATAATAATAATAAATTTAATTTGTTGACCGCTCCCTCTCCCCGAAGGGACTCGGAGCGGTGCACAGGGCAAATAAAACAATAAATATACACACATAATAAAAACAAATTAAATAATATCCCTGCGCTAAAAATTCCCAGTTAAAAATTACTAGAATCCCCATCTAAAATGTTTTTTTCAGGGATTACTCCAGGTTCACTAGTATGGATCGGACTTAGTACCAATGTAGGCAGGTCTCCCTTCCCTCCAAAAAGGGGAGGGAGGGAGGGAATATCCCAGGGTACAGTATCTCTTTGGGAATTCCACTAGTACCGTGATGGTTACCTGTTGTGGCCCAGCCGGCTCCGGATGAGCTGCTGATGGACTCCTCTAGTAAGGGGTCCTAGGAGTCTGCTCTGGAGGAGGAGGGCAACCTTGAGAGAGCAGAGAGCCTGGCTGGTCATCAGGAGGCACCTGGGTCTTGGAGTAGTGGGGAGGATCAAGGCCAGTTTGTCCCTGATGCTAGAGTGAGAAGGGCTGATAAAAGGAGGCTCCAATTGAATCAGAAGCGAACTCGGAGGAGTCCCAGCTGCCTAAGGACTGGCCCCTCCCAAGAGGGTTTAAAAGGAAGTCTTTGCTAAGAAAGTCCTTGCAGAGAACAACGTTGGATTTCTAGGTTCGTGTTTATTCATGTTGATTTTCAGGTTCAGGTTCAGTCGAGTTAGGAAGCTTCGTATCTGTTCAGAGTCATTCAGGCAAGCAGCCAAGAGAGTTAGTGGCAGGCAGCCAGTCTTGTGTTAGTTGGAGAAAGGAGGGGTCAGAACAGTTAACCTAGGTCAGGGGTCTGCAAAGTTGGCTCTTTTAAGACTGGTGGACTTCAACTCCCAGAATTCCCCAGCCAACTACGCTATGCTATGCTATGCTGGCTGGGGAATTCTGGGAGTTGAAGTCCACCAGTCTTAAAAGAGCCAACTTTGCAGACCCCTGTCCTAGGGCACGTGTGATAGAGGTGGCACGCAGCACCCTCTCTGTGGGCATGCCAGCTCCGCCGCGCACGCTTCCCATGGGCCAGTTGGTCTTTGGGTCTTTGCCACACATGCCTGGAGGCAGGCCGCATGCGGAGGCCCATGTGCACATGCACAGGGTGGGGTGCGAGTGGAAGGCTGCACATGCAGGGGCCACGTATGCATGTGGGGGTACAGTTAGTCCAAAACGCAGCCACGCGGGTGATTACGGGAACCTCTAGATGCTCCCACATAACACCGATCCTGCGCGAGCTACACTGGCTTCCTGTGGCCTTTCGGGTGCGCTTCAAGGTTCTGACGACCATCTTTAAAGCGCTCCATGGCTCGGGGCCTAGTTATATGCGAGACCACCTCCTGCCCCATACATCCCTTCGGCCGATCCGCTCCCACAGAGCTGGCCTTCTCAGGGTGCCGTCGGCCGGGCAATGCCGACTGGCGACACCCAGGGGAAGGGCCTTCTCTGTGGCGGGCTCTGCCCTTTGGAATGACCTACCCCCTGAATTGCGTATCATCTCGGACCTCCGCCTCTTCCGCCAGTGTCTAAAGACACATCTCTTTCAGCAAGCCGGCCTAGCGTAACCTCCCGTTGGGACTATTTTAGATAGTTTTAAATTGGGGATTTTAATTTGGATTTTAGCCTAGGATTATAATTTAATATGTTTTTAAATTCATTATTTATTGTTTTGTATGTTTTTTAAATGCCTGTGCGCTGCCCTGTGGAGAAGGGCGGGATATAAATGTGATTAAAATTAAAATAAATAAATAAACAATATTTCCCTATAATCCAGTGTGCTTTGAAAGACACCTCCCTATTCAGTAAAAAAAGACATATATAAGTTGCAAGGAACAACCTTAGTAGTCTGCCTTCTCTCCTGACTTGGTGCTTGCATCACCATTAGCCACAAGACATCAAAATTTTGAATGTGTGCCAGTTTGCAAAAAGCTTCTTGTTCAGGGAAATCAGTGTTGTTTTCAGAAGTATAACAAGTTTATTTAGGGCAAAGAATCCAAAGATTGGATGAATGTTCCAAGCAAACAGGTGCAGTCTGTTATGTCTGCATAGATCGGTGTTTCTCAACCTTGGCGACTTTAAGTCCTATGGACCAGGGCTAGGGAATTCTGGGAGTTGAAGTCCACAGGACTTAAAGTCGCCAAGGTTGAGAAACACTGGGATAGATAGACAGATAGCGAAAGAGAGACACAGACAAACAGAGATAGATAGACAGACAGCAGAAGACAAACAAAGACAAAGAGATATATATATTTTAAATTATTTATGTTCTATTTTTGTATGTTTTTTAAATCTCCTGTGCACCGCCCTGGGTCCTTTGCGGAGAAGGGCGGGATATAAATGTAATAAAATAAATAAATTAAATAAAATAAGATAGATAGAGAGCAGGAGATATAGATAGATAGATAGATAGATAGATAGATAGATAGATAGATAGATAGATAGATAGATAGATAGATAGATAGATAGATAGACAGACAGACAGACAGAGATAGATAGATAGATAGATAGATAGATAGATAGATAGATAGATAGATATAGTAGATAGATAGATAGATGATAGAGATAGATAGATAGATATGATAGATAGATAGATAGATAGATAGATAGAGATGATAATAGAGATGATAGATAGATAGATAGATAGATAGATAGATAGATAGATAGATAGATAGATAGATAGATAGATAGATAGATAGATAGATAGATAGATAAGAGATAGATGATAGAGATAGATAGATATGATAGATAGCAGAAGACAGGCAAACAAGATAGATAGCAAGAGATAGATAGACAGACATTCCTTAGAATAAATCAGATTGTATTAATTTGTTGAGAAAGCTAAATAAATAATCTCTGAAACTTCTTTTCTCATGCAGAGCCTTCACCTCTTCAATTTAAGAAAAGCACGTCAGAGAATGCAACAATGCAATCCCAAAGATACGTTCCTGAGGACTTGCAGTCTGTTATCAAAAAACGAACAACATTTTTAGAAAGATTTTACAAGCAGGAAGAGATGCAGGATGTCAGAAGAAAACCCTTGGACGTTGCCCATCCCCCCCTGCAACAGGTTTGTTTAATATCTTTACTTTACTAGGGGTGTTGGGCAGAGAGTAAAACAGCAAGAAATGAGCGGCTGAAATGTTCAATAGAATAGTTACGTCCAACTTCAGTAAGACCTGCTATGCAACCAAAATAGTAAAATGTGCTCCAAGATGTAATCTTATCCTTCCAGGTCAGGGGTCTGCAAAGTTGGCTCTTTAAAGACTGGTGGACTTCAACTCCCAGAATTCTGGGAATTGAATTCTGGGAATTGAATTCTGGGAATTGAAGTCCACCAGTCTTTAAAGAGCCAACTTTGCAGACCCCTGTTCCAGGTCAATAAACCCACTGACTCAAGGCAGCTTATGCATTAAGTGGAAATATAATCAGACAAAAATGCAAAAATAATAATTGCTCACTGAATTCTTTCAGAAATAGGACTGTTTTAGTCTGCTAAGCAAAAGAAACTACCCGTCACGGGGTCTGTATGAATCAGAAACCACAAAACATGGTCTCTAATAAAAGAGGATGCTACGATAAGTTCAGCCATTATTTTAGGGGGGGAAAAAACCCCATGGCTTAATTACGTAAGCTATTTTTCACTGGAGATAGATTTCATTGAAAACTTTTGTTTTCAAATCTGAAACTGTGCTCGCCTCCTCTCAATTCTGCAGGAGGTTTTTTCATTTTAAAAGTTGTTTTCTAACCACAAAGCTATTGCACTACATTTTATTTGCTCTGAATGCTTTTTAAAAATGGATTCCTGGCTCCCTCTCCCAATGTCGTGCTTCAGTGTTATTATTGGTTACAAAACAACATGCTACTTTGTAAGAACAATGGCTGTTGCTAATAAGAATTAGAGAGATTTAGCCAAGCAATTTAAGTGACCGCGAGTTTGCTGCTTTCTTTCCTCCTCAAATAAATTGTTTATTTAAAACAGGAGTGCCAAAAATGAGACATGGGACATTCCTTCAGATACTTGAAGTGCCTCTTGGTGCTCTCTGGACATGCTTGTTTTCTTATGGACATTTCATACCCTAACTAGGTAAAACTAGCATTGATGATGTTACCCCACCGTAGTTAGGGTAATGTGTTAAAACAAGCAAGTTCAGAAAACATCAAGGGCCCCTCATTTTCAACCTTGAGCTATAAATACAGTGATCCCTCGTTTTTCGCGGTTAATGGGGACCGGAACCTTCCGCGAAAACTGAAAAACCGCGAAGTAGGATTCGCACCGGAAACTTGAGTTGGTGGACATCGTTTAAAGCAAGCACTAGGGGGCGCTTGCCTCCTACCGATGCATTTCCCCCCCCCCTGTATTTTTGAAAAACCCGCGAAGCACTGAAGCCGCAAAACATGAAGCCGCGAAAAACGAGGGATCACTGTATTCTCCTTTATTGGTACTTAAAGTACCAATTTTACCTGTTAACCTAATTAGCACATCCAGTTGGTTAAGATTGGGGACTAGCTAGGCATGGCTTTCTTCTTGCAAATGTGTCACAGCCAAACTAGGTGATAACCCCCGATAACTGAGTTTTAATCATTGAAAATTTTAATTAGAGATTTTATAAATGGGTTTTAGCACGGGATTATGATTTAATTGTTTTTTAATATGGGTATTTTATATGTATGTCTTTGGTTTTAATAGCCTGTGCGCCGCCCTGGGTCCTTTTTTAGGAGAAGGGCGGGGTATAAATTGGAAATAAATAAATAAAAATCACCAGTTTACCATATGTTTGGTAATGAAATATTTTCCAGAAAACAAACCCTCAACAAACACCAAAATCCAGCATTTTGAAATGCGTGTTCTCCCTTACTGACACCCCATTTAAAACAGGAAAGGATGTACATTAAGTTTGTTAAGAGAAGCATGATGTTGCTTATCCAATGTGGGTTAAAACCTGAGGCTATTTTCATTTAACATTACCTTTTGTGTTTAACCTTCTCCTACTGCATAAATTGATCTGCTAAACGGTTACATAATAAAGATAGATATTCCAGATTTCCTCCTTATTTTATTAGACTTGTAGATGCAATTTCTGGTTAATTGATAGGCAGACTTTCATTGAACAGAGACGCCACCATAAACAGCCTGAATTCATTAGATCGGTGGCCCACAACCTTTTGGGTACTAGGGACCGGTTCCGCCGAGAGAGGATTTCCCATGGACCAGAAGAGGCATGGTTTTGTGTTCTCCTTGCATCCTGCGGATGGGGCGTCCCTTGTTTGTGTGGGCCAGTTTCTGGCATGCCATGAACCGCTGCTGGTCCATGGATTAGGGCTGGTGTCGGCAACCGTAAACACTCAAAGGGCCAAAAAGGTCCTAACTGGAAGGCCCTGTTCAGTTGTGGCGCCGACTAGAAGTCCAGTTGCCCCACCATAATGTCCTCCTAGTGCTGCGTCCTTCCTCTACCTGTCCTAATCGAAATCCCTATCAATTGTGGAGCCAATTGGCAACAGGGAGCTGCAGCAGAGGGATGAAACAGCCACATGGTTGTTGACCCCTAGACTAGGAGCTGGGGACCCCAGAGAGAGAGAGAGAGAGAGAGAGAGAGAGAGAGAGAGAGAGAGAGAGAGAGAGAGAGAGAGAGAGAGAGAGAGATACATACATACATACATACATACATACATACATACATACATACATAGATAGATATAGATACATACATACATACATACATAGATAATAGATAGATAGATAGATATAGAGATACATACATACATACATAGATAGATAGATAGATAGATAGAGATAGATAGATACATACATACATACATACATACATACATACATACATACATACATACATAGATAATAGATAGATAGATAGATAGATAGATAGATAGATAGATAGATAGATAGATAGATAGATAGATAGATAGATAGATAGATAGATAGATAGATAGATAGATAGATAGATCGATAGATAGATAGGACATAGATACAGTTTACATTCTAAGTACCATAGTCTTAGCCTTTATCTGGCGATACAAAGGAACAAAACAACCTATTCAAGGGAAACTTATTTTGAAATAATGTTGATCCCAACAGAAAGCAAATTAGGCCTACCAACACCTCCCACCACTGTCCCAACTGATCCTTTACAACAATGGACTTTTCTTATTCACCATTTTCAGGGCTACAGTAGCCTTAATAAGCTAAACAAATGCAAATCAGGATTGCAAATTACCTTCCATTGTCAAGCCATCCCCAAAGGTCAGATAGAATTACTTTACATCTGTGTTTTAAAATGATAATGCTACATTTTTTTTTCCCTTGTGGAGGTATAATAATCCATATATTTATTTCTGAACCTCGTGGGGAGCAAAACTCTGTATGTAACATTAAGTGAACATAGGGGGAAATGATTTTTTTTCAAAGAGACTGGATACATTTTGTAAAAACATGAGAAATCTTTTGAGATGATGTTACGTTGTTATTTTTCAACAACAACACTGAAGGCATAGCACTAAGGCCAAGCTGAAAAAGTATAAACTTCCCTTTTTTTCCCGGAAAAAAAAAAAATTCTGTCCCGTTCCTAAGAAATCTTAACTACGCTTGACTAACTGCCAAACTCTTTTGATTGGGGAATGTAGAATGCATCCAGAGCCTCCCACAATCTGTAACCATCCTATTCTTGCCAAAATGCAGTATTTCTCAAAATGAAGTATCTTCTAGAAAAAGATTAACAAAGCCTAAAACTTGTTCCAAATGTTACAGAGCAGTTTGGTTCAAGGACTTGCATGACGTGTTTTCATATATTGATTAACACAGACTAATTGCTTGACTAAGATTATTAATAATATGGCCTTACTTATACCTTATTGAGAATTCCAGTTTTAAAACTATTCAAAAGCAGTTTTGAGGTGATCTTTGGAGTAGTCCCAATATTAGAATATTAGCATTAGAAGAAGAGAATTTCCTGTAAAAGAAATCTCATTATTGTTAATTCGGCCTATAAAAGTTAGGGGGGGGGAAGGGGGAGGTGTTGATTTCAAGAAATTAAGTCTCGTGACATAGATTTTTAAATATATTTAGGGCATAATTTACATTTTATTTGTTTAGCATCATTCACATTGATAGGAGATTTTGAGGCCATAAATTAGAGCCATTTTAAATTATCTGAAAAGTAGACTTCAGATAGACAATTCCATATACATACACATGAATTATTTTATGTATCTATGCAAAATATTCCCTAAACCTTATGTACAAAGGACTCACATGAAATACTCCACCTTCTGCTAAAAGGCACTATCTGTCTATATATAGACATATATAGCATAGTTCTGTCTGTGTTTTTCTATCCATCCATCCATCTATTTACATTGCATAGTTCTGTCTGTCTGTCACTGTAGTATTATTACTCTTCTCTTACAACGTTATAATTCATCCCAATACACTGTCAGGACTATATTAAACATAAGCTTCTTTTGACCCTTGTTTTTTGCCATATAGTTTATAAAGTAGTCCTTGCCTTACAATGATAATTGTTAGGTCATGTGATCATAAAGTACAATATCACGTGACACGTCACTTAATGACGATAGTTCCAGCAATCCCTGGTTGCTGTCATTAAGTGAATCATCATAGGTTGTTAGTGAAGACCTCAATTGGTTGAGGCTTCCAACCTCTTGCCAACTTTTACCAATCCTCTGTGCTCCATATGTTGGGATGACTTGTCCCAGCTGAATTTTATTTTTCCATGTATCTTTAATCTAGATTTACCATCTAGATTTGATATATTACATCCTGGTCTATTTTTACACCTGAAACCAGTCTGATTGGAGAATGCATTGTTAGAAAGAGGTTAAAGTGTTCAGAATTTATACAGCTCTACGTTCAAACTGGGTTATCAGGATGTTTCAAGAGCGATGGGAAAGAAGACAGAATCATTGTTAAAATTACCTTACTTTTCCTCAACTATAGTTACACATTACCTACTATGAATTTAGTTCTGTGTATAATGAGTCTTTATAGTTAGTTGAAAATGGAGTGTTAAAAACAGGAAACCAGTTGTTCTGCTATCTGTGCATGCAGAGAGCTAAACAAACAATTTCAATGTTATCCCACCATTTACGTAACACATGTACTATATGCAGTTACTCTGTATCTAACCTGGCAAGTGGAGACGGCCAAACTGTTACTATCAAAGCAAGGAGCAGAACTTTGAAAGTAAGTTAATAATATTAGGGGTGGCAGGAAGGAAGTTTCCTGCAATGGAAAAATAGGTGTCACTATTTTGAGTTGCAAATGTGTGATTGAAGAGTAAATATTTTGTAACTGCAGAGTAATATTCTTTTTTGACCAAGAAGGTGACCGTTGGGTCTCAATTATTTTTGCCTGTGCGGTCTAGGGAGTTTTTAAAAGTTTATTTATTTAGGGTATGGCAAATGCATGGGCTTATAGTAGTTCAAATGTTAATGTCCAGTCCACCTAGCCATTCAAGGACAGGGTGGTGTATGTTGAAAAAAAATCAGACATTGGGCAGGTGTAAGCTCTTGATGGACATGTGGTGGATATTTTGTGGAGGAACACCTGTCACACGGGAAGGGTACAGACAACTTAAACAATAAGTAAATCCTAGAGACATGTGCCACATGGTCCTTTGAATCATTATTCAAGAACCCAATTTCGCATGGCTACTTCCCAAGAAATAGCGATAGCACTTATATACCGCTTCACAGCCTTCTCTAAGCGGTTTACAGAGTCAGCCTATGGCCCCCAACAATCTGGGTCCTTGATTTATCTACCTTGTAAGGATGAAAGGCTGAGTCAATCTTGAACCTGGTGAGATTCGAACTGCCATATCTGCAGCCAGCCGGCTGCAGTGCTGCATTCTAACCACTGGATGGGCACTAACTTAAGGAAAGTACCTCCTTAGAGCCCCTCCTGTGGGTTGAGAACGGTGGTTTCTATTTGGCTCAGCAGTCCCAGTCCTCTAAGGCAGGGGTCTCCAACCTTTGCAACTTTAAGTCTGAAGGACTTCAACTTCCAGAATTCTCCAGCCAGCAAAGCTGGGAGCTGAAGTCCTTCAGACTTAAAGTTGCAAAGGTTGGAGACCCCTGCTCTAAGGGTGCAGGAAGAGGTACCCAGAGAGCAAATTGATCGAAGATGAATGTAGAAATGTATCACTCCATGAAGAAATGCATGCAGCCAAAGTTTTTAAGCAGGCAAGAGAAAACTAGGATAGAGAGATGGAGACCAGCCTGATGCTCTCTAGATACGCTGGATTAAAACGATCGACATCCCCAGCCAGCAGTGTCGTCCAGAAATTTGAAAAAGGCGTCGGGTTAAAGAAAGCCAAGACAAATTAAAGCACTTAATTACATGAAGTAAATAAGGTGAGCAGGTGTTTGCAAACAAGGATCTTGCTACAAGGATGGGCAAGTGAGGAGGAGATTGTATCTTGTTGGTGTTTCTGGGGAGAGTAGGCAGAGCAAACATATTGCAGCAGGAAAGGCTTATGGGCAGAGTCTACAAGTGGTGGATATGTTGCCAAACAAATCCATGCCGTGCCTTTATCCAAATTTTGTTTTGATACTTTTCTATAGCTGAAAAACAAGAGTATAAACCATCTTACCAAGGCTGCTTTGTGTTCAATACTCTACAGCAGGGGTCTCCAACCTTTGCAACTTTAAGTCTGGGGGACTTCAGCTCCCAGACTTCTCCAGGAGAATTCTGGGAGCTAAAGTCCTTCAGACTTAAAGTTGCAAAGGTTGGAGACCCCTGCTCTACAGCAGTGGTTCTCAACCTTCCCCATGCCTTGAGCCTTCAATACAGTCCCTCATTTTGTGGTTGCCCCCAACCATAACATTGGTGTCTTGGTTCCTAAGACCATCGAAAATATGTGCTTTCCCGATGGTCTTAGGCGACCCCTGGGAAAGGGTTGTTCGACACCCCCCCACCAAGGGGTCATGACCCACAGGTTGAGAACAGACCCACGGGTTGAGAATCGCCGCTCTGCAGCCGGACTTTTTAAAGATTGCCGTAGAGTAGACCCATGGCCAAGTCAATGGAAGAGGACCCTTTTATTTGGGGCATCCACATCAGGCAGATTTTCAGCAAGGTTGAGGCTCTCCCTGGTGAAAGACGGACCTGTAAACTTTGACCAGGATGAGCCCTGGAAGTTGGAGGAAGGGTTAGGATCAGAGTTTACACTTTAATCTTACCTACAGTTCATTTTTATTTTTTTAATTTTTGGAATCGGGGGACAGAAAACGGCAGCAGCCCAACCTAAGACCTCAGAGCGCCAACCCGCACAAATCGACTTGGGAGCAAGGATGGGGACCTGTAAACTTTGACCAGGATGAGCCCTGGAAGATGGAGGAAGGGTTAGGATCAGAGTTTACACTTTCATCTTCCCTACAGTTCATTTTTCTTTTTTAAAGTTTTGGACAAAAAATGGCAGCAGCCCAACCTAAGACCTCAGAGCGCCAACCCCCACAAATCGACTTGGGAGCAAGGATGGGGACCTGTAAACTTTGACCAGGATGAGCCCTGGAAGATGGAGGAAGGGTTAGGATCAGAGTTTACACTTTAATCTTACCTACAGTTCATTTTTATTTTTTTAATTTTTGGAATCGGGGGACAGAAAACTGCAGCAGCCCAAGCTAAGACCTCAGAGCGCCAACCCGCACAAATCGACTTGGGAACAAGGATGGGGACCTGTAAACTTTGACCAGGATGAGCCCTGGACGTTGGAGGAAGGGTTAGGATCCGAGTTTACACTTTAATGTAAACTCTGATCCAAACTCTGTTCATTTTTTTAAAAATTGGGGGACAGAAAACTGCAGCAGCCCAACATAAGACCTCCCGCACAAATGGACTCCGGAGCAAGGTTCCGATGCATGCACAGAGTGCAAGATTGCAGAGGGAGGGTTTTTCTTGTTTTTAACATCCTTAAACACGTGCTTGGCTTGTCGTCGGTGCGGACCACGCCGGCTCCCCTCTTGCATCCCACCGCGTTCCTCCTTCTGCTCCCCCGACCCCCCACTCCACTCCCTGCGTGTCCCCCCTCCCCAAAAAAGCTTGGAGGGGCTCAAGACGCCTTCCTTTCTCCCCCCCCCCACTTTCTCCCCATATTCCTACCTGTGCTGCAAGCCCACCAGCCCCAGCGTGATGACATGAGGCACGTCCAGCTCGGTGGGCCACAAGCCGGCGGCCAGGCAGCCGAAGACGCCGCATTCTTCCCCGATGCCCAGTTCCTCGAATTCCATGCTTGCTCTCCCCCTCCTCTTCCTCCTTTCGAGGCCGACACGTGTGGATGTGTGTGCGCGCGCGGATGCCCCAACACGCAAGAGCCACTCCTGGGGCTTGCTCGCTTGCAGCCGCCTGAGTTTGTGGGAAAGGAGGAGGAGGAGGAGGAGGGCGGGCTTGGCTGCGGCAGCGCCCCCGCTTTCCCACCCGCCTGATTTACATGCACACGCATCCACACACAACACGCGCTGGCTCACGTGGGGAGGGGGTTGTTTTCGAGGCGGCGGGAGGGAAGGAAGGAAGGAAGGGGGTGGAACCAGAGACCCTTCGCGGACCGCTTTCTCTTTGCAGCTGAAGTTTCCTCGGAACTTTGAAAAGTTTTGCAGCGCGGCTTTTCTCTCTCTTTGCCCTCCTCGCCCTCCGCGTATTATGTTTATTTTTTTTTATTTTTATTCGATTTGTATCCCGCCCTTCTCCAAAAGGACCCAGGGCGGCGCCCAGGGAATTTAAAATAACATACAAAGTAATGCAAAGTACAAAATTTAAAACCTATTGAATAACAATTAATTAAAGTTGGTGGGGTTTCTATCTATCTATCTATCTATCTATCTATCTATCTATCTATCTATCTATCTATCTATCTATCTATCTATCTATCTATCTATCTTCTCTCTCTCTCTGCCTATATAGATAGATTGATTATTATTGACTATCTGTCTATCTATCCTCTCTCTCTCTCTGCCTATATAGATTGATTATTATTATCTATCTATCTATCTATCTATCTATCTATCTATCTATCTATCTATCTATCTATCTATCTATCTATCTTCTCTCTCTCTCTGCCTATATAGATAGATTGATTATTATTGACTATCTGTCTATCTATCCTCTCTCTCTCTCTGCCTATATAGATTGATTATTATTATCTATCTATCTATCTATCTATCTATCTATCTATCTATCTATCTATCTATCTATCTATCTATCTATCTATCTATCTTCTCTCTCTCTGCCTATATAGATTGATTATCTATCCATCTATCTATCTATCTATCCATCTATCTATCTTCTCTCTCTCTGCCTATGTAGATTGATTATTATTGATTATCTATCTATCTATCTACTCTCTCTCTGCCTATGTAGATTGATTATCTATCTATCTATCTATCTATCTATCTATCTCTATATATCTATTTATCTATCTCTATATATCTATTTATATCTCTATCTATCTATCTATCTATCTATCTATCTATCTATCTATCTATCTATCTATCTATCTCTATATATCTATCTATTTATCTATCTATCTATCTCTATATATCTATTTCTCTCTCTCTCTCTCTCTCTATCTATCTATCTATCTATCTATCTATCTATCTATCTATCTATCTATCTATCTAGAAACTACTTCTTTATGTTGCCTATGTTACATTTGGGTTGTGCTGATGAGATCTAAATTGCTTGAAATAGATCTATACTGGTCTCCCTTATTTATTTATTTATTTATTTATCAACACAAATGCAACGTGTGTGTGTGTGTTACACTTCTGCCAATACATAAATAAAAGGGGACTAGCATAGATCTATTTCAAGCTATTGAGCTCTCATCAGCTGCTAGCCATACCCTGACTGGGATTCGAACCTGGGAAGTATTACATGGGAGGCAGTTGTAAATGCCCCTTGGGCCAGGGGTCTGCAAAGTTGGTTGCAAAGCCATGCTGGTTGGGGAATTCTGGGACTTGAAGTCCACCACTCTTATATATGTGTGTGTGTGTGTGTGTTAGGTTTTTGAGCTGATCAAAATATATACTTGTGACACAAGGCTAGATAGATAGATAGATAGATAGATAGATAGATAGATAGATAGATAGATAGATAGATAGATAGATAGATAGATAGATAGATGATAGATAGATAGATGATAGATAGATATCAATAGAGAGATTGATAAATAGATATAGATTGACATAGATAGATAGATAGATAGATAGATAGATAGATAGATAGATAGATAGATAGATAGATAGATAGATAGATAGATAGATAGATAGATAGATATCATTGTTTATGTTAGAGCACCTGGTATACCCAAATATGGGAAGGAGATATATGTGTGTGTGTGTGTGTGTGTGTGTGTTATGTTTTTGAGCTAGGTCAAAAACCTAATGTTAGGTCTCTGGTGATGAGCCGAAAGGCAGAAAAGGAAAGCAGTATATTTCCTCCCTTAATTGGGGCTTACCAGGGTGTTCATATATATATGATGTGATAATTATCTCTCATATATATATGAGAGATAATTATCACAGCTCCTGTTCAGAGGTCCCTTTAAGGGGAGGAGACTCAACGTCATCCCTCTCTGCCCTTCCACTCATCCTAGAGATCAACCAGACAGAGAACCTAATTAGATTACTGCTGTGACATTTTTAAAAAAATCTAACATATATATATATATATGTTAAATTTCTTTTAAGGGATGATTAATAATAATTAATTAAGAGACCAGGATGGATCCATTTCGGGCTCCTTAGCCCTCGTCAGCTGGTATGTTTGTTAGTTTTATGAGCTTATATATATATAAAGTATATTTCCTCCCTTAAGTGGGGCTTACCAGGGTGTTGTGCCACACACACACACACACACACACGCGTGTCACAACACCATAGCTCAAAACGTAAGACACACACACACACACATATATATGTTAGCTTTTTGAGCTGATAAACAAACAAGGGAGACTAGGAGAGATCAATGTCGAGCTATATAGAGATACTTGTTGCATTGATGTATTGATCAGCTCAAAACACCTAACACAGGGGTCTGCAAAGTTGGCTCTTGGACTTCAACTCCCAGAGTTCCCCAGCCAGCTTATGCTGGCTGGGGAACTCTGGGAGTTGAAGTCCACCAGTCTTAAAAGAGCCGGCTTTGCAGACCCCTGACCTAACACACACACACACACACACACACACACACACACACACACACACACACACATATATATATATATATATATATATATACATACATACACACACACACATACATACATACGTTCCCCACTTTGGGGAGGCGAAGAACCAGGCCTGGCTGCGCTTCTTTTGAGGGAAGGGCAAAAAGACTCCCCCCCCCCGGGGGGCGGGGCGCAGCTTTGGCGCCAAAGAAGCGCAAGGGTGGGGGGAGGAGGAGGAGGAGGAGGCGGGCGCCAACTTGGCCACGTGCCTCTTGGGAGGTGGGAGGGGGGGGGAGAAGGCGGAGGGGGGTGGAGCTTGGCGCCGATTGGAAGGCCCCGCCCCTCACTTTCCTTTCCCCAGAAGGGGCAACTTTGGGGCGCCGCCAGCCACTGAGGGGCCTCGGCGGCTGAATCTCCACCCTCCGCTTTGGCCGGCCCCTCCCGCCGCTGCCCCTTCTTCTTCTGCAGGCGGGCCCGAGGCTGGTTCTTCGGCTGAGTTGCTCTGGGTCTTCATTCCCCCTTCCTCCTGCTGGGTAAGCGCGCGGGGCTTCCCTGGCAGGCGCGTCTCCTCTTCCTCCTCTTCTGCTGCCTTCCCCATTTCCCACCACTTTTTTCTCCTCTTTCTTTCTTGTTCTTTTCTAGGCGTCCCGGATCTCCGCTGCCTTCGCTGCCATGCCTCCCGTGCATTCAGGTGAGTGGCTTGGGGCGAAAAGAAGGCGCCGCTGGCCGGAGTCGAACTCGGGGCGCGCACGTGGGGCGCCTGAAGCTGCTGCTGCTGCTGCTGCTGCTCGGGTTTCAGAGTTCAGAAAGAAGAAAGTCTTTGTTTGGGGGGGGGGGGGGAGTGAGCTCTGGAGGTTCCACCCCCCCCCCCAAGCTGGGAATGGCGGACAGAGATTGCAAGGCGAAGCAGATGAGCAGAGTGGCAAGGGACCTTTGCAGGTCATCTAGTCCAACCCCCCTTGCCCAAGCAGGAGACCCTACATCTTGCCTCTACCTAGGATCAAACTCAACACCTCCTTGATTGGGAGGTGAGAGATCCACGTCTAGGCCGCAGTAAGCCTGCCAGATTAACAAGAGTTGGAAGGGACCTTGGAGGTCATCTAGTCCAACCCCCCTTGCCCAAGCAGGAGACCCTACATCTTGCCTCTACCTAGGATCGAACTCAACACCTCCTTGATTGGGAGGCGAGAGATCCACCTCTAGGCGGCAATAAGCCTGCCAGATTAACAAGAGTTGGAAGGGACCTTGGAGGTCATCTAGTCCAACCCCCCTTGCCCAAGCAGGAGACCCTACATCTTGCCTCTACCTAGGATCGAACTCAACACCTCCTTGATTGGGAGGCGAGAGATCCACCTCTAGGCGGCAAAAAGCCTGCCAGATTAACAAGAGTTGGAAGGGACCTTGGAGGTCATCTACTCCAACCCCCCTGGCCAAGCAGGAGACCCCTACATCTTGCCTCTACCTAGGATCGAACGCAACACCTCCTTGATTGGGAGGCGAGAGATCCACCTCTAGGCGGCAAAAAGCCTGCCAGATTAACAAGAGTTGGAAGGGACCTTGGAGGTCATCTAGTCCAACCCCCCTGGCCAAGCAGGAGACCCTACATCTTGCCTCTACCTAGGATCGAACTCAACACCTCCTTGATTGGGAGGTGAGAGATCCACGTCTAGGCCGCAGTAAGCCTGCCAGATTAACAAGAGTTGGAAGGGACCTTGGAGGTCGTCTAGTCCAACCCCCCTGGCCAAGCAAGAGACCCCTACATCTTGCCTCTACCTAGGATCGAACTCACCAGCTCCTTGATTGGGAGGCGAGAGCTTCCACCTCTAGGACCATTCGCTTTCGCCTTGAGTTAAGCCATTCCAAATTAACCTGATGGGAAAGATGGGCTGAGTTTGGGTTCTGGATTCGACTGCAGGGCAACTGCAACAACCAATTTCATTGTAATTTTATTACAATATTATTACAATGACAACAAAGATGATGATGATGAACTGCCATGTGCAGGCAGTCCTCGACTTACAACAGTGACCGAAGTTGCAACAGAACTGGAAAGTGGACTTATGGCCATTTTTCACCCTTAGGACTGTTGCAGCATCCCCATAGTCACATGTTTTACATTTGGATGCTTGACCACTGGTTCACATTTGCAGTGTCCTGGGGCCACCTGATTATCTTTTGCGACCTTCTGATCAGCCAAGTCAATACAATACAATACAATAGCAGAGTTGGAAGGGACCTTGGAGGTCTTCTAGTCCAAACCCCTTCCTAGGCAGGAAGCCCTATACCGTTTCAGGCAAATGGCTATCCAACATCCTCTTAAAGACTTCCAGTGTTGGGGCATTCATAACTTCTGGAGGCAACTTCTGTTCCACTGATTAATTGTTCTGACTGTCAGGGAATTTCTCCTCGGTTCTAAGTTGCTTCTCTCCTTGATTTAGTTTCCACCCATTGCTTCTTGTCCTGCCTTTAAATGCTTTGGAGAATAGCTTGACTCCCTCTTCTTTAGGGCAGCCTCTGAGATATTGGAAGACTGCTATCAATGGGGAAGACAGATTCACTTAACAATCCCGTTACTAATTTAACAACTGCAATGATTCACTTAACAAATGTGGCAAGAAATGTCATAAAATGGGGCAAAACTCACTTAACAAATGTTTTCCCTTGGCAACACAGATTCTGGGCTCAACTGTGGATGTAAGTCGGGGACTACCTGTATTTTATATTCACTCAAGAGGTGATTGGTCCTTCTGCCTCTACTGTTTATTAGCTCTAATATTCAGGACCCAATAGGCCAAGTTTTTGTTGGACTTTCCTGTAGTTCGGAAAATTTTACGGCCTGATAAAGGTTTCCATTGTGCATGGTATGAACTTTTAGCAATATGAAACTTCAAATTCAGATCACCTGCAATATATATGCGGGATCTATCGGAACCACTGAATTTGGTTCTTTTCTGCCTATTCTCCCAGTCTCAGACTTTCTATGTATTTGGATGGACAGTTTCTCAGAGGACTGGAGAAATGTATGTGAAGATTTCCAACATCTACATTAAAGCAAAATCTTAGTTCCAAGTTCACAACAATTTTCGAATCTTTTGAGATGTCTAGTTAATATTGTTAAGTAAGCTGCTAAAAAAGAGGATTGGAGTTAGGGAGGAAAAGTTGGATTGACAACATATCTGAAGTCTGTCAAGGGATTTAAAATGTAATATGGAAAGAAATGATGTTCAAGTTAGGTTTTTTTACATATCTAGCTTTTGCCTTTAACTATCACAGTCTCTAGTAAAATACACAGATATCTCTAAACCTCTTTATATTTGTTTTCCTAAAATTATCACTGGAAGATTCCATTATTATATAGTTGCTATCGTTGCTTTTTAAACTTTTATTTTTCCAGGAAAGCCTTAGTGGTTGCAGAAATGAATGATCTGCTTATTAAGTATTCTAGATGTACTATCTGAATATAAATTTTCTCTGTACTTTTTTTCAATTACAAATTATTTGTGCATTTAGCGTTTGTTCTCATTGCTGTCTTGTTAGCAAATAGAGTCATTAAAGGAATAACATGAGTCAGGAGAGGCCAGGCCAAGATGCTTAAGTTCCCTACGCCATTCTCACTCCTTCACTCACAACTGGCAAATGTAGTGGTCCTTAGCACAGGGAGCCATTCTAAGTCTCAAGGGCTTTTTGTGGTCCCAGAGCTATTGATGATTTTGGCTCCTGAAAATTAGTAGCAGTTGCCCAGAACTTTGGGGTGAGAATAAAAACTATCGTGTAAACTCTAAACTAGACTTAATTCAGTTAAGAACCAAAGCCAACCCCTCTCTTCCTTTTTTTTCTATATAAAGATTGTGGTCAATTTTGGAATATCACTTTGCCCAGTAGAACTCCTCCTTACCCTGAAATGCAAAGAGGTCCCACATCAATAAAAGCTTATGACAGTTCAACATTTTAAGGCATGTGAGGTTGACTGTTTCCTTCCCTTAAACCAGAGGTTCCCAAACTTGGCAACTTTAAGACTTGTGGACTTCAACTCCCAGAATTCTCCAGCCAGCAGAGCTCTGCTGGCTGGAGAATTCTGGGAGTTGGAAGTCCACAAGTCTTAAAGTTGCCAAGTTTGGGAACCTCTGCCTTAAACCAATCAAGGGAGCCCTGCTGGCTGGAGAATTCTGGGAGTTGAAGTCCACAAGTCTTAAAGTTGCCAAGTTTGGGAACCTCTGCCTTAAACCAATCAAGGGAGCCCCCCACTAAAATATATTTGCAAGAAGAGTACAACATACAGTACAGCCATGTTTGCTTGGTTCAAAGGAAAAAGAGTTGAGAATTCATGTTGAGGGAAAGAGAAAATAGAATACAGGATACAGAAGTCACAGTTCAGTGGGTGAACTGTCCTAGTGTAAATAGAAGAAATTTAGCAGATATTCTCATTTTGTCGCCCCCCTCTCCCCCGAGATAGAGTTAAAACCATGGGAAAAAGTTAAAGATTAATATAGACTTATTTTTCTTCATTAGTGTATGTGGAGAATTACCACAGCTTGCAAAGTGAGCAGACAGCACAAGAAAAGTATAGAAGAGACTATTTAATAAATTGCATTCAGCAATTCATTTGTTACCATAGGAACTAAAAATACTTCAACCCTGAAACTCCTTTTCAGCAGGCTTTTTAATAGTGCGAAGTGGTTCTCTCTCCTTTTCTCATCAGTTAAAAGCAACAGCAAAACAAGCTCACAACACTCATAGCTCATGCTAAAACTGTGTCTTTTTTGGGTGGTGGTGGGAGGAATGACTAATTTTGACACAAGAACGCATTCTGAAAATAAAGGCATGGTCAAACAAGCAAGGCATTTGGGGAACAAAATGAATGACTCGTCTTTGATATTCAAACAAAGTTGTTAAATTGCAGACAGAATAAAGCTTCCCAAATTTAAGATTCTCTAAACGAAGTCGGCATTTCTTCGTAAACATGCCCAAGTTTGTTCCGCAAACTTCTTAGAAATTCAGTGCCTTGTTTTCATTCACGTTCATGATGTAAAAATATCTCCCTCTTCCCAATTATTTCTCCAGAAGTTAAACTGGGCAAAAAAATAAACGAGGGGAAAACGAAAGAAGTTTACGAATTGCTGAATTACCCAGGATGTGTCCTGATGCAATCAAAAGACCAAATAACCGCTGGGAACGCAGCGAGAAAGAACATCATGGAAGGGAAGGCTGCGATCTCAAATACAACAACATCTTGTGTGTTCCAATTGCTTCAAGAATCTGGTAGGTGGTGGAAAAGGGACCCTCATGCACGACAGTAACCCTGTATATAAAGCAGCAATGCCCTCATTATATGGAAACTTTTTACTATAGGACAAGGGTCTGCAAAGTTGGCTCTTTTAAGATTGGTGGACTTCAACTCCCAGAATGCCCCAGCCAGCCAGGCTTCCATTCACCTTCTGTGTTTAATCATGCCGGCCACATGACCAAGGAGACATCTTTGAAGGCTTTGAAACAGAGGTGGACATTGTTCCTTAGAGTCAGGAATGACTAGCACATATGTGCGAGGGGAACCTTTACCTTAACATTCTTCCATTAACATTGGAAGAAGATATTGGAAAGTTAAGTAGTGGAATTTAACATAGACAGTAATTCCAAATGGATTGGTGAGGGAAACATGTTTTATAAGTCCTTATTACTGGCTGTTTTAAACTAAGTTGGGTTTCCCAAATTTATAGCCCTCGTCAGCCCTAACACAAATTGGAATGATCAGGATATTTAGTAAAACTGGAGATAATAATTCCTGGCTTGCTACTGCATAGGGAAGACAATAGAGCATAACATACTCTGTCAATTCAATTATTCCACCACCGCGTGAATTCAATCTCCGTGGAAGGGGATTTTTTTGGATCTTTCTTCTGTAACGGCTGTTGGAAGGGCATGTAATCTGGCTAAAGAAGAGGCACTTTTGAAGGTTCGGATTGTTACACAACCAAGATATCTGGCTGGTTGGAGAAAATGTGTAGAATGGCTCATGGAGATTTTTTTTGTGGATAGGGCCAAGGGGTCAGCTTGCAGCTCTAAATCAATGGCCCCTTTTCCAGATCACTTCTTAAGAGCAGGGGTCTCCAACATTTGCAACTTTAAGTCTGAAGGACATCAGCTCCCAGAATTCTCCAAAGCTGGCTGGAGAAGTCTGGGAGCTGAAGTCCTTCAGACTTAAAGTTGCAAAGGTTGGAGACCCCTGGCCCAGGCCTTGACACTGACAGCTTTGCTGGCTGGAGAAGTCTGGGAGCTGAAGTCCTTCAGACTTAAAGTTGCAAAGGTTGGAGACCCCTGGCCCAGGCCTTGACACTGACAGCTTTGCTGGCTGGAGAAGTCTGGGAGCTGAAGTCCTTCAGACTTAAAGTTGCAAAGGTTGGAGACCCCTGGCCCAGGCCTTGACACTGACAGCTTTGCTGGCTGGAGAAGTCTGGGAGCTGAAGTCCTTCAGACTTAAAGTTGCAAAGGTTGGAGACCCCTGGCCCAGGCCTTGACACTGACAGCTTTGCTGGCTGGAGAAGTCTGGGAGCTGAAGTCCTTCAGACTTAAAGTTGCAAAGGTTGGAGACCCCTGGCCCAGGCCTTGACACTGACAGCTTTGCTGGCTGGAGAAGTCTGGGAGCTGAAGTCCTTCAGACTTAAAGTTGCAAAGGTTGGAGACCCCTGGCCCAGGCCCTGACACTGACAGCTTTGCTGGCTGGAGAAGTCTGGGAGCTGAAGTCCTTCAGACTTAAAGTTGCAAAGGTTGGAGACCCCTGGCCCAGGCCTTGACACTGACAGCTTTGCTGGCTGGAGAAGTCTGGGAGCTGAAGTCCTTCAGACTTAAAGTTGCAAAGGTTGGAGACCCCTGGCCCAGGCCCTGACACTGACAGCTTTGCTGGATGGAGAAGCCTGGGAGCTGAAGTCCTTCAGACTTAAAGTTGCAAAGGTTGGAGACCCCTGGCCCAGGCCCTGACACTGACAGCTTTGCTGGCTGGAGAAGTCTGGGAGCTGAAGTCCTTCAGACTTAAAGTTGCAAAGGTTGGAGACCCCTGGCCCAGGCCTTGACACTGACAGCTTTGCTGGCTGGAGAAGTCTGGGAGCTGAAGTCCTTCAGACTTAAAGTTGCAAAGGTTGGAGACCCCTGGCCCAGGCCTTGACACTGACAGCTTTGCTGGCTGGAGAAGTCTGGGAGCTGAAGTCCTTCAGACTTAAAGTTGCAAAGGTTGGGGACCCCTGGCCCAGGCCCTGACACTGACAGCTTTGCTGGCTGGAGAAGTCTGGGAGCTGAAGTCCTTCAGACTTAAAGTTGCAAAGGTTGGAGACCCCTGGCCCAGGCCCTGACACTGACAGCTTTGCTGGCTGGAGAAGTCTGGGAGCTGAAGTCCTTCAGACTTAAAGTTGCAAAGGTTGGGGACCCCTGGCCCAGGCCCTGACACTGACAGCTTTGCTGGCTGGAGAAGTCTGGGAGCTGAAGTCCTTCAGACTTAAAGTTGCAAAGGTTGGAGACCCCTGGCCCAGGCCCTGACACTGACAGCTTTGCTGGCTGGAGAAGTCTGGGAGCTGAAGTCCTTCAGACTTAAAGTTGCAAAGGTTGGAGACCCCTGGCCCAGGCCTTGACACTGACAGCTTTGCTGGCTGGAGAAGTCTGGGAGCTGAAGTCCTTCAGACTTAAAGTTGCAAAGGTTGGAGACCCCTGGCCCAGGCCTTGACACTGACAGCTTTGCTGGCTGGAGAAGTCTGGGAGCTGAAGTCCTTCAGACTTAAAGTTGCAAAGGTTGGGGACCCCTGGCCCAGGCCCTGACACTGACAGCTTTGCTGGCTGGAGAAGTCTGGGAGCTGAAGTCCTTCAGACTTAAAGTTGCAAAGGTTGGAGACCCCTGGCCCAGGCCCTGACACTGACAGCTTTGCTGGCTGGAGAAGTCTGGGAGCTGAAGTCCTTCAGACTTAAAGTTGCAAAGGTTGGACACCCCTGGCCCAGGCCCTGACACTGACAGCTTTGCTGGCTGGAGAAGTCTGGGAGCTGAAGTCCTTCAGACTTAAAGTTGCAAAGGTTGGACACCCCTGGCCCAGGCCCTGACACTGACAGCTTTGCTGGCTGGAGAAGTCTGGGAGCTGAAGTCCTTCAGACTTAAAGTTGCAAAGGTTGGAGACCCCTGTCTTAGAGGACATTCGTAGCTCACCAAGCCCATGCTAATTCTACAACCATCTGGTTATGTTCCTATGTAGAAACTTTGAAAAAGTGGTTTAAGACCGCCTAGTAATATTATGTATGCATTTCCCTGCCACTGCATCCATTTATTTATTCATTGATTTATATCCCATCTTTATTATTCTCACAAATAACTAGGACTTGAACTCGTGGTCTTTTGCTATGATTTCTTACAATCTATGCTGTGATTTCTTTTCCCTATTTACCTTGCACAAGTTTTAATAGCTTCGTTTAAAATCCTTAAGGGTGAATTGTTAGAATTTTTATCCCCTCAACCATGAAAGGTAACAGTTACTTGAAGTTATCATCCTTGCATTGGGTGTCAAAATTGGTATATCAAAGTTAAATCTTGCAGGCTACTGATTACCCAAAACAGGTTTGCATCAGTTTATTAAGTTGTACTTCCAAACCTTGCCTCACATTAGTATGTTATGAAGAAATGTTGCTTTAATGATTAAAATTTAACATCATGGAATCCTTTCATGTTCCAACTCATGGAGCGTTGCAACATTTTATATTCTTCTGTGGTAAACCTCTAGCTTACTAGTGCCTTCCTGCCTCATTAACAAACAATAGTGCTGCATTTAGCACAAAAAGAGAAAAAAATATCTATGGTCACTGTTTTTGGGTATCCATTAATGTCTATTCATTCATCTCTTATATATATATATTTGGTAATAAGACGGCACTTCCTAAAAAAAAAGTGAAGTTTCCTTTCGGATGATTTCATGAAGCTATTAAAATTGTTTCATTGCATCAGAAGGGATGTTACTTGTGTTTCAACTTTGTAGTCTAATCTGTACTACTGTACAGTTCAAGTACCCCTTGAAGTTCTCCCAGTCAAATGCCAACCAGATCTGACTATATAATAATAATAAATAATAATAATAATAAATAGTAAAAAATAGATTAAAAAATATTTTTCCCAGCTGGACGTCTAGAAATTGTCAACACTGTTCTTGACAAGTTGATTAACATTAATGTTTATAATTGGTTAAAATTATGTTGCTAAGGATTGATCTAAACCTTTTTTAAATCCACGTCTAGGTATGTTATTACATTGGGAAAACACTTTTTCCTTCCTAAGCCCACTTAAAGTTAGAAAAATTCCTGTTTATAGTTTTAAGTTCAGGAAATCATGCCCTTAGATTTTAATGGAAGTTTAAAAAATTAAATATGCTCTACTATGTCTCTTAATCCAAGCCAATATATTATTTTAAGTTTTTGTCACTTCACCGCTCTTTGCTTATAAAATCTTCCCAGTTTGATCTAATAAAAGCAATTCCTATTCTGCAAGTTTGAAACTAATAGCTTGCTTAGATGTAGGTGAAATATCATGCTTGGGATTTTCATAAAAAGCAGTAAGTTTTTCTGATCTGGATGAAGATCCCAGGTCTCTCTGTTTTCATTGGTTGTTGCCCAAAAATGGCTCACTCCTTATTTCTGTTTTAGAACGTAGGTTGCATATTTTACTTATTAGCAATTGCAATACAATACAATACAATAGCAGAGTTGGAAGGGACCTTGTAGGTCTTCTAGTCCAACCCCC
The DNA here is from genome assembly GCA_039707465.1 of Rhabdophis nuchalis. NCBI lineage: Eukaryota > Metazoa > Chordata > Lepidosauria > Squamata > Natricidae > Rhabdophis > Rhabdophis nuchalis. Next base: position 6,931,426 of record CM077661.1, read on the forward strand.
TGCGTGGGCAGGAACCTTATACCATTTCAGACAAATGGCTATCTAACATCTTCTTAAAGACTTCCAGGGTTGGGGCATTCACAACTTCTGGAGGCAAGCTGTTCCAGAGGTTAATTGTTCTGTCAGGAAATTTCTCCTTAGTTCTAAGTTGCTTCTCTCCTTGATTAGTTTCCACCCATTGCTTCTTGTCCTGCCCCCAGGTGCCTTGGAGAATAGTTTGACTCCCTCTTCTTTGGGGCTCCCTCTGAGATATCGGAACACTGCTATCATGTCTCCCCTGGTCCTTCTCTTCATCAAACTAGACATACCCAGCTCCTGCAACCGTTCTTCATATGTTTTAGTCTCCAGTCCCCTAATCATCTTGGTTGCTCTTCTCTGCACTACACTGCAACTTGAAGATGTCCAGACTTCAACTCCCAGAATTCTGGGAGTTGAAGTCTGGACATCTTCAAGTGGCCAAGATTGAGAAACACTGCCTTAGATCAGTGCCTTATACCATTTCAGACAAATGGCTAACATCTTGAGATTGAGATTGAGAAGTCTGTTTTGATGAGGAATTTTTATTACAGGCATCAAAACCGCCTTTGTGAGGAAACAGAGCGATACAGCCTTCATGGCCGCTCACTGCGAAATGATTCCGATCGAATGGGTTTGTAGAAGGGTTGCTACTGGTTCTTTCCTGAAGAGAAATCCTGGGGTTGAAGAGGGCTACAAATTTTATCCACCCAAAATTGAGATGTTTTATAAGGTAGGTAACATGAAATGGAGACGACAGTTTTATATAATCATCACTTTTGAAAGCCTGAACCTCAAGCTAATTACGTGCTTCACCTTAAACATCCTAATCCAAGCATTAAAAAAAAAACCACTTCCTCTCCCTGCAAACAGTATCACTCAGTACTGATAGAATTTTGCAATATATATGTGGTCCTTAAAAACACTCTTGATTCTTACTCTTATTATATATAAAAAACCCTATTTTTAATTGTTAAAAAACGTTTTGTATTCATGCCCAAGATGCTAATCATAGGTATGTTGATTAGGTACAAGTAGTCCTCCAACTTACAAACACTCATTTAGCAACTGTTTGAACTTGCAACACCACTGAAAAAAAGGACTTGTAACTGGTGCTTATGACCGTCGCAGCATCCCCAAACTTAAGAACTTGGCAACTGATAAGGAGTCAACTTCGGTTGCAATGCCTTAGGGTCACGTGAAGGCCATTTGCAAACTTCCTAGTCAGATCCTGACAAGCAAAGCCAACGAGGAAACTTGATTCAGTTAACAATTGCAGGGGTTCAGTTCCATGACTCGGGGCCTAGTTATATGCGAGACCGCCTCCTGCCCCATACATCCCTTAGACCAGTGCTTCTCAATTATTTTCTGTCATGCCCCCCTAGGAAGAAGAAAACATTTCGCGCCCCCCGCGCGACTGTAAATAGTATCATTTGTCTATAAAATTGTTATAAGTACACCTCTGCCGAGGTCAAACGTGCCCCCCTTTACGAAGCCTCGCGCCCCCCCTGGGGGGCCCGCCCCACTATTTGAGAAGCACTGCCTTAGACCGATACGCTCCCACAGAGAGGGCCTCCTCAGGGTGCCGTCGGCTGGACAATGCCGACTGGCGACACCCAGGGGAAGAGCCTTCTCTGTGGCGGGCCCAGCCCTTTGGAACGACTTACCCCCTGAACTTCGCACCATCTCCGACCTCCGCCTCTTCCGCAAGTGTCTAAAGACACATCTGTTCCATCTAGCCGGCCTAGCGTAACCTCCATTACTGACTCTTAAGATAGTTTTAAATTTGGGGATTTTAATTTGGTTTTTAGCGCAGGATTTTATTAGAATAAGTTTTTTAAAACTTTATATGTTTTGTATGTATTTTTAGTATTCCTGTGCGCCGCCCTGAGTCCGTTTGGAGAAGGGCGGGTTATAAATTAAATTATTGATTATAAATTAAATTATTGAAAATAAATAAATAAATAAATAACAACGGTGGCAAATTAAGGTAATGTTGGGTTCAACTAAACCGCCTTGTTTAGCAACAAAAATATTCTGGTCCCAGTTGTGATAATAAGTTGAGAACTGCCTGTAATGACTTCAGAAATGTTTTGTTTGTGTGGGGTGAAAACTTGGATAGGCAACTTATTTTTCAGTCCCAGAGCATTCTCTCATTAGACCTCTGGTGGGAAAGGCCTCCTGCACTGGGAAGCATCTGTCAGAGGACAGATGAGAGCAAGTAGGCTCACACATCATATCATTCTACAAAAAAATTCTCGAGTTACATCATTTGAAATAGCGCCCAACCTTTTGGGCACCAGGGACCAATTCCGTGGAGAAAGAGGGGCATGGTTTTCCATGCGGCCTGCATCGCATGGATGGGACTTCACTTGGTTGTGCGGTCCGGTTGCCGGCCGGTCCTTAGACAGTCATGCATGGCATTATAGTGGTGTCTATTGGTTATATAAAGCAGGAAAGGAGAAAAAGAGCTGTCCACCCAAAATGATCACTTACAGCAGGGGTCTCCAACCTTTGCAACTTTAAGTCTGAAGGACTTCAGCTCCCAGACTTCTGGGAGCTGAAGTCCTTCAGACTTAAAGTTGCAAAGGTTGGAGACCCCTGATTTACAGGACTACCTTTGGAGACCCCTGACTTACAGGACTACCTTTGCAACTTTAAGTCTGGGAGCTGAAGTCCTTCAGGCTTAAAGTTGCAAAGGTTGGAGACCCCTGACTTACAGGACTACCCTCAACTAAATGCGCAGTGAAAACTGTTGCTTGCTTCGGTGTGGAGTGGAGAAGCTGAACTTTATCGCGAATGAATCAATAATATCAATTATTCCAATAAAACCTCACTTTTCATCTCCCAGGATGATGCAGCAAATGACCCCCAGTGGTCTGAAGAGCAAATTATTGAAGTTAAGTTTAAGCTTGCTGGCCTTGAAATTGGACAAACGGAAGTTGATATCATGGCCCAGTCCACCCGAGCTATTTTTGAAATACTTGAAAAAGCTTGGCAACCCCAGAATTGTACGTTGGTGGATTTGAAAGTACGTGCGTTTGTATTTTAGATCTTGGCTTTTAAAATAAGGGGTGAAATTATTAAATCCCAACTAATCTTTCCTTTCTCGTGTCTTGTTTCCATTTTTAGGTTGAGTTTGGTGTTAATATAGCCACAAAAGAAATTGTCCTTGCTGATGTAATTGATAATGATTCTTGGAGGCTGTGGCCATCTGGAGACAGAAAACAACAGAAAGACAAGCAGGTAATTCTGTTTTCAGTTCAGATTCTGAAAATAAGCCAACATTGCAATTTTACATGTTGTATGTATGTGTACTGTGAAACCTTCTATCCTCCTTAGTTTCTCTGTTTGTTTCTTCATGTGAAACAGAAGTTGGGAAAGAAAATGGAGGAAAGCCAAATTCTAGTTAAAATTGGAAAACTATTATCGTTCCTTCTGCTAATTTATTTGTTTTCTGATAGACATTTCAATTACCCATTAAAATAATGTGTGCGTATGTATGTGTGTGTGCATGTATACACACACACACAAAATGCATGTTAACTTAGACTTTTCTAATTAATTATAGTTCCGGCAACGATAATGTACATTTTTAGATCATAGCTATACCTATATATTCCAGCTATAAGAGCAAATGAGTGAATGCAAAATGCATATTCTAAAATATTGTTTATCTCATAATGAGTTACAAAAAGCACCCTTCAGATATGCTGTTGAGTCTGGGGCTACTATTCGATGTAACCACATATTAATATGTGTTAAACGTTAGTTACAGCGTAGTGAAGTATGACTTTATTAATCATATATGCATAAATTATCTAACTTGATAAAGGAGACCTAGGTAAGCGTATGGCCTTGCCTCTGAGTGATAGGTAAAACTTAGGAAGTTTCAAGAAACAAATTGGAAAGACATCCACAACTTATAAGTCACATTATTGATCCTTACATTGGACTTCTGGGTTAAAACTAGATTATAAATATGTGTATGGACTAGTCAGTTAATTATAGTATTAGTAGTTTACGGAGGTATGAGGTAGGTTAAGGGTGTCAAACTGGCGGCCCGCAGGCCAAATGTGTCACATGCAGGCCACGCCTACCACAGCTCCGCGAAGTGTCACGTGATGGCAGTGTGATGCGGCGAGTGACACCCATGAGGTAGGCGAGTCTTGCATTTTATATGTAATCTTTTGTTCTTTTGTGTGTCCTTTTAGTCTTACCGTGACCTCAAAGAAGTGACGCCTGAAGCACTGCAAGTGGTGAAGAGAAACTTTGAATGGGTGGCCGAAAGAGTGGAGGTACGGAAACCATCTATGAGATATGGAAATGGATAATCCATATCGTTGTTTTTCGTACTTTTAAATTGTCTTTGGATCTTCTTTTCTGTTAGCTGTTACTGAAACCACAAGCTACACAAGGCAGAGTGGTTGTCCTCATGGGTTCCACTTCTGATCTTGGCCACTGTGAAAAAATTAAAAAGGCATGTGGCAGTTATGGTGTGCCTTGCGAATTACGAGTGACCTCTGCTCACAAAGGACCAGATGAAACACTGAGGATCAAGGCTGAATATGAAGGTACTTAACTCAAATTTGACTAAACTGCCTATTTTAGTGAACTGTTGTTTAAGTTCCTTAGCAATCTCAACATTAATTGCTGTTTAAAGAAATGAACATTAATATAGAATTATGGGTGAGCCTGTCTATATCACGTTAATATGTTTTTGTTTGTGATTTCAGGGGATGGGATTCCCACAGTCTTTGTTGCAGTGGCTGGCAGAAGCAATGGCTTGGGACCAGTGTTGTCTGGAAACACTGCTTATCCAGTTGTCAATTGTCCTCCTCTCTCAGCTGATTGGGGTGCCCAGGATATATGGTCATCCCTAAGGATGCCTACTGGTAAGGTTTATAATTTAACACTTTGAACAAATCATTCTTTGGGGAGATAGTAAACACATAAAAGACAAGACATCATTTTACTTTCAGCTGTAGTTCCATTCAAAATAATCATAAAGTTAGAAGGAAGGAATGCCTCGATTCTAAATTTACTGTTTCTACTATGTGTGTGTATAGATACACAGAGGATTATGTGAAGATTAAGATTAAGTGAATGCCCCAACCCTGGAAGTCTTTGGGAAGATGTTGGATAGCCATTTGTCTGAAATGGTATAAGGTTCCTGCCCATGCAGGGGGTTGGACTAGAAGACCTACAAGGTCCCTTCCAACTCTGCTGTTGTATTGTACTGTATTATGGCCAAAAGCAGTATTTCATAAAAATTTCAGTAGTATTGTGAATAAAATGATGGGTTTCTTGCAGTTAAGATTCTGTAAGACATGAATGTATCATTTATTGTATATATTTAACCTCCTTCATACTTTCCTGGTCTGGGATTACATTTATCAGTGTTATGACTAGACTGGTTATGTTTAGCTTTTGCCTTATCACCCAACAAGACGTTTGCATTAAAGATAAAAGATAACATTACACTTGGGTTTGCTGGGAGCCTCCTGGAAAGGTTGTAAATGAGGATCACGGGACCCTGGGATGCTGCAAACATAAAATTCATGCCAATTGGCAAGTCGTGAATTTCAATCATATGACTGCAGGCATGCTGCAATGGGTTGTGATTGTGAGAACCAGGCCAGTTTTTGTCATTTTGAATGGTTGTTTAAATAATGGTTGTAAGTCGGGGACTACCTGTCTACTCTCAGAGACTGTTGGAAATGTTGAATCTCCCAGTTACCACCTGATGGCAAGCAGGGGACTCCACGGGCGTAGTTATTTCTCAGCACTTGGTCCACTGAGGGGGATGCACAGATACAGAAGTGTTTTGAGCACACTTGAGGCTTTGCTTGTGCAAATTTCATGCAGTATGTGTGTGTGTGTGTGTGTGTGTGTGTGGTTGCTGCCAAACTTTATCTGGGGTTTGTTCACGCTTAGCTTGCACAACCCTGGTGCAGACTTGCCAAGACAAAGAAGGAACATGCTCTGTTAAACCCTGTAAACATTAACTTTACGTTCCTTCTCTTAACTTCCAACGAGTTTCAGTCCTGAAGAGAATTTTGGTATCTTGTCTTCCACGTTCATCTGAAATGTTCTGTATGAATTGTTAAATAGTCTAATTACATATCAGGGTTTTTTTGACACACTAAAGGTTATCTAATGGTAATACTATTACAATCACGCATTTTAAAAATTAAAATTGTCTTGCTTTTTAACACAGGCCTTGGCTGTTCCACAATTCTTTCACCTGAAGCTGCTGCCCAATTTGCTGGTCAGATTTTTGGGTTGAATGACCACTGTGTATGGGCCAAACTGCGATCCAACATCCTGAATACATGGATCTCCCTAAAACAGGCTGACAAAAAGATGAGAGAATATACTTTATAGATGCATTCTTAAACCACCGTTTCATTTCAATTTCCAGAATTGAATGGCATATCATTCCAAGTATAAGTACTAATGGGAAACTGTTCTAAATCTATTTTATGATAAAGAGTGTACAGGTGCCCTCTTGTGTTTTAGACAACTAATCTTGTATTTTCTAGCACAGTGTAACTTGGAAGCAGAGTTATGTGCATTGAGGTAGAATAGATCTTACTGATACATCCTGACTGGTTATTAGAGAAATATTACCTGTGTCAATTTGAAACCCTGTACAGAATATGCCATATGGTGATTCTCCTAAAATTTATATTAAAGATAGCAGTGCAATTAATAAATGGACCAGTTTCCTTTTGTTCTAGGATGTGGCCCACCATGAAATCAAATATATAAGACAAGTTATTCAAGATGTTGAAGTATTTTTTGGTGTGGAACGTTCTTCCCAAAGCTTTTTCTATAATTAGCTTTAAATACAAAGCCGGTAATATATAAAGCTAATTAACAGTTGACTTTCAGTTAGCTTTGAGCAAGCCTTTAGAACTTGTAACTTATAAAAGGCCACACTGACAACTTACCATGGCAGACTTTACGGAAATACCTGGCACACCAATCAGCTGTTTGATGGCAATGAACTTGGCAACTGTGAAGATTCGACTTCAGAAAAATGCCAGCATGCCACATGAGACTGCTTGGTGAACTCTCTGCACTCTGGGGTGAATAACTTGGGCAGAACTGATTTTTTTTAAAAATCATGTCCAGCATGTTGATAATGTATTTATCAATTACAAACTGAATACCATTTTATCATTTAAGTGATTTATCACTTAAAAACAAATCGAGTTGAAAGTAAGTCACACTAAAGACAGCATTGAATTTTAAGGTTAATTTCAAGAGCAACATACTGAAACATGTACCTATTTTTGGTTTCTAACTCGACCGCCTATCTTCACGCAGAGAGCATCTATGCCCATATATAGGGCTTCTGTCATCCTTGTTACTTTACTTTAGCTTTCTAAGATTCGCTTGTATCACTATGTAAGATTGGGGAAATGAACATTGAAGTCTAGTTGTCTTGCGTATTCTATTATTTCAGGCAAATGGCTGACTTGCTTGAAAACATCTAGTGAAGCACCCATGGCTCTCCAGGAGGCATGACTTCATTTTGCTTAACAGCACACAGAAAAACTACTGAATGCTTGGTTTATAGCACTACTCATCATTTTTAGGTGGTTAGATGCAGATCTATCATTTGGCCACAACTGAAGTTAGGCATAAGACTTTTAAATTCAATTAAGCTTTACCTTATAATGGGAAGATGCATCTCCAAGGGAACACAAAACTTAACAATGCAATATTAGATATTTTATAATTACACATTCTAATTATTAATAGAATTATATGCTGTTCCATGCATCAATTACACATTAAAATATCTCTCAATTATTCATACAAAAGCATTCCTTGCAAAGTTTCTATACAGCAGTTGAGCTGCTGGGCTAAAACAGGGAAGATACAGCAATGTTGATCTCGCTAAGCAATCTTACAATGCGTTCCATGTGTAAAAATGAAACTCCAGGTCAAAAAATGGGAGATATAGATATACAGATGTGTATCTAACTTGCCTTTATATTAGATTTCATCCAATAATTTATTCCAAAACCATTCGTTTTGATGGCATGAACTATGGGTGTGTTTAATCTTCAGTTTTAATAATTCCTAATTTGCAAGTTTCCAAAATACATTATTTAGTATTAGTCAGAAAAATGTTATTTGAACAGTCGGACATCAAAACAATTCAATGCCATGCTGATGCGATTGAAACTACTTTCACCTAAGTTCTAGAAGGCATTGTAAGTGCTTAAAATCCCCTCAAATATTAAGAATTCTGATCACAATTAAAAATATAAAAATTTAAGTTTATTGAAAATTAAATATTAGCAAAAGCAAGATTTTTAACAAATAACTTTATAAAATGAATCACAATCAAGACAGACATTTGAGAAACTACAAAATGAACCTATTGGCAAGCAGACTGCCATTTTCTGTGTTGCAGTACAGTTTGATATGAATAAGGCATGGAAATCTGCATTTTCAAACTTCTGTGTTCCAGAAACTAATTTTTAAAAAATCACACTTCAGTAGTTCCCAAACATGAACATCTTATATTTAAGAGTACAGTGACACAGCAACAATTTTTTTAAAAATACTATTTTTTCAAATGCAGACTTTGTACGTAGATTTGATGTGTGTGTAAATTTAAAAATGATTTTTGTTACTTCGAACCTACGGTTTTAAGAGAAGACATATTCCAGAAAGTATTGGATACTATTGATTGTTCCATCCAAAGTTGGAGAAAAAGATCCAGAGGAAGAAATCTGACTCTGAAAATTGGTACCACCAATCTTAGTTTTTTTCTAGCATTAGAAAATATTAAAAATGGGGTTAGGTTACTCCACAATTATACAACTCACTTGACTGTCTCTCATATGCTCCAATTACGAAGGCTTCATCAGACATGAAACAGATGTAGATAAATTATTTCTTACAGACTTGAGGTCAAGAGAGGAGACCTTTTCCTGAGATGTTTTTCCTCTCAATTAATGGGAGTCCATGAAGCCTGCTTAAAGTTTCATCATCAGGGCCCAACAGTGTTGTTCTGTCTGCTTTATTTTGTTATATACTGAATAGATCATTTCACCTTTTAATTGATTCCAAATAACATATACTAGTAATCGTCTATGTCTAATTTTAGTCACACAATAGATGTAACACAGTCACAGTGGAAACAGCTTCTTGGAAGTATTTTTCAACTGTTCTTTAAGATGGCTCCAAATTCATGTAATAATTTCACAATTATTTCACAATTGTGCCAAATTTACAATTAAATACTTAAAGCAGAACTTTGCTCTACAAATAGACAATACATTTAAATAATTGTGCAAATAGCAACAAAGTGCTGCTGTAGCTGAGGCAACTTCTGATTTGCAAGATTTTGAATTCATCTTTAATACTGTAAACTTTAACTGACAAATTTTAAATCTTGCACTTTCCACCATAGTCGTCAGTGGAAAAATTTGACAATATGATACATTCCATTTGTATATAGTGCAAATAAATATTTTGCTGCTAGATTAATTGTGTACGTGCAATATTAATGGCATCCTTCTAATTGAACAACTATTGATATAGGAAATTTTTTCCTAATAGTTCTCAAATCAGGACTAAAAGTGCAAATTCTGCAAGAAAAAAAAAATCAGCTGAAGTTACAGCCATACTGTTATATTAAGGTCCTGGTAATTAATTATTTGGACTGGTCTCTGGAAAAATAGGTTAATATAGCTTGAATTTTTATCAAGCGTTCTTTCAAAGATTTCATAGAAAGCACTGAAAGCTGATATTTAGGATCCACAGGAAGAACAGCTAGAAGCCACCAACACCATGCAGGTCCATCAGCTGTTTCCTAAGACAGAAACCAAATTAAAAGGAAATAAAACAATATTAAAATTTAGGACAAAAATAATAGAATGCTGTGGTTATGTAATTGAGTTTACAATGAAAATATTTCCTAAACAAACAAAAAAATACAGTCCTCTTCACTATCATTTTTTCATCAAATGCAGAAGTAAACTACTTAGCACACTTAAAAAAACAAGGGTGTTTAAAATGCTAGGCTAAATATAGTCAGCAAAATTCCAGATCTAACTTTTTTAAAAAGTCAGAATTAATCCAGACTGGATTTTTCCCGCCCCTGCCTTTTCTGTTATGCAACCTCTCTAGGTTTTGCACCTCCTCTTTCTGTCTCGCCTTCCTTAAATCTGTTAATTTAGTTAATGTATTACTCTACTAGAAAAACAAGTGAAGGTCACACTGGCAATTGTCTGATACTATAGTCGCTAAGTACCTGCAAGTTTTCTTCCTTCTCTGGCATTGGACCAAAGTACTGAAGTATTTGGCTATGAAATTTATTTCTTAAGCTTTGAAACCAGCTACAAGCCTGGTTGTAAACAATATTATGGAGCTCTTGAAGTTTCCTCATCTCACCTTCATCTTTAACCTGCACATCAAGAAAGTATAGTGTAATCACTACATTAAAATTTAGCCATGAAACTGTATACAAATTACACAGCTAACATGGTATATAAAAAAATAGAATTCAATCTTTACAAGTGGAAAGGGAGGGGGGAAATAAATTACAAAGCAGCTTGCTTTAAAATACCAGCAAGGAGGATCACAATGCAAGTTGGTGTGGTCAATCATTCAAAGCTTTGAGAACTGAGAATGAGCTACTACTAGCTTAAGCAGTATTTTTCAACTATTCCTTTCTCAACGGGTTTCTCAATGCCTTTCCTGAATTCACTTGGCAATAGTTAGCTATTACTGGGCCATGACTAATTCCTTATCCAGATGTCAGTTTGATAAGACTTTAAATTCAGTGGAGCAGTTGAGATTCAGTGTTTCCTCTGCACTAGAAAAACATGTGGAAGCTTGCAATGTACAAGGAAATAAATGGGAAGGCATAAAAATGCCATAAAAAGGGTTGTCTCCTCAACAAAGGAGCTCTACAGTGAGTAATACATACAACAGGGATTCCAAACATTCTTAGGGTAAACATAGAAGTATGGCAGCTTCACTTATAAATTGATTCACGAGGATATAGCCTGTGATAAAATGCATTTTACTAGAAAAAATTCCAAAATTGTTTGCCAACATCTCCATGTAATTCTTAAAGCACCATCTACCATTTCTGCATCCATCTGACTTTTTCTTTTACAGGTAGGTGAGTAAATTTCATGGCAAAGCATCAGCCAGTACAACTGGCCCTTCTTTTTATTTTCTAAGAGTAGTGATGGGTCTGTAATTACTGGGAGAAAAGAACCATCAAAATACCTCACTCAGTTGGATTCCGGAGATAAGCTGCACAGGATGGAGAGGAATCAAACTCTCCCATTACATAACAGTAATAATAACAGCTAATAATATAAGACCAATTATTACTACAAAGAGCTAGTTCAGCTAGAAGATTGCAACAAATGAGGAATAGTGTCTAAAATTAAGTTGAATCTTAAATTTGTTTTTGAAGAATATTTTAAAAAACCAAAGCTTTAGTATCCCCTACACCAGGGGTCTCCAACCATTGCAACTTTAAGTCTGAAGGACTTCAGTTCCTAGAATTCTCCAGCCAGCAAAGCTGGCTGGAGAAGTCTTGGAGCTGAAGTCCTTCAGACTTAAAGTTGCAAAGGTTGGAGACCCCTGCCCTACACAATAATCCAGTAAAGAGATTTCTAAACTGAAAAAAGTGGTATTCAAGTTGAAACTTTGTCTCATCAACATAAAGCTTGATTATTTAATGCAGAGAAATACTTTGTTTCAAGTTAAATAGTTATTGAATTTCAAAACACTATGTTATTGGAAAAGGTTACGTCCTATCCATTCATTTAGCTATGATGGTTTAGGTTTATTGGTTTTTTATACCGCCCTACTCCCGAAGGACTCAGGGCGGTGTACAGCCAAAATAAAAAACAAATATATAAAAGATAGAAAAAGCTATTAAAAGGCATAATTAAAAACATCATTAAAATATTGGCCAAAATGTGGAAAAAAACCAAACTAACCCTAATAAAAATTTAAATTTAAAAATTTAAATTTTAAATTTTAAAAACATGCTTTATGCCAGCCCGCCTTGTTGAAAGAGAAAGGTTTTGAGACCACGGCAGAAGGGTGCGTAAGTCAGGGATAGTTCTTAATTCCGGGGGCAATTCGTTCCAGAGGACGGGCTCCACAGAGAAGGCTCTCCCCTTGGGTGTCGCCAGTCGACATTGTCTAGCCTAGGGCACCATTAGGAGACCCTCTCTGTGGGAGGCTCTCGGTGGCAGAAGGCGATCTCGTAGGTACCCAGGTCCTAAGCCATGGAACGATTTAAAGATGGTAACCAACACCTTGAATCGCACCCTTCCTGAATCTGGGCAATTTTGTCTTGCAGGTATTGTACAAAAACCCCAGCTTTACCCTGCAAGGGGTCCTCCCGCACTTCCATATGTAAGAGGGAGCGGGTCACCCTAAACAGGGCGGCTGGGCAATTTTCTGCAGACGCAATAAGAGTTGGAGTTGTTGTTGTAAGAAGTGTGGTCATGTGATATTACTACTTATGACCACATTACAGTACCCATCATAACTCAAGGATTGTGTCTCTATAGCCTACATTAAGTTGTGTTACTAAAATTAACAATACATGGAGTCCTTGGCTTACATTTAACGACCAAAGATACAATAGCACTGAAAAAAGTGGATTATGACTATTTTTCACTTACAACTGTTGCAGCCCATGGTCACATGATCAAAATGAAGATGCTTGGCAACTGGCGAATATTTATGACAGTTGCAGGGTCCCAGAGTCATAGGACCATCTTTTGTGACCTGACAAGCAAAGTCAATGGGTACTCAGATTTCCTTAACAACCGTTACTAACTTAACTAGTGATTCTCTTAACAACTGTCGCAAGATAGGCGATAAAATGCCGCAAAACTCACTTAACAACACACTTAGCTTAGCAACAGAAATATTGGGCTCAATTGTAGCCATGAGTTGAGGACTACCTGTATAGGTTCAAACTGGGAAAAGATCCGGTTGTTGTAGCCAAGAAAGATCTTATAATTCCCTCTAGAATCTATTTCCATGGTTTCTTAAGGAACATCCAAATAATCTACTTCGTCCCAACAAAAATGAAGCAGCATTATGAGAAATAAGAGCATCTCAGGCTGCTGCTGTAGCTTGCAGCATGCTAATTCTCTTTACTGTTATTATTTTTAAATGAAAAGAACCCTGGATTGTAATGTAAGGCCTTTCCCGCAAGTTATTCATGGTTATCACCTCCTGCTTGGACTATTGCAATGTGCACTACTAGATCAGAGGTCCCCAATCCCCAAACCAGTACCATTAGGAACCGGGCCGCACAGCTGGAGGTAGGCGGCGGGCGAGCGAGCGAAATGGAAACCTTCCCTTCCCCATGCCAAAAAGTGTGGGGTCTGCTGCACTAGACTCCTTTTAAAGATCACTCATAAGCTACTGGCCAAAATGTAGCTAGTGAGTTAGTTGGGAGGTTTCCATGATTGTCCATGTCACATCTCAGCTTTGTGAACTGCCTGGCTAGTAGTGGGTTCTCTGGTGAGATTGGTCCCTTTTGCCTGCTTACCTACGTGTCTACTTTTCTGCTCTCATTGCCTACTATAAGACTAAGTAGAGGTTGGCGTACTTCAGCTTTATTTGATCTCCAAAGCCACCAATGTCAATGAATGACCCTGGGCATTGTTCACCTAAAACAGTGATAGCGACCCTATGGCACATGTGCCGGAACTGGCATGTAGAGCCATCTCTCCGGGCATGCCAGCTGTTGGCCGTTACTCTTCCAGATTCCGGCGCGCACATGTATGTCTGGTCTTCACACGCGCATGCACGCCAGAAACCAGAAGACCAAGTGATCGGCACGCATGTACATGCTGGAAACCTAAAGCTCAGCTTCCTGGCACATACATGCATGCCGGGGAGCTGCGCTCCCCTGCACATGTGCTCCCTTTTCTGCACTCGGTGACGAAAAGATTCACCAACACTGTCCTAAAGCATAAAAACCAAAACAATCGACACCAGGTGTAAAAGCATGGTCCTCCAGTGACATCTAGGAGACATCTAGGAGACATGTTTTCTCTGCAGCTGGACCTATGGCCTCCATATGGCTCCAACCCTGCTTAAAAACATGGTTTTTTTAGCAGGCCGATAAAAGGTCTACTCTGGGACGATGCTCTTCACTTTCATGGTTTTGACTAAGCAGGCTTATTCTCTGTAACTGAAATGTAGCTTTTAATCCAAAAATATATGTAGGCAACAAAAAAATGCTTGGCCTTTAGACTCCAAAAGCATTCAATAAATCTCACCATCAAAAACTATTTTATCCTAAAAATTGGATTTTGCCTTGTTACTGGTTTAATGGGATTAATCAAAAAGCACATAATTACTATATTACATATTTGTTAATATTTTGATAACTGTATTTGAGCATAACTAGTTTCCTTTGCAATATGTCCTATATTTATGTATTTTATATCTATTTAAATGCATGTTTCTGAGATGTCTGTATCTTGCCCCTGTGGATGGGGCGCGCAACTTGGGTGTCCTCCTGGATTCCCGGCTGTCCATGGAAGATCAAGTGACAGCCGTGGCCAGGAGGGCGTTTTACCAGGTTCGCCTGGTTCGCCAGTTGCGCCCCCTATTGGACCGGGATGCCCTTCGCACAGTCACTCATGCTCTCGTGACATCCCGACTGGACTATTGTAACTCTCTCTACATGGGGCTCCCCTTGAGGTGCACCCGGAGGCTGCAGTTGGTCCAGAATGCAGCCGCGCGAGCAATAATGGGTACCACAAGGTACACCCATGTAACACCGCTCTTGCGCGAGCTGCACTGGCTACCTGTCGTCTTCCGGGTGCGCTTCAAGGTGCTAGTCATCATCTTTAAAGCGCTCCATGGCTCGGGACCTAGCTATCTGCAGGATCGGATTCTGCCTCATACTTCCTCACGGCCGATTCGCTCCCACAGAGAGGGACTTCTCCGGGTGCCGTCCACTAGACTTTGTCAGCGGGCGACGCCCAGGGGAAGGGCTCTCTCTGTGGCGGGCCCTGCCCTCTGGAACGACCTCCCCCCCGATATTAGGACTACCACGGACCTCCGTTCCTTCCGTCTGAAATTGAAAACGCACTTTTTCTGCCTGGCCGGCCTAGGGTAGCCTCTTACCATAGCATTATAGGGTTTAGGGTTTTAGTGATTGGTTTTAGGGAATTTTAGCGCAGGGTTTTATTGTTTAATGTGTTTTTAACTGTTTTGTATATTTGTGTATATTTATTGTTTTAATTTCCCTGTGCACCGCTCCGAGTCCCCTTGGGGAGAGGGAGCGGTCTAGAAATTAAATATATTATTATTATTATTATTATTATTATTATTATTATTATTATTATTATTATTATTATTATTATTATTATTATTATTATTATTATTATTATTATTTCACAAATCCTCAAAGGGATCCATGGCCCAAAACATTTAAGAACCTCTGGCTTCTATAAACAAAATATTAAATTAATAACTTACTAACATAGGATCTAAATGGAATTCTATATACTGCCATTCACTGAAAGAATCCCTCCCTTCCTCCTATCAAATTAAGGGAATGCTGCACATTGGACTAGGGCTACAATAGTCAAGGTGTCTTCTTGTAGAGGCAAAAATAGATGTTTTATGTACCTTTATATCTTCTAAACCCTCAATGTCTGCAGTGCAATAACCATCCTTCATCCCTCTTGAAATAACTCGGAATCTCTTTAATCCAATTGTGTCGACAACCGATCGCCCATCTGGCAGATAGTCAAGGTTTCTAATGAACAGCATGCAGCCATAATCTGCAAATCTACAAGGAAGGGATACTGTTGTCAATGGCCAGCTTAAAAATAATTTTTAGAAACTTAAAAATGGTTTTGTGATTGTGAATATAAACCTACCCATTTTGGGGGTCTTGTACACACATCCCAAATTGTTTAGTTCCAGTTTCCATACTTCTTCGAATCATCAATCTATATCTTGGTTCAAACACATGGAGGGGGCAAGGCACAGTTGGGTAGGCCAAAGTGCAAACAAAGATAGGGACATTCCTGGTCAAGCTTAAAACAGAATGCAGAAAATAAAATGTTAAAATTAGAATTCTACCATGCAGGAAGATTTAACTCGAGATATTTCATTCCCCCCAATATCCTTTCCCCCCAACATTATCTTACATCCTTGTGCATTCTCTTCAAAGTGAATGGACCACTAGTCTAAAGCACACTGCCAAGTTGTGGCTTCGAATGGGCTATCATTCAACTTGTAAAATTATAGATTACATTTCTTTTAATATAAGGAAAAATAGTGCTATCTATAATTTTGCAAGTTGAATACGTAGTGATTATTTCTCCATAGTCTGCTGCATATTAATTCTTATATAATCACAAACCCTTTCAGTAACTTAACAAAACCCTTAAAGTTAACATATTATTATTAACAAAGAATGTTAAAAATCTTTTTCCACTTAACTGCACAAATGGATGTTTTCATTACTAAAATTTTTCAGTTTGGTTTTGTAGTAAAAATTTATATGTTATTCAGTATGATTACTGACCAAGACAACTTATTCTTTGTTGTAAATGTCTGTTAACAAGCTTCATTGCACACAAAAGCAAATGCATATACACACCCATACCTTGAGAGTTCAGCTATTTCTTCGTCATTAATTCTTTTTCTCTCAGATAATTCAGTAGGCAAATACTTCAATATTAGTTCTTCAAGCAACTGTGTAGTGCTGTATTCCCTACGTGCCAAAAACTAAATGAAAGATAAATTGTTATGCCATTATAATTTCTTAAATAAAAACTGCAGGTTTTTTTCGTATCATTTCTTATTTTTCCTAGCTTTCCTATTACCTATTCCTTTCAGCATCAAAGTGACTATCACTTTGTTGTTGTATCTTATGATTTGTTGATTGCTTTTATTTAGTATTCTATGAATATTCCTTGTGTCCAGTCTATATAAATAAAAATGTAACAAGAGTTTGTTCAAAACCGAAAATCTCCAAAATTTTCACACAATGTTCCTTTCAAATACGGCATATATATATATATATAATTGCTCCTGGAAGCACCAAGCCGGAAGCACCAGCCTGAAGATGATGAATGAGATTTCATCGAAACGTCGTGAAGATACTTCCAATTCTACGCGGGAGAAAACCCGAACAACCAAAGACCTACATACAAACACCCGCGAAAACCTCAGAAAACGTGTATATATATATATATATATATATATATATATATGTATGTATGTATGTATGTATGTATGTATGTATGTATGTATGTATGTATGTAGGTAGGTAGGTAGGTAGGTAAGTAGGTTTTGGTTTATTCGGGTCTTTTCCCATTTAAAATTACAAGTGTTTTGGCAACGTTTCGACGAGATCACCCTCGTCATCATCAGGCTGGTGGCTTTGGTTTCTTTGGCACTAGCCTGATGATGACGAGTGTGATCTTGTTGAAACGTTGCCAAAACACTTGTAATTTTACATACCTATACCCGTGAAAATCTACGAAAACAAATATATATAACAAACATATTTTATATTAATCTACAATTTTTTCTCACATTTTTAAGATGATGATGTTGCAAATGGAAGCCATTTCCATTCACAGAATAAATGGTTATTACCATTCCACCAGTGTTTTTTTCAGCTTTTGATTCAAACTTGCTTCATGATAGATGCGTCTTATAAATGTGCATAAAAAGCGTTACCTCTTTTAAGTTTTCTTTACAGAGGGGGCACTCGGGAGCATGGTCCAAACAGCGTTGTAAACAGTTCTTGCAGAATGTATGGCCACAGGATGTTGTCACAGGATGAAGGAAAAGCCTACAAAAAGGTTTCGAATTTTAGTGAATTATCATTAAGATGCAAATACAAACGAATCAAAAAAAAGTAACTTGAAGGATGCAGATAAAAACTGTTGCTAAAGATAATTCTCGACTTATGACCACAGTTGAGCCCAAAACTCCTGCTGTTAAGACATTTGTTAAGTGAGATTTTTGCCCTGTTTTACAACCTTAATTGCCACTGTTAAGTGAATCATTGCAGTTGTTAAGTTAGTCACATGGTGTTAAGTGAATCTGGATTCCTCATTGACTTTCCTTGTCAGAATATCACAAAAGGTGATCACGTTAACCAGGGACATCGCAACCAATGTAAGTATGAGTCAGTTGTCAAGCATCTGAATTTTGATCATGCGATCATGGAGATGCTGCAACAGTCATAAGTGCGAAAACTGGTCATAAGACACCTTTTTCAGTGCCGTTGTAACTTTGAACAGTCACTAAACAAACTATTTTAAGTCAAGGACTACCTGTATTTATTAGTAAGTTAGAGACAGGGAACATTTCAACTAGCAATTTTGTTTTGTTTTATTTTACTTTGTGTCTTTGAATCAGTGCTGATTCCTGGAGACTGTCTGAACAAGTCCCTGCAGTTTTCTTGTTAAGGATTCAGAGGTGATATGCCACTGCCCAATTTCTAGCTTGATGCCTTAACCGTTATCCCAAACTGGGTCTCCAGCAAAGAAAGCCAGAAACCGGAAACTTTTATACATGTATTAAGCCAGTGTTTCTCAACCTTGGTGACGTTAAGTCCTGTGGACTTCAATTCCCAGAGTTCCCCAGCCTACTGGCTGGGGGATTCTGGGAGTTGAAGTCCACAGGACTTAACGTCACCAAGGTTGAGAAACACTGTACTAAGCCATTTTTTTTCATTTCAAGACGAAAATAGGTGGATAGTATGCTAATATTATTTATGAATGTCATTCTGAGAACTAATACTACTAAAAAATTATCTCTGAGGTCACCCAGTCCTACAATAAGCTAATTGCTAAGCAATTAGCTTATTGTGGGACTGGGTAGAAATCTAACAAACCAAATATGGTAGAAATCTAACAAACCAAATATGGTTAGAACTTACTTTTGAAACCTCACCTTATCTTATTAAGGGATTTTGAACAAATCATGAGAACATTTTCATAAATAAATGATTTTAGTAGCTTCTGAGTTTAATCTTAAAGCTTCCTACTGTATACTATCATAAAAACACCATAAATGTTGAAATCAGGCTGTATTACCTCAAACACAATGAGCATTCAAAGTCTGATACATCAACCAAATTTTCTGGAACTATTCCACAAGTGATTGAAAAGGTAGCATTCCCTTTTGGAGTTTCTAAACAAATTAAAACATGAAATAGTGCATAACTCATAAAATAATACATGTGACCAAATATTTATTTTCTTGTTTCCATCTTCACAAATATTAGCATTTTGAGTGGAAAAAGGCCATTTCCTTTCAAAATAAGTACCTTTCTCTGGGCCAGAAAGCAATGGTTCAGAAGATACTCTTTTTAATACATCATCTTTGGCTTCTTTTTCTACTGAATCAAGAGAATTTGCAGACTGGGAACGTTGCAAACTTTCTTCAGCAGTGTCTAGTGTCACTTCTGGCTCTTCTAAGACCTATAAGAAAAGATGAAGAAACAAAAATCAACCTATTCTCTACATTTTTGATAATGAAATAGTAACTAATATTCCATTAGCAGATTCAGTTTTCGGTATTCTATCTTTATTTCTTGAACATATGTACTGACCATTTCAATTAACTGACATTGAACTTTAGTTAATCAGCATTAAAACATTTTCAAAACATAAAACACAAATCTATGGAACACAAATCTAAAACCAGTCCCAGTGATCTTTATAATTATTTTGCAGGAGAATATTTACTTACTGACACTGGGGTGAGCTGTAAACAATCATAAGACTCTTCCATTTCAAATGCAGAGCTGTATTTAAGTTGTTTACTTCGAACGTATGAACTATTTAAAGCAGATTCTTTCAATGTCTCACTAATGTTTTCTGGTGACAGCAAATTACGCAGTATCTATAACATTGACATTAAGAAATAAAATATAACAATTATTGCATTTCATAAGTAACACAAATAGATTTCTTCAATATTGTCCCAATATTTAGACATTAAATAGCTCATCATTCTCCCACAATCTGAAAGATGCCTGAGAGTAACCAACTATTATTTATCCTAATGTTACTCCATTGTGTAATGTTACTCCACACATACTTTTATAGTTACAATTTTCGGATGACATTTTGTTTGAATACTAGTTATCTATAACATTAATTAAAATGAAAGCAGTTGTTGCATAACAGTATTTGCATGGTCCTCATGTACCTCCTAGAGTCTATTGTGTGAATCAGAGAATATAATTCCTAGATTTTGTCAGAAGGTTTTGATGACATAAATACTGGTTTTTGGTAGCTTAAATACATTTCTTGGACTCTTACAAAAATTTCCCCCTATAACCATTCCCCATCTCACCAGCATGAAAATCTCTGTTTTATCATTATTTTCAATTAGGATCTGCATCCTTTCCAACCTAATTTCTTAAACAAAAATAAGTCTGACCAGTAATACTATTCATAAGAACGGGTAAGTACCTTTTTCGCTTCTACTTTTGCTAAAACAAATCCTTCATCAAGGGATAGGCAATGAAGAAAGACCTTTAAGGCATCTTCTACAGAACCAGCATTATTAAGTATTGTTGCTCTTCTGAAATATACCTGCAAGATGATTTCATGTATTAATATAAGACACATGTATACCTAATCCTAAGCATGTTTTCTCTGATGCTACTAATATTTACTGTTACTACCGTGTTTCCACGAAAATACGACAGGGTCTTAGATTTTTTTGACCCACGAAATATGGCCTTGGGCATATTAGAGGTGGAGGGCTTATTGTTTCGGGATTGCTGGGTGGCTGCTCCCTTGCAACTGGGCTCCTGAAGAGCCGGGCACAGCCTCAGGGGAGAAGCAGCCATTATGTTGCTCACGATCACGAGCAGCCACCCAGCAAACCCCCTCTCCAGCTGGGCAGAGCACCATTCACTGACCTAGAGAGTATCCCTAAGGTGCCAAGCCATGTGGCACTCTGCCCGCCCCCCCAACTCTCACGGCTTGGCACACATTGGGGATACCCCCTAGGTCAGTGCATGGAGCTCTGCCCGGCTGGAGAGGGGGGGTTGCGCAAGCGCCTGCTCCACCCCCAGCCTCCATGCCTCCCAGCCTCACCATGCCCTTGGTCAGGTCTCCTTGCAGATTAGGGACCGCCGCCGCTAAGCTCCAAGTAAAACTTCTCCGGCTTCCAAACTCCAGAACTTGGCTTCCGATTCTTCTAGCAGCGGCCACTCTAGGAGTGTGTTCTATGGTGATGGGCAGTCTTCCAGCAGCCTGCCCATCACCATAGAACACACTCCTAGAGCGGCCGCTCCTAGAAGAATCGGAAGTTGAGTTCCGGAGTTTGGAAGCCAGATAAGAAGTTTTACTTGGAGCTCAGCGGCAGTGGGTTGGATGTAGTCAAAGGCTTTTTTCTTACAGGGGAGCCTTCGCCCTGCTCCTCTGTCGTTTTCCATTGCTGCTTCCCTTCATTTGATTATCTGATGATGTTATTTGATCATCTAACCTGCAAAAGATTTGTGTCATTGCCACAATTCTGTAGGACCCAGAAAACATTGTCAAGAGTGTGAGTTTCAAACCGTTTCAGGCTTCAGGGACCTGTATATTAAAAAAAGCAAAAATCCTGAAGCCCTTGATGATGAAGTTGAGGTAATTCCATGAGAGACTACAGGATTAAAAAAGTTGATTTAAATACAGCCATTTTTATCACTATCAGGGGCTCTGGGATTCTTTTTTCCCCTTTAACCTACAGATCCCTGCAGCCTGAAAAAGTTTGAAACCCATACTGGGAAATGTTTTTGCATCCTACAGAATGGCAGCAATGATACAGATATTTTCCATGAAATATGCATTATATTTACTTTAAAAAAAACTATTTTAAAAATCCCAAACAAAACAAAACCAAAACTACTTTTGGGCATAATTGAATGTTGGCCTCACAGATACATTATGGGAAAATACATAAACCTATGCTAAATAACTTCACTTTGGGTTCGTACTTACCTCAGGCCAATTTGGCATTTTAGCAGTAACAGCATTCAGTTCATCTAGTGCAGATTTAAATTCTTGAAGACTAGCATAAGATTCAGCTCTGTAAATTCTTAACATTAAATCACCGGGATCTAAAAGAAATATACACATATTTAGAACACAGTTTACTGAACCCAATTGCAAAACTGTAATTTAAACAGCGTAGGTAATATATACTTAGAGAACTAGTAAGATCTAGTGATTCAGACAGTGAGTTCTAGTCCCGCCTTAGGCTTGAAAGCCGGCTGAGTGACTTTAGGCCAATCTCTCTTCCCCAGCCTATGATGTCAGGCTTGGGTGACAATCCCTATCAGACCCACTGGATCAACATTTTATTGATCTGAAAAGCAGCCTTGAACCTGTGAGGAAAAATAAGAAAAAAGTAATATAAACCCAGAGAACAGATATTCAGATGGTAAGATAATCATGCAGGAAAATGCCTCTATGATTGAAGAAGGTAGACCGCAATGTACATAAGATCATATGTAAATATATTTCTTAATGTGCTAAAAAAGCAAAGAGTGCATAACTCAATGCTTCCTGTCTATTTTTCAGCAGTACATTCTGTAACTGATAGTTCCATAAAACAGTTACTTACAAATACAAAAAAAGAATAGCCAAAACCAATGCAACCTTTGTTTAAGAGTTTACTAATCTTCATTTTAAAGGCTATTTGCTTATGGCAGGGATGTAAGTTAGGAAAGAGCCATGTATCGCCAATGTCATGGGAAGCTGTGACATTGTAAAAAAATCAAAAGCACATAATTTTAAAAGAACCCTCAAGTTCTAATTATAAGAAGCACAAGAGTACTTTTAAAAAAAAAAATTAGCAACTTAAATATATTTACAAAGAATTTTTAAAAAAAATATTTTGTTCATTTCTCCAAACTGAACTTGGCATAATCAATTACGTTACTAGATTAAATATTTTTGTCTTTCTTTTCTAATGTGTGAATAATGGTGAGGGGGGAAATGAAATTACATTAATATTCAAACATTTTTTCTGATAAGGTTACATCAAAATCTGCACTCAATGATTCTATATGAAGAAAGCAATGCAAAGGCAGCACGACCAAAATGATATAATTGCTGCCTTGGTGACACAACTTTAGTCAATAACTTGCAATTTTTAAAACTGTCAAAAGGCTTTATTCCTCACACTTGAAAGTTGGAACCTTATTGTGTTAATGCACAATAAGAAAAAGCATTTAGCGTACAGCTGAAGTACTTTATAACTGACCTCTTAGGACCTGGTGTTTACAACTTCTGTTAATAAAAGATGCTCAATTATGTAAAAAAGGCACATTTTAAAATTATTATATTGTATTAACCTTTTACAAAAATAACTTATAGCATGCTTTTGCATTAGTTTACTGCTACTCCGCTCCGTGCATATTAAGTCAAGACTGCAGACTTTTACTGCAGTTATTTTTACATCTCATTATCTAATAACTATCTCAGACACTCAGAATCATCCTTTATTATATAAATGCAACTGAATTGAGTATTTGTAATGCTTTGCAATATATATATATATATATATAAAAATTTCAAGTTGAAACTATGCTAACCTGATTAAATTGTTTCTTTTCCGGCATGTTTTAATTTTACAAAATTACAAAATGAAGCTCACAGAATCTGAAGTACAAAAAAATTTAACAATGTTCATAAAGAGTAAGTCTGTTTTATACATATGTGTGCTTAGTCTTTAGTATGAGAAATTATCAGAAAAACAATCAAATTTTGTATCATGATGGCTACCAATCCGTATACATAAAGCAATATAAATATAATTAAGTACCCTTAATATTTTTCACATTGCACTCTAAGTACTTACTATTTAAGAATGCACTAAGTTGCTAACTGAATTACACTAATCTCTTGACCTTGGTGTATGCAAATCTTTGTCTAGCATTGTGTTGTGAAAGCACTATCTGCCTATCTATTATATCACCAGCAATATTATACAATATTTCCCTTTCCACACCCACATCTTATGTAATCACCACCAGCAGGTGAATTATCTAAACGCTTGAGGGAGGCTGCCTATAATCTTCCTTTCCCTAAAATTACTAGGTCACCAGTGATTCATAATCCTCCAAACAGGTATATGAAAACATTTTTCAAGACATTTCCTAAAACATATTAGATTGTCCATCTAAAGATTTCCTTATTTTACAGGGCATCAATTCTGAAGGTGTCTTTTGAAATATGATGGCTGTCTCTAGACAATTACAGCACAGAGTAACCTGTCTCTTAGTTGCTACATTAACAATGCACTTCCTGAAAAAATGTATCTAAGTAAACTTTTCTGTCCATCTGTCTCTATAAGGAAATAGCATGCTAACTTCTGTATCTTCTGCAGAATTGGATTCAGCCAAGTATAAAACAACTAGCTTTGGTGTGATATTTGCAAACCATTTTAAGGTAACTATCCTTTCACATCTCCCCATAAATTATTTTATGATTAGCCTTTTTATCTTTATATATACATGAAGAAAAAAATCCAGTGTATTTTATTTCTTTTCTGTCTAAAATCTCTTATTTCTTACATCAGCCAGCAAAAATACAGGTAGTCCTCAACGTATGACCACAACTGGCCCAGGCTTTATGTTGCTAAGTGATAAATTTGTTAAATGAGTTTTGCCCCATTTTTTTTACAACTTGTCTTGCCACGTTTGTTAAGTGAATCCCTGCAGCTGTTAAATTAGTAACCCGGTTGTTAAGTGAATCTGGCTTCCCCATTGACTTTGCTTGTCAAAAGGTCAAGATAGAGGATAACCGTCATAAATACGGAGCGGTCTTCAGGCACATCTGAATATAAATCACGCGCCTGCGGAGATGCTGTTAACAGTCGTAAGCATGAAAAATGGTCGTAAGACACTTCTTTCAGCGCTGTTGTAACTCTGAGCGGTCAAATGAATTGTTGTAAATCGAGGACTACTTGCGCTGGCATCCTCGAATGGACTGAAATTGGATTTACTTGTAGATCACTGGGAAAGTAGCTTGGACTTTGCAACAACCCGCCCCCCCCCCCCAAAAAAAAACAGAAGCAAAGGGAGCACATTTCATTATTACACAACATAATCCCATGAACTTCGAGGAGGGGATTCCCAACTTCCCGGGGTCACCGCAGGCACAAAGCATCCAAGGCTTTTGCAAAGCTCTAAACCAAGGGGTCTGCAAAGTTGGCTCTTTTAAGACTGGCTGGACTTCAACTCCCAGAATTCCCCAGCCAGCCAAGCCAAGCTGGCCGGGGGAATTCTGGGAGTTGAAGTAAAGAAAATACAATACAATACAATCGCAGAGTTGGAAGGGACCTTGTAGGTCTTCTAGTCCAACCCCCTGCGTGGGCAGGAACCTTATACCATTTCAGACAAATGGCTATCTGACGTCTTCTTAAAGACTTCCAGGGTTGGGGCATTCACGACTTCTGGAGGCAAGCTGTTCCAGAGGTTAATTGTTCTAACTGTCAGGAAATTTCTCCTTAGTTCTAAGTTGCTTCTCTCCTTGATTAGTTTCCACCCATTGCTTCTTGTCCTGCCCCCAGGTGCCTTGGAGAATAGTTTGACTCCCTCTTCTTTGTGGCAACCCCTGAGATATCGGAACACTGCTATCATGTCTCCCCTGGTCCTTCTCTTCATCAAACTAGACATACCCAGTTCCTGAAACGGTTCTTCATATGTTTTAGTCTCCAGTCCCCTAATCCTCTTGGTTGCTCTTTTCTGCTCTCTTTCCAGAGTCTCCACGTCTTTTCTACATCGTGGCGACCAAAACTGTATGCCGTATTCCAAGTGTGGCCTTACCAAGGCACTATACAGTGGCATTAACACTGCTATCATGTCTCCCCTGGTCCTTCTCTTCAGTCCACAGGTCTTAGCCACGGTTGAGAAACACGGGTTGCAGGGATCTGCCAAGTGGGCTCTTTTAAGACCGGCTGGACTTCAACTCCCAGAATCCCCCCAGCCAGCCAAGCCATACAGCCAGCCAAGCCAATCTGGTTGGGGGAATTCTGGGAGTTGAAGTCCGACCAGTCTTAAAAGAGGCCAACTTTGCAGACCCCTGTAAAGGCAGCGCTTCTCAACCTCAGCGACTTTTAAGTCCTGTGGACTTCAACTCCCAGAATTCCCCAGGAAGCTTGGCTCGGCTGGCTGTATGGCTCGGCTGGCTGGGGGATTCTGGGAGTTGTAGTCCGCAGGACTTAAAAGTCGCCCAGGTTGAGAGACGCTGCTTGTAATGCACCCCATGCAACCTTCCTCCTCCTCCTCCTCCTCCTCTTCCCACCATCCAACTAACCCGGGATCGGTTATCACCCACCACCCCCTTTTCGCGTTCACACGACCCCCCGACTCGCCAAGGGAAGGCAGTCGGCGGCGGGCCTTACCCTTTCGGAGCGCCTGCTCGGCGGCTTCCCGGGCCTCGCGGGGCCGCCCCTGCCGGAGCAACTCGGCCAGCCGGCGCCACGTCCGAGCCCGGGCGCACTCCGCCGGGAACCACTTCTCCGCCAAGTGAGCCAGCACCACGGCCACCGCCGCGCCAGCGCCGGCCAGCGGCTCCCCGCAGCGGCGGCAGCGGGCGTGGAGCTCCTCCCGCAGGCAGCGGCGGCAGCAGGTGTGCCCGCACGGCGCCGTCACCGGCTCGCCCAAGAAGCTGAGGCAACCCCGGCAACGGAAGAGCGCCGGCGGGGCTTCCCTCAGGCGAGGCGGGGCCGTCCCGGGGCTCGGAGACGACGCCATGGCTTCCCTCCTGGAAGACGAGGACGCGGGCGGGGAAGGAGAGCGGCTTTGAGGGGGGGAGTGGGGGAAGAAAGGGAAGCGCGGGAGATTCCCTCAGCGGCCGCCGCTCGCCGAGCGCTCCGGCCGGGAATGAGGCGGCCGTCGAGCTGGGGGGGGCGTGTCTCTCTCACTCTGTCTCTCACTGCGCGTGCGCGCTTCAACGTCCGGCAGGCCTGCGCGCGCCTAACGGCTCATTGACGAACGCGCGCGCGCAGCCTTCCTCATCCTTCTCTTGCCCCGCCCCTCTTCCTCCTTTTCTCCTCCCCCTTTTTTTTTTTTGGGTGTTCTTCCTTAAAGGAAGCCGCGCCGTCCTCTCTGCTCTTGGTTACGCCTCCCGCCCCGCCCCGCCTTCTCCTACGTCAGCCAAAGCGAGCGCGAGACCAAAACAAAAAACAACAACCCCTCGCGGCGCGCAGGTCACCTGACGTTCCAGCGCAGGCTTGGCTTTCGATTGGCTGGCGAGGGCAGAAAGGGGAGGGGCACGACCGGGGGGAAAGAAAGGAGGGGCAGTTATAAAAGACGGGCCACGTGCGTTGGCCTTGCTGGGGCGGGCGGGGCTAGAGGCGTGGGCGGGGCTTGGCTTAATAATGATTTGTCAGGCTACAGTTATGTACAATGAGATTGCTTGAGCTCCCTCAGTGCACACAAACACAACACAACACAACTCACAGTGAAGACAGAAAATCCCTATAGATCAGTGTTTCTCAACCTTGGCGACTTTCAGTCCGGTGGACTTCAACTCCCAGAATTCCCCAGCCAGCTGAGCCATACAGCCAGCCAAGCCAAGCTTGACTGGGGGAATTCTGGGAGTTGAAGTCCACAGGACTTAAAGTCGCCAAGGTTGAGAAACAGGGGTCTGCAAAGTGGGCTCTTTTAAAACTGGTGGACTTCAACTCCCAGAATTCCACAGCCAGCCAAGCCATACAGCCAGCCAAGCCAAGCTTGACAGGGAATTCTGGGAGTTGAAGTCCACAGGACTTAAAAGTCGCCATGGTTGAGAAACACTGGTTACAGGGGTCTGCAAAGTGGGCTCTTTTAAGACTGGTGGACTTCAACTCCCAGAATTCCACAGCCAACGGGGGGGGGGGTGTCTGCAAAGTGGGCTCTTTTAAGACTGGTTGGACTTCAACTCCCAGAATTCCCCAGCCAGCCAAGCCAAACAGCCAGCCAAGCCAAGCTGCCCGGGGGGAATTCTGGGAGTTGAAGTCCACAGGAGGACTTCAGGAGGTCGCTGAGGTTGAGAAACACTGAGGTCTGCAAAGTTGGCTCTTTTAAGACTGGTTGGACTTCAACTCCCAGAATTCCCCCAGCCAGCTTGGGAACTGAACAGCTCAACACGAGAATAATCCTTGCCGCTGTAATTATATGTATTATTAAATACTGGATTTCTTTTTTATAATTCGCAGACACTATTCCTAATAGGAAGACTTCAGGTTTCCATTCTGGGAGCGTCTAGATGCTCCTACGTGACACCTCTCCTGCGCGAGCCGCACTGGCTCCCTGTGGCTTTCCGGGTGCGCTTCAAGGTGTTAGTAACCACCTTTAAAGCGCTCCATGGCAAGGGACCTGGCTATCTGCAAGACCGCCTCCTGCTGCCAAATGCCTCCCACTGACCAGTCCGCTCCCACAGAGAGGGCCTCCTCAGGGTGCCATCGGCCAAGCAATGCCAGCTGGTCACCCCTAGGGGGAGAGCCTTCTCTGTGGCGGCTCCTGCCCTCTGGAATGACCTACCCACTGACCTATGGACAATCACGGACCTTTGCCTTTTCCGTCGGGCTTTGAAGACTTATTTATTCCGTGCGGCATAGTTTCTAAACTGGCATACTTTTAAACGCTTTAGTTTTATATGGTTTTAGTAGGGATTTTAACACGTTTTAGACAGGCTATTCATTATTTAATGTATTTTTAAGAGGTTTTTAATTGCTTTCTATGTTTTTATTCGTGATTTTATTGCTGCCTGAGTCCCGGAAGGGAGAAGGGCGGTATAGAAATTTAAATATTAAATTAAATTAAAATTATTTTAACTCCTGTTATTGCCTCCAGCCAATTTTTGATCCTTTTCCAAAAAATTTTAGTCTCCTTACAGGTCCACCATAGGTGGTAATATGTTCCATGTATTGATTCACATTTCCAGCATTTTGCATCTCTGCAGACTTATATCTAACTTGCATAGTCCATTATGTATATATACATCAGCTTTTATCAGCTTTGTGGCTTCTGAATGTAATAAGACTCCACAGTGTTTTCACTTCAATTATTAGTCTGCAAATGATGAGTTAAATCCAATTTACCCAGAAGCATAAGGCGTGGGATGAGGGGAGGTAGAATAACAATGCTAACTATTTTCTGATTTATTTCTCCGGCGTTTAATAACTAGTGTTCTTCGACTTGGCTCTTCTGGAGGTCAAATCCGTTCCAGTCATCGTGACCTCCCAAAAGTTGGAATGAGTTCAAAAACATTTGACGATTAGTGCCGCAGGCTGGGAGATGGTTCGATTGTGAGATGGCATTTATTAGACGCAGAGATACAAAACGAATGGGGTTTTTATTTGAAAGTATTACCAAATAAAGATTTCTGTACAAAGAACGGTGTTTTTTTATTTATTGCTAAGTTCTTATATTTTGAAGCTCTTTGGCTCAATAATTTAGTTTGAAATACCTACTGCCTATTTTAACTCATGATCTATTCCAGTGATGGCTAACCTTTTTTGGCTCGCTTGTCAAAAGCGGGGGGAGCACAGGGAGGTCATGCGTGGACCCATAATGCTATGTGCATGACCCCCTGCTTTTGGCACGCAGTTTTCACCCTCCGCAGGCTCCAGAGGCTTTCTAGGAGGCTGGGGAGGGTCAAAACAGCCTCCCCTCCCCACCTCCAGAGGCTTTGGGAGCTTCCCTGAAGCCTCCAGAGAGCGAAAAAAGGCTTCAAAAGAAGGCCTAAATCAGCTGGCCAGTGCACACAAGCTCACTGGAGCTGACAGGGCAATGCCTCGCGTGCCCTAAGAAATGGTTCCGCGTGCCACCTGTGGCACCCGTGCCATGGGTTCGCCATCACTGATCTATTCTGTCGGACACAACCAAGGTTCACTTACTGGTTGTATAATCTACTGTTTTGTACTCTGCCGTTTTAGATTTGTACAGTAATCCCTCGTTTTCCGCGGCTTCATTTTCCGCGGCTTCAGTGCTTCGCGGTTTTTTCAATAGCAAAAAAATGCATCGGTAGGAGGCAAGCGCCCCCTAGTGCTTGCTTTAAACGATGTCCACCAACTCAAGTTTCCGGTATAGATATACAGAATCCTACTTCGCGGTTTTTCAGTTTCCGCGGAAAGGTCTGGTCCCGATTAGCCGCGGAAAAACGAGGGATTACTGTATAACCTTTTGTTTCCTGTTCCTTTGATTTTGCTTTAATTCCCTTGAATGTGGCCATTGGGACTTTTGGATCCATCTCCTTTGTCCAACTTTCCACACTACTTTCATGGCTTGGTGGATGTTGTAGTAGGATTGTTGAACTTCTAGCCAGCATCTGGGTCCTCACTTCCTTATGGGTTTGTTGAAGGTATCTTGAGCTCCTCTGCAATTATCTGACTTGTTCTGTCTTGCTTCAAGCTGCTGGATGTAGGCTTCTATTTCCCGACACTGTCAAACTCTGCCAGCCTCCTGGGCTACTCAGAAAAGCTTGGGTGATATCTTCTGGATTGTAGCTAATCTTGTCCTTCTTTCCGTTCTGCAAAGGTCCTGCTCTGTTTGATCCTGTCTCTTTTTTTTCAACTGTTCTCCTATCTCTTCTTGCCGTCTTTCATTGATCTTTGTTCTTCAGCCTCTTTAAGAGAAAGTGAGAAAGGAATGAAGGAGCTCATTTGCTTTCTCTATCCTTCCTTTAAGGCAGGGGTCTCCAACCTTTGCAACTTTAAGTCTGAAGGACTTCAGCTCCCAGGCTTCTCCAGCCAGCTTTGCTCTGGGAGCTGAAGTCCTTCAGACTTAAAGTTGCAAAGGTTGGAGACCCCTGCTTTAAGGGATGTGGTGGCTCAGTAGCCAAGACGCTGAGCTTGTCAATCACAAAGGCCAGCAGCTCGACGGTTCGAATCCCTAGCGCCGCGTAACAGACTGAGCTCCCGTTCTTTGTCCCAGCTTCTGCCAACCTAGCAGTTCGAAAGCATGTAAAAATGGAAGTAGAAAAATAGGAACCACCTTTGGTGGGAAGGCAACAGCGTTCCGTGCGCCTTCAGAGTTTAGTCATGCCTGCCACATGACCACAGAGACGTCTTCGGAAACCGCTGGCTCTTTGGCTTTGAAAAGGAGATGAGCACCGCCCCCTAGAGTCAGGAACAACTAGCACATGTGTGCAAGGGGAACTTTTACCTTTACGTATCCTTCCTTTAGCAGTTGAGTTCGGGCTACTTTGGAAAAATTACTTTCAAGGCTAATTTTCTCTTCCTATCAGAGGCAATAAATTGAAAAGAGGAGTTGAAAGAACGAACCAGCTGTAAATGTTATCAATAAAATATTTCAAAAGTAATTACGATGCCATTTTTTTCTTTAAAAAAAAAAGCGCTATCCTTTAGGAATATACTGCATTTATGCTGATTGTATACTGTTGAATGTAATAGTAACATCAATGGCAGATCTGTGGCAACTGCCTCAAGGCCTGTGAAAAGTGAAAGTGTCCCAGAAAAGCTAAAAACAAATGAAAAATTAAAAGTGGCAAACTTTTCTTTGGCAAACCTAAGTGCTTATAAGAATTGAAAAGCTAAGTAAATGGAAAACTATTTTAATAATAATAATAATAATAATAATAATAATAATAATAATAATAATAATATATTTCTATATTTGCCCACCTCAACCCAGTGAGTCTGGGTGTGGCATTATAATGTATAAATACCTTATAATTGAACGTTATATAATAAAGGGAGAAGAGGCTGCTGTACTTTTTCCTAAATGTAAACTCAAAATGGTGGCTATTGCATTATCATTTCTAATATCATTAAAAAATTATGAGATGATGGTATACCGTAGGCATTTAGCACCTGATAAATTGTCAAAGATGAACAAGGATATGTCAAATATATCAGCCAGCCGTGTGCAGCAGCTGCCAAAAAAGCCAACACAGTTCTAGGCTGCATCCACAGAGGGATAGAATCAAGATCACACAAAGTGTTAATACCAATTTATAAGGCCTTGGGAAGGCCACACTTGGAATATTTGCATTCAGTTTTGGTCGCCACGATGTAGAAAAGACGTGGAGACTCTGGAAAGAGTGCAGAGAAGAGCAGCAAAGAGGATTAGGAGGCTAAAACATATGAAGAACGGTTGCAGGAACTGGGTATGTCTAGTTTAATGAAAAAAAGGACTAGGGGAGACATGATAGCAGTCTTCCAATATCTCAGAGGGTGCCACAAAGAAGAGGGAGTCAAGCTGTTCTCCAAGGCACCTGGGGGCAGGACAAGAAGCAATGGGTGGAAACTAATCAAGGAGAGAAGCAACTTAGAACCGAGGAGAAATTTCCTGACAGTTAGAACAATGAATCAGTGGAACAGAAGTTGCCTCCAGGAGTTGTGAATGCTCCAACACTGGAAATTTTTAAGAAGTTGTTGGATAGCCATTTGTCTGAAATGGTATAGGGTTTTCTGCCTATGCAGGGGGTTGGACTAGAAGACCTCCAAGGTCCCTTCCAACTCTGCTATTCTATTGTATTGTATTGTATTGTATATGTAGGAACAACTGTAGCACAATTATAGAGGAAAAAAATGTATCTATACAAGGTACCAGCTTTGGCATCTCTTAATAGCACCTAGAACATACTCCCTATTTGAGATATTAATGATATAAAACAGGTTTAAATAGAGGAAAGTCCTTATTAAATAAGTTTCTTTTGTCAAGCATGTTGGAAAGGGTCATGCTTGCAATAGCTTAACGATATGAAAGTCATAAGACATTTGAGTTCAATTTGGCAATTCCAGTAGAAAAAAAACAATCTCTTGTATAATACTTATGTAATAGAGAAGAAACCCAAGGCCTGATTTATTGTTGTGGCTTCCAGCCCCATACAAAATGCTAGACGTTGTATTATCCCTCTCAAACTCAATGGGCAACTCTGGGCACTTCTCGTCCTGTAATGGGTTTAGAGGTATCCCACAGACAGTTTGCAAAGAGGGCAGTTAAAAACAACAGCAAGCAGAGACCAGAGAAATGGGGGGGAGAGTTACAAGGATGTAATTTAGTTGGGGCATTAACCATTTGGCATCCAAAGGCTTTATCTCAATGTATGAATAGTGACACGGTGGCTCAGTGGGTTTTAGGCGATACGCACCGGTACGGGTGTACCAGTGCTTGCCAGGAGCATCGGATACTCTTCCGGTATGGTGCTCCGGAGAGCCCACCTGCCTACCCAAGCTCCTTACCTGTATTTGAGCTCTTCGGCACTTCTGCGCATGGAGCGTACGCCGCCTGCGCGACACTCCACCAAGCAGCTGGAGCATCATGGAGGTGTGTGCATGTGGGGAATGCTGGGCCCTATTGCAGCGGAGCCGTTGCACCAGGATCTGGGACCCCCCACTGGCTCAGCGGCTCAGTAGCTTAACTTGTCGATCAGAAAGGTCGGCAGTTCGGCGGTTCGAATCCCTAGCGCCGCGTAATGGAGGGAGCTCCCGTGACTTGTCCCAGCTTCTGCCACCCCAGCAGTTCGAAAGCACGTAAAAATGCAAGCAGAAAAATAGGAACCACCTTTGGTGGGAAGGGAACAGCGTTCCGTGGGCCTTCGGCGTTGAGTCATGCCAGTCACATGACCACAGAGACGTCTTCGGACAGCGCTGGCTCTTCGGCTTTGAAACGGAGATGAGCACCGCCCCCTAGAGTCGGGAACGGCTCGCACATATGTGCGAGGGGAACCTTTACCTCATGAATAACGACATTCATCATTTCCCCAGGGTTTATGACTGAAATGGTTTGCGATTGCAAAAAACACTGCAACCTATTATTTCCCCAGATGTAAGGCCAGTGCAAAACTAGGGCCAGGACTCCAGTATAAATATTTACTGTTCCTCCCCAAAAACCTTTGCAGCCATCCATCTCATTTAAAGTAATAAGTGCTTCAGAAGTGGGTGAAGAAATGTCCTCGTTTTGAACCTCCACAAATATTTCCCATTTTTGCAAAGCGAGCTCTATTTTTGCTGCTTGTAACACGGAGGCTGTAAATGCTGTCTCCCTGCAACAGGACAAAACCAGGCAGTTAATTTTGATCGCCTCATTCACACAATTCGGAAGACTAGTGGGGAGTTCAGTGGGGACGGAGGGAAGAGAGGGGGCTGTCATCTCTAGTATTAAAAATAAAACATCTTGTCCAGAAGACTGTGGATAAAAATCTGACTGCTATAATGTGCTTGAGGAAAGGTTCCTTCTAAGTTAGCCCTCATGTAATTTGGAGGATCCATTACTCTCAACGATTAGTAGCTAGGGAGTTGATGGAATTTCTATTCCATCCCCATTGAGTGTTCCTCTTTTTGTTGATTGCAACTTACAATACAATAGCAGAGTTGGAAGGGACCTTGTAGGTCTTCTAGTCCAACCCCCTGCGTGGGCAGGAACCTTATACCATTTCAGACAAATGGCTATCCAACATCTTCTTAAAGATTTCCAGAGTTGGGGCATTCACAACTTCTGAAGGCAAGCTGTTCCAGAGGTTAATTGTTCTAACTGTCAGGAAATTTCTCCTTAGTTCTAAGTTGCTTCTCTCCTTGATTAGTTTCCACCCATTGCTTCTTGTCCTGCCCCCAGGTGCCACTTCAGTGCATTTGGGGTTCTTT
Organism: Rhabdophis nuchalis; assembly: GCA_039707465.1. Taxonomy (NCBI): domain Eukaryota; kingdom Metazoa; phylum Chordata; class Lepidosauria; order Squamata; family Natricidae; genus Rhabdophis; species Rhabdophis nuchalis. The sequence continues at coordinate 6,966,055 of CM077661.1, forward strand.
TGCATAAGTTTATTTCAAAAGGTAGGTCTGCACTCCCGAAGAGTTTCGTCCACTTATTTGCAACGAGCTGCACTAGTCTCTTAATTTTACAAAGCAATGTTAGTAATTATGCAACTCTGAAAATGAATCCAGTTATTTTTCCATTTAATACTGAATGCCCATCTCTTAAAACAGCGTTTTGCCATCGTATAAATGAATTGTTTGTTTCTTCAGCCAAGCCCGTCTTGTTTATGGAACTTGACTCTAATTTTTTAATGTTTTTTTTTTGCCTTGGTTATAAAATATGCTTATGCAATCCAAACCACCAGACTGCAGGGATCCAGTTTAAACTTGTTGTGTTTGTGAAGCTCTTGTTGTTGTCATCTAATTTTCACGATGTGCCTGCCAAGTATTTCAAATATAGGGCAAGGGTCTTGGGTCCTAACATTATAAAATGTCTATTCTGCCACACATGTTGGCAGCATTTTGTTGATCAAAACTTCTTTAACTTTGTGATGCTGCAAAAATAGTTGAGGAGGCATGTTGTTCTTCTCTTGCAGTATCCACACAAATAAACAAATACTTGCAAGGTTGGGGTGGGACGGAAATACATCCATGCCATGTTTTAGGGTCGTAAAAATTCCATTCTGGTACTGCTTTGACCATTTTGTTCAGAGGATTAAAAATAAAATGTTCTCTGTCGATATTGACAGAGAAAACAATTTACTTGGGAGCCAACATCTTATATATAACCAAGTAATGCTTTAGTGCAGTGTTTCTCAACCGTGTCAACTTGAAGATGTCTGGACTTCAACTCCCAGAATTCCCCAGCCAGCAGTCTTCTGCAGAGCTGATGTTCCCTGAGATGTGTTCCATAGTTTTGTGATGATTTGGTCAAATGTCTTTACTGGAGGAGAAGACTCCTGCATTGAGTCCCTTGGACTGCAAGGTGATCAAAGAGGTCAGTCCTAGGAGGAGATCCACCCCTGACTGCTCTTTAGAAGGCCAGATCCTGAAGATAGCCATTTGTCTGAAATGGTATAAGGTTCCTGCCCACGCAGGGGGTTGGACTAGAAGACCTCCAAGGTCCCTTCCAACTCTGCTATTGTATTGTATTGTATTGTATTAAGATGAAACTCAAATACTTTGGCCACCTAATGAGAAGGAAGGACTCCCTGGAGAAGAACCTCATGCTGGAGGGCAAAAGAAGAAGGGGACGACAGAGAAGGAGGTGGCTGGATGGAGTTACCGAAGCAGTAGACGTGAGCTTCAATGGACTCCAGAGGATGGTAGAGGACAGGAAGGCCTGGAGGAACGTTGTCCATGGGGTCGCGATGGGTCGGACATGACTTTGCAACTAACAACAAGGCAAAGGGATTGCTTTATTACAGTGAATTTGTAGCTTTATTTTTTTACTGACCATGGTGCTTCAATATGCATTTTAAATTAATGTACAGAATTTAAAATTTTTATTTGCTTTGGTTTACCACAGATACTTTATTACGTTTTTGTTGTCAACCCACTAGGAATTGTGTTTGGCACAAGGTGGCCTAGAAGGAAAATAATAAAACAAGCTTAAAAGCTTGCACAAAACATATGTAAAATATAATCTGCGGGCATTGTTTTCAGAGTTGACGGGGGAGGGAAGATCAAAGCAGTGGAGCAGCATTGGCACATGGCAGCCCCAAAGGGGGTGGGGCTTAAGTCATCAAGGAGAGAAGCAACTTAGAACTAAGGAGACATTTCCTAACAGTGAGAACAATTCATCAGTGGAACAGAAGTTGCCTCCAGAAGTTGTGAATGCCCCAACCCTGGAAGTCTTTAAGAAGAAGTTGGATAGCCATTTGTCTGAAATGGTATAGGGCTTCCTGCCTAGGCAGGGGGTTGGACTAGAAGACCTCCAAGGTCCCTTCCAACTGTGCTATTGTATTGTATTGTATTATTGTATTGTATTGTATTGTATTGTATTGTATTGTATTGTATTGTACTGTATTGTATTGCATTGCATTATTGTATTGTATTGTATTGCATTGCATTGCATTATTGTATTGTATTGTATTATTGTATTGTATTGTATTGCATTGCATTGCATTATTGTATTGTATTGTATTATTGTATTGTATTGCATTGCATTATTGTATTGTATTGTATTGTATTATTGTATTGTATTGTATTGTATTGCATTGCATTGCATTATTGTATTGTATTATTGTATTGTATTGTATTGTATTGCATTGCATTGCATTATTGTATTGTATTGTATTGTATTATTGTATTGTATTGCATTGCATTGCATTGCATTGTATTATTGTATTGTATTGTATTGCATTGAATTGCATTGTATTATTGTATTTTATTGTATTTTATTGTATGCATTGCATTGTATTATTGTATTGCATTATTGTATTGTATTGTATTGTATTGTATTGTATTGTATTGTATTGTATTGTAAGTCTGTTGACACGCCGAAGAAAGCTTGAAGGATTCATTTCCATGGAAAGCAGCCGTTGGGTGTAATAAGATGGCTAATCTTCCGTCGCAGTGATAGCACTGTCATAAAATGACTTCAGTATAATAAATAATGCTTGCTTCCTTACTGCAAACTCAAAGCAACCATCCACTAGTTTTTCCACTTCGTTCTTCTGTGCCACTTTCATTCCAGCTTATCCGTGGAAGTGCTGCCACCTAGTGGCAAATAACCTTTAAAAAAGAAGAGACAACCCAGTCGTGGGGAAAGATGCTCTAAAATTCAGCAAACGGTGATGAATATAGGATGCAATTCCATTCCGTCTAAACTGGAATGATGTTCTTGGAGTTTGCCCTCTTCCTGACCCCACGGAGATAAATGGAATTAAAAGATAATTAAGGTGTTTTTGACTTTCAGCAGAAACAAACAGCTAGAGAAGAGCAACAAAGAGGATGAGGGGACTGGAGGCTAAAACATGTGAGGAACGGTTGCAGGAAGTGGGTAGGTCTAGTTTAATGAAAAGAAGGACCAGGGGAGCAGTCTTCCGATATCTCAGGGGTTGCCCCAAAGAAGAGGGAGTCAAGCTATTCTCCAAGGCACCTGAGGGCAGAACAAGAAGCAATGGGTGGAAACTAATCAAGGAGAGAAGCAACTTAGAACTGAGGAGGAATTTCCTGAGAGTTAGAACAATGAATCAGTGGAACAGAGGTTGCCTCCAGAAGTTGTGAATGCCCCAACACTGCAAGTCTTCAATAAGATGTCGGATAGCCATTTATCTGAAACAATATAGGGTTTCCTGCCTAGGCAGGGGGTTGGACTAGAAGACCTCCAAGGTCCCTCTGCTATTGTATTGTATTGTATCCCTAATTATCCCATTGGTTTGGTTCATTTGCATCTTTTCTTCAAATTGACTTAAGGTGATTCACCGGCATTCAGTACAGGAAACCCTTGACTTTCGACCACCATGGAACCCCCAAATTTCTGTTGCTAAGGGAGAGTTTTGTTAAGTGAGGTTTGTCCCACTTTAGGACCTTTCTTGCTATGGTTGCTAAGGGAATCACTGCAGTATCTGCGGGATCGTATCCTGCCCCATACATCCCTTCGACCAATTCGCTCCCACAGAGAGGGACTTCTCCGGGTGCCGTCCACTAGGCTATGCCAGCGGGCGACGCCCAGGGAAGGGCCTTCTCTGTGGTGGGCCCAACCCTCTGGAACGACCTACCCCCCAAACTCAGAACAACTATGGACCTCCACTCCTTCCGCCAAAAGTTAAAGATCTACTTCTTCCATCAGGCCAGCTTGGCCTAATTTACCTTGCCAGCCTTCAGTCTGAATGTTTAAATTGTTTTAATCGGGATTTTAAGGGGTATAGTTTTAAGGATTTTAATGATTTTAGCGCAGGGTTATAGTTTGTTTAATTGGATTTTAAATATTTATAATTTGTTTATGTTTATATGCTTTTTAATTTCCTGTGCACCGCCCCGAGTCCCTTCGGGGAGAGGGTGTGGTTTACAAATTAAATATGGATTGATTGATTGATTGATTGAGTTGTTAAGCCCGTTCTAGAAGTGGTAAGTGAATCTGGCTTCCCCATTGGCTTCCCCGAAGATTGCAGAAGGGGATCACCTGAGGTGGCATTCAACCAGTTCTGATAGGCTCTGGAGAACCGGTAGCAGAAATTTTGAGAGCGGGGAGGGAATGGGGATTTTGCAGTATCCTTCCCCTGCCACGCCCACAAAGCCACGCCCACAGAACCGCTAGTAAAAAAATTTGAAGCCTATTACTGCTCGGGACACTGCAACCACCATAAATATGAGCCAGTGGCTGAGGTCTACCTGTATTTACAATATATTAAACACTATTTATAGATGGCTGTTACACAACTTAACCTTGTAAAATGGCAATTCCTCTTTTTAAAAATAAAAACAAAACCAGAATAGAAGCTTCACTGAAAGAAAGCCTCCATCCCATCTGAATGGTTAATAATAATAATAATAATAATAAGTTGTGATTTATTAACCGCACCCTCTCCCCACAGGGACCCGGGGCGGTGCACAGGCATAATTAAAAACAGTATACAATAATACAAATATTACTTAAAATAGAATTAAATAAATCTACCCGTGCTAAAAATATAAATTAAAAACCCATTAAAATTTATAATTAAAAGACAGAGAGAACTATTCAAGGCCGGCCAGTCGAAAGAGATGGGTCTTCAATTTTACACGGAAGGAGCGGAGGTCGGTGGTCGTTCTAATATCAGGGGGAAGGTCGTTCCAGAGGGCCGGGCCCGCCACAGAGAGCGCCCTTCCCCTGGGCGTCGCCCGCTGACAAAGTCTAGTGGACGGCACCCGGAGAAGCCCCTCTCTGTGGGAGCGAATCGGTCGTGAGGATGTGTGGGGCAGGATCCGATCTCGCAGATAGCTAGGTCCCGAGCCATGGAGCGCTTTGAAGATGATAACTAACACCTTGAAGCGCACCCGGAAGACGACAGGTAGCCAGTGCAGCTCGCGCAAGAGCGGTGTTACGTGGGCAAACCTAGAGGTGCCCATAATTGCTCGCGCGGCCGCGGTTAAATACACTAATATCCACAGTGTTCATATTTATAAAGGCTTGCTGAGTGTCTCAAAAACAACCATGCATATTTTATCTTTGCAATCTTTAAAATATTCATGAAAGCTTTGCCAATATGACTAATTTCAGGTTCAATGGAGGACGCTGAGACATTATTGTCTGTTTAAGGTCACTGCTGAATTAATGACTGATGAGAAGTTTGAATCGGGGATTTACTGATTCATATATATATATATTTGCATTATTTATAAAGATTCCCAATCCCATATCCTGGTTTTCTAATTCTGTAAATGTCCTTGCGAAGAGGTAAACAAGCAGTGATCCTTAAACTAAGATCTGGGAACCATCAGATGACCCAATATGTATTCTTGGGAACACGCATTTCTACTGGGAGGTCTAATTTAATTAACTCTATTTGTGTTTACAAATTTTATCTTTTGGCTATGTAGATTTGGTCTGAGTAACTTATTTGGGGTTTGGAAGACCTTTGAGTAACCTTGGCTATTTTAACTTGATTAATTTAGTTTCAGCTTGACTGTCAGTTATCTAGTGGATAGACAATTATCCTTAGCCTCTTGTGGATTCTGTTAATGTTTTAAGGGAAGATGGAAACCGTATAAAGAATAAAGTATGTTTTGATATAAAACTTCTCACAATGACCACGAGGCATCATGCTTATCTAAAAGTTGATGAGGAGAAATAGGACGTTATTTCACTCACACAAAATTGCTGTTGCAAAAATTGCAATCCACATAAAATTGGGAAAAAATGGTCACTGTTCCATTGCAACACACTAATTCATGAAAGAATTAGAAAGGACAATCCAAATACAAGGTTTTGTTTTTGTTTTAAAGTGGGCTCTATCTGTTCTTTGCAGCCCTGAGCTGAGGGTGGATATGAATAAGCAAAACGAATCATCAAATAATCTTCGAGAGGCCTTTTTCTTCAAAACTAAGATGTGCTCTTGCTGCCTCTGCTGGGTGACCCCATCTTTAAAAATCCTTGTTAGCTTTTCAAAGAGTATTTTAAAACCACTTCATTCTTGACTGCTTCTATGACCCTTGAATGTTGACTCAGAAAGGATGAATCAGTGAGCTTCACCACTGGTGGTCTTGGAGATAAGCAGGGAAAACGGGATGTCTATGTTGCGACACACACTTTAATGACTAGAGGCAGATTTAACAGAAAAAATGTTTTGACCATAAGTATTTGACTAAGGGATGCAGTGGCACAGTGCCTAAGAAGCTGAGTTTCTTAGCAGCCAATTACATTTCACTGTAGCATTAAAAGTTACAGGTACCAATTCCAATCATGGCTTATATATATTGCCAACCCAACACTAGGGTTACTTTCCTAACATGATCGACTCAAGGGACTCAATGCAGGAGCCTTCTCCAGGGAGTCCTTCCTTCTCATGAGGTGGCCAAAGTCTTTGAGTTTCCTCTTCAGGATCTGGCCTTCTAAAGAGCAGCCAGGGTTGATCTCCTCTAGGACTGACCGGTTGGATGGCCGACTGAATTTTCCTTAATGTAAATTTAACTATGCATATTTAGTTTTATTGCAGGTCAAGAGGCACTATTTTTTTTAATAGTTTGACTAGTGTATAATCCAGAAAACCCTTTAAAAGCTTCCCTCTCCATTCTTAGTGAGCAGAGATTTATTTCTTTCCTTTGGTTGTTTTTTGTCTGTTTGTATGTTGCTTTTGAGGGACGTGGTGGCTCAGTGGCTAAGACGCTGACCTTGTCAATCAGAAAAAGTCGGCAGATCGGTGGTTTGAATCCCTAGCACCGTGTAACGGAGTGAGCTCCCGTGACTTGCCCCAGCTTCTGCCAACCTAGCAGTTCGAAAGCACATAAAAATGTAAGTAGAAAAAACAGGAATTGGTGGGAAGGTAACAGCGTTCTGGGAGCCTTTGGCATTGGGTCATGCCAGCCACATGACCACAGAGACATCTTCGGACAGCACTGGGTCTTCGGCTTTGAAACAGAGATGAGCATTGCCCCTGAGAGTAGGGAAGGACTAGCACATATGTGCGAGGGAACCTTTATCTTTACCTTATGTTGCTTGCACTACTGTTCTCCCCATCGATCCATCCATCCATCCATCCATCCATCCATCCATCCATCCATCCATCCATCCATCCATCCATCCATGATACCTATCTGCTTACCTACATACCTCCCACTTGCTTGCTAGTTTGTTACTTTTCCCCATTTCTTGCCTGGCACAAAGACCATCATGGTAGGGCAGTCGGACCTTCTGATCTGCCTTTTCTCTCCCTTATTAAACTGGCTCAACCCCTCGATCCATCATCCTTGTTAGGATATTCAGCCTTATATTGGGCTGACAATATATACGAGCCTATGTTCTTAAAGAGTCCATGTAGCTTTAAGAACTGTGTTGAATTCTAATTGGCTGTGCTTATCAGCTCTACCCTATAAGCAAGCTCAGAATCACAGTTCATTCCCTTGCTCGACTACTGAGTCCTGTGTTTACTGATTGCCGCTGGAGGAGTTGAAGCTGAAGAGAGAAGAAGTATTTGTTTTGCCTCACTGTAAGATAACTCTGTGTTTGGTGAAGGACTGTTATTGTTTTGAGAAGTTGGTATCACTGGTTGGAATTTTAGTTGCTACAAAGTAAAGACTATTTATTTTCTTACTATCACTGTTTTAGAGTTTGTTTGTGGTTAAAGCAATGTATCTCTTTACTGGAAAGACGAGTGATATGTGTACAAATATTACATCTACATATTTGCAAGATAATAATGTATAACACATGTGACGCAGTCTGAACAATACACTGTTTAAAAATATATAATAATTCTGAGCTGTTCTTTTTGTGAAGGGATTTTTTAGAAAACAGTTAAACTGGGGATGCACTAATGCGGTTGACAGAAAAGAACTATAATTGATAACTAGTAGGCGGGTATAAAAGGTATTCTAGGAACTGTACATAATGTTTAGTTGGATTAAAAGTTGCAAATACATTGACTTAAATCAGCAGGCGAAACCTTTGCTCTTACAGCTGTTTCAAAAATTTGAATATGTTTATAATTCAAATATAATTATATGTTTGAATGGATTGACCAGGTGGAAATCATTCCCACCAAGGATTGGAATAAGAAGTTGTTCACAATCAAAACAATCAAAACGCTGCTAAATCACCGTGTTTCACACCAAACACGAAATGTTGCTTGGTTAGAGTCAGAAGGATTTTCTCCACAGGGTTTTGGTATTATATGAGGAAGTAAAATAATTTATTAACTGCAATTGCTCAACAGAAAAAACCGGTTGTGTCTGAAGACAAAACGGCAGCCTGTTATGCACCCTTGATTATAATGGGGAGTGCCGAGATTCAGATAGGTGGAAGTGTGAGGTAGTTCTCTTTTAATACTAAGGAAATTCAGTGAGTCTCAACGCCTAAGAAATTCATTTAAAATGACATTTTCTCTTCTTACACTCACTGAGAAGATTCAAAGCAATCATCGGGAACAGATCATAATACAATACAATGCAATAGCAGAGTTGGAAGGGACCTGGTAGGTCTTCTAGTCCAACCCCCTGCGTGGGCAGGAACCTTATACCATTTCAGACAAATGGCTATCTAACATCTTCTTAAAGACTTCCAGGGTTGGGGCATTCACAACTTCTGGAGGCAAGCTGTTCCAGAGGTTAATTGTTCTAACTGTCAGGAAATTTCTCCTTAGTTCTAAGTTGCTTCTCTCCTTGATTAGTTTCCACCCATTGCTTCTTGTCCTGCCCCCAGGTGCCTTGGAGAAGAGTTTGACTCCCTCTTCCCTCATCCAAGAGGCTTTCTAGTCATTCGTAACCTGTGCGCACGCCTATTCTCTAGATTTTCAGGCAAGTGCCTACCATCAGAAATGACGTAAAATAAATCCTTCATTCACGATTAAACCCCCAGGAATTCTGGACTCCTTCATTGATTCTTACAGCCTGCAAATGACGTCAAAGCAACAGACTGTAGCTGCCTTTATTTGATTTCAGTCTGGCATCTCCAGCTAAAGAAGTTCAATGAAATGAGGGCTTAAGTAGCACTGCACGGGGCAGAATTTCTAAACGCCACACTTCCTTCCTTCTTTTTCTTCAATAACGCCACCACGCTTTGCTCTTGCTGAGCCCTTTTCATTCTAGAAAACAGTGAGCCTCTTCACAATAGTTGCCAATCCAACTATTAGTTGTCCAGTGTGCTAGCTGTGAACATGAGATGAGCACTATTTCTCCCCCAGTTCCATTACTGATCCACAGATCCTGGGAGATGGTGGCTACACAGCGAGAAAAAGTGCAGAGAAGAGCAACAAAGAGGATTAGGGGACTGGAGGCTAAAGCATGGTGCAGGTGTTAGGGAAATCCCCGTTAGGAGACTGAAATGTAGCGAGAGAGATGTTGTTGAACTGTGACACTAGCAGTCACAGACACTGAATTGTAAAACAAAGAGATGTTTAGTTTCGTAGAAAAATACAGCGATAGAAACTTCTTCATAAACAAGTGAGAAGTAGTCCTGAATCATATAAACAGTCTAGTACTCAAAGTTGGCTAACAGTTGCACAACTCACAATTATCCACGCTGATCAGTACCCGACATACACAACAGCCATCATCTAAGGATCAGTATCTAACAGTGATTCTGGCTCCCTCTTATGGCCGATTGAGGAAACAACAGCCAATCACATTTTACTACTACTGCAGTAGTTAAAGTTACAGATACTTTATTTTATTTTTTTATTTTATTCAAATTTCTATACCACCCTATCTCCCTTGTGGGGACTCAGGGCGGTGCACAGAAGAGATAAAAACAAGCAATAACATATAAATACGGGATGAAATAAAATTTGATAAATCTGTGCTAAAATTGTTAAAAGCTATTAAAAACTATTTAAAACATATCTTAACATTGAATCATGGAATCTATGATGGATACAGTATTGCAATCGTGGTTTATGTATTGCCAACCCAACGTTAGGATTACATTCCTAACAGCAGGGATTGGATATGTCTAGTTTAAGGAAAAGAAGGACTAGGGGTGACATGATCGCACTATCTTGGACCTCCGCCTCTTCCGTCAACGTCTTAAGACGTATCTATTCCAACAAGCCGGCCTAGGATAGCCCCCTGTTTCTGACTTTTTAAAAATAAATTATAATTTGGTAAGGTTTTAACACGGTTTTAGCACGGGTTTAATTAATTTAATATATTTTAATTGATGTATATATTGTATTTTGTGGTTTTAAATAATGCCTGTGCGCCGCCCTGGGTCCTAACAAGGAGAAGGGCGGGGTATAAATTTAATAAAATAAAATAAAATAAATAAATAGCAGTGTTCCAATATCTCAGGGGCTGCCCCAAAGAAGAGGGACCACCAACATATTCTCCAAAGCACTTGAAGGCAAGACAAGAAGCAGTGGATGCAAACTAATCAAAGAGAGAACCAACCTAGAAATGAGGAAGAATCCCCTGACAGTGAGAACAATTAAGCAGTGGAACAACTTGCCGTCAGAAGTTGTGGGTTTTTAAGAAGAGATTGGATGACCATTTGTCTGAAATGATACAGGGTTTCCTACATCCAAGTCCCTTCCGACTCTGCTATTCTGTTAAAAGAGAGCAACTAACACCAACTTTTGCCTACCTTGAAAATAGTGTGAAGAACATTCAGAACTTCTAACTTTCTGCACGTCCTAGAATGAAAGAGGACGGTGCCAATGGAACAGGGGAGAGAAAATAGCTCCAAAGGATAAAATTTGCAGTTCTGTTTCGTCATCATGGAATATTCAACCCAGGCGCTACCCTAAGAATGCAGACCAAAGTAGGCGAATGGTTGGGAAGCTATGACTTAATTTCCTTTAAATTTATTTCCGAGGCCACCGTGGATACAACACAATGGACTGGAGCCATTAAAAATGTTGGAGTCAAGACGTTTCCTCCATATCCTCCTTCCTCTGGTAAATCCCAACACAGCTTACTCGGAGGGTTCAAAAGAGAGAGAATGCTTCCACTTACCGTTTTTCATTTTCTTACCAGGTAACAGAAGAACAGAATAGAAGACTTGGAAGGGACGTTGGAGGTCTTCTAGTCCAACTCCCTGCACAAGCAAGAGACCCAACACCCGTGATGGCAAACCTATGGCAGGTGTGCCACAGGTGGCATGTGGAGCCCTCTCTGCGGCCAGGCGAGCTGTTGCCCAGCTCAGCTCCACTGTGCATGCCCGCGCGCCTCCCACCAGCCAACTGATTTTTGGGTCTCTGCCATGCATGCGGCAGCAGGGGGACAGGAGTCACGCACGCATATGTGAGGGGTGGGGCAAGCGTGGGAGGTGTGGTGCACTTCCCCATGCCTGTTTTTGGTCCCAGGAGGCTTCAGGGAGGCCTGATAATGCCAAAACAAGGCATGGGGGCGGTTGTGCACGTGCGTGGGGAGAACATGGGGAGGTTTGTCATGCACGCATGTGCAGGGAGGCAGGGCCCATTGTATTATGGATGTGGGTGCACACATGAGGAGCAAATTGCGCGCCCGTGGAGAGGGCGCGCAATTTGGGTGTCCTCCTGGATTCCCGGCTGTCCATGGAGGACCATGTGGCGGCCGTGGCCAGGGGGGCATTTCATCAGGTACGCCTGATGCGCCAATTGCGCCCCTTACTGGACCGGGCTGCCCTTCGCACAGTCACTCAAGCTCTCGTGACTTCCCGACTCGACTACTGTAATGCTCTCTACATGGGGCTTCCCTTGAGGTGCACTCGAAAGCTACAGTTAGTCCAAAACGCAGCCGCGCGGGTGATTATGGGAGCCACCAGATGCTCCCACATAACACCGATCCTGCGCGAGCTGCATTGGCTTCCTGTGGCCTTTCGAGTGCGCTTCAAGGTTTTGACGACCATCTTTAAAGCGCTCCATGGCTTGGGGCCTAGTTATATGCGAGACCGCCTCTTGCCCCATACATCCCTTAGACCAATACGCTCCCACAGAGAGGGCCTTCTCAGGGTGCCGTCAGCCGGACAATGCCGACTGGCGACACCCAAGGGAAGAGCCTTCTCTGTGGCGGGCCCCGCCCTTTGGAACGACCTACCCCCTGAATTACGCACCATCACCGACCTCCGCCTCTTCCGCCAATGTCTAAAGACATATCTGTTCCAACAGGCCGGCCTAGCCTAACCTCCCACAGGGACTTTTAGAAAGTTTTAAATTGGGTATTTTAAAATTTGGCTTTTAGCATGGGATAGGATAGTTTAATATATATTTTAAATTATGTATTTATTTTTTGTATTTTGTATGTTTTTAAATTTCCTGTGCGCCGCCCTGGGTCCACTACGGAGAAGGGTGGGATATAAATATACATTAAAAAAAAAAAAGGTTAGTCATGACTGCCCTACACCATTCTGGGCAAATTACTATCTAGTCTCTTCTTAAACATCTCCAGTGATAGAGCACCCATAACTTCTGAAGGCAACCAGTTGCTCTGGTTAGTTGGTCAAAGCTTCTAGGGAGTGCAGATTTCAGAGTAGCCAATGAGTTTCTGAGTAGCTTTGCAAGCCTAAACAGGAAGGAACAGCAGTTCTAACACCAACCAATGAGGACATTTCATAGGCTTGGTTTGTTTTGATGTGTTGGCGGTGGAGGCTCAACGCATTCTGGATTGAATTTGTCACCTCTCCAAGATCACCAAATCAATGGTGTAGACCAGGGGTCAGCAAACTGCAGCTCTAGAGCCGCATGTGGCTCTTTCATCCCTCTGCTGCGGCTCTGTCAATGGTTGGCACCACAATTTTGAGAGGAGCTTCCGGTGGGGGAGAGAGAAGCACAGTGCACCAGGATGAGATTCTATGGCAAGGGGAGGGCTTTCCAGTTGTCTCCACAATTGATAGGGCTTTCTGTTATGACAGGTAGAGGAAAAAGGACGCTGCGCTAGGAGGAGACTCTATGGTGGGGGGAAACCAGATTAGGGTTAGGAACTTTGTGGCTCCCGGTGTTTTCTTTTCTGTGGGAAATGGCTCCAAATGGCTCTTTGAATGTTTAAGTTTGCCAACCCCTGGTGTAGACCAAGGGTGTCCAACCTTGAAGTCCTGTGGACTTCAATTCCCAACATTCCCCAGCCAGTCATGCCCCGATGTAGACTTAAGGTAGGTTGGCTTCCAAATTAAAGGACATACTTTATGTCTCTGTATTAATATAATTTTGAAGGTTTAGACCAGGGCAGGGTTCAGCAATCTTAAACACTCAAAAAGCCATAAAGGTCCTAATCCGAAGTCCCCCGTTCAATTCTGGAGCCGACCGGAGTCTCCTCCTAGCGCGGCATCCTTTTCCCTCTACCCTGTCCTAGCCAAAAGCCCAATCAATTGTGGTGCTGACTAGAAAACCCGCCCCTTGCCATAGAGTCTCCTCCTGGCATACTCTGCTCCCCCCCACAAACTGAAAGCTCCTCTCAAAGTTGTGGTGCCGACTGGCGACAGGGAGCCACAGCAGCGGGGTGAAAGAACCACATGCGGCTCCAGAGCTGTGGGTTGCTGACCCCTGGTTTACACAAATCAAGCATTTACAGGTTTTCTGCATAGCCAGCACAGCCACCCTAAAGTATGTAAATGCACTTTTTCCTTCCCCACAGCAGAGATTTCTCTTACTGTTCTTCAGGATCCATTTTCTCCAACGTGGCTTTGCATATTTACTGAACCATGAAAATACAAGTCCTCACTTCACTGGTTAAGCATATTGGTTCTGGGATTATCGGCAAAAAGAAATCCCTATAATACCACATATTTTTGCAAACCTAGACAGAAAGCATGCAAACCCGAAAATCTTACTATCTGCGTCAAGAGGGGATTGGCTCACAATCTGCCAAAACCTGTATTTGTAAAGAAATAATAAAGCAGTGTTTCTCAACCTTGGCAACTTGAAGATGTCCGGACTTCAACTCCCGGAATTCCACAGGCAGCATTCACAACCCTATGAGGTGGGGCTGAGAGAAAGTGACTGTCCCAAAGTCACCCAGCTGGCCTTCATGGCTAGGGTGGGACTTGAACTCATAGATCCCCATTTTCCAGCCTTTCTAGACCAAGCTGGGTGTCTATATATTGTGTTCCTGAAGAAGAAGAAAAAGGATTTAAATCTTTAACTCTCTCTCTATAAAAATGGCTGGTGTGTGTGTGTGTGTGTGTGTGTGTGTGTGTGTGTGTATGTTCAAGCATAACTCTGGAACACCTCGAGCAATTTCAACCAACTTTGGTAAACAGATGACTTACTCTGGAAACAAATACTATGGGGGTTAAGGCACCCCTAATACCCCTCAGGGTGTGCATTCTGTTAAGATACAGCCTGCTGTGCCTTAAAATGGATTCTACTGTACAGCACAGTGCAGTTGCCATGGTAATGGCTTCACAGTACTCCACACGGGGGCTCCTCTGGTAAGGGGGAAAATCCATTTGGCCTAGACATTTGCAAATGTCTAATACAGGATTGGGATGAACAAAAATCCGGGGCAATGCTGGGTTAACAGCTAGTAATAAATAAAAGACCCTGATGGACATCAAGCACCTCAAGGAGGCTCTCTCCATCCAGACCTTACTGAGTCAGAATTCTTGAATTTCATCCTTTTTCCATATGGTCTGGAGCGGCTGGGAAGCACAGTCCTACACCACAACTTCCTCATTTCTGCTTTAAGGGAAGTGCAGGCAATATCCTCTCCACCCAAGGGGTTGGACCACATCTAGCTTAGCCTACAGAGATCAGGCAAAGATCCTCCAGCCTGACGCCTAACAGGTTAAACTGTAAATAGTCCTAAACCTTCCGGCTTTCTGATTAGCTCTCAGTGAATTGAACCAAAGGCAGGTCAAATGAATAAGAGCCCTTAATCATGTACATAAAAAGGCATGCTGGCAATAGCTATAATCATCCCTCCATTATTTATAGCACAGGAAGTGAAGCTTGTTAACATCTCTTCAGTGTCCCTGTTATGTAAGGAAATGGGGATAGGTTGGGTGTCTGGGAAATGGCACTTTGGTCTTATTTAAGAACGGAAGTTATTTTTAATTCACAAGCTCCTTTTGTACATCTGCTGACTGCCGCCTGCCAGCAGTTATATCCTCCCTGGCTTAAGGTTGGCTCAGCCTTTCATCCTTCCGAGGTGGGTAAAATGAGGACCCAGATTGTTGGGGGACAAGAGGCTGGCTCTGTCAACCGCTTAGAGAGGGCGGTAAAGAACTGCGAAGCGGTATATAAGTCTTAACTGCTACTGCTATTTTGAGCTGACACTAGAGGAGATCAGCCCTGACTGCTCTTTAGAAGGCCAGATCCTGAAGAGGAAACTCAAACACTTTGGCCACCTAATGAGAAGGAAGGACTCCCTGGAGAAGACTCCTGCATTGAGTCCCTTGGACTGCAAGGCCATCCAACCTGTCAGTCCTAGAGGAGATCAGCCCTGACTGCTCTTCAGAAGGCCAGATCCTGAAGAGGAAACTCAAACACTTTGGCCACCTAATGAGAAGGAAGGACTCCCTGGAGAAGACTGTGCCCCGTCTCGAGTCCCTTCGGGGAGAGAGAGCGGGTTATAAATAAAATTCGATTCGATTCGATGCTCTTCAGAAGGCCAGATCCACAAGGAGACTGCTCTTCAGAAGGCTCTTATTCACAAGGATATCAAAGTAGGTGAGAGCAACTAGCAAGAGGATTGATCTGGGGGGAAAAAAACAACCAGTCAGTTCTTAGGTAGGGTCTTCTGGTCTGTAGGTTACACTGGGAGAATAAAAACTATGCCCAAGCCTAGCAGAAAACAATGGAAGCTGACTTTATTACAGCCACCAGACCAACCATCTCAAAAATAAAATGAAGTGCAACGCAAAATGAACAGCCCAATAATTATAACTATGTGATGTATTTTACAAATGATAAAAGAAAGCCTAAGAGAAATCATGTTGATTGGATGGTTGTCGTTAGTTGTGAAGTTGTGTCCGACCCATCGCGACCCCATGGACAACGTTCCT
The DNA here is from genome assembly GCA_039707465.1 of Rhabdophis nuchalis. Taxonomy (NCBI): domain Eukaryota; kingdom Metazoa; phylum Chordata; class Lepidosauria; order Squamata; family Natricidae; genus Rhabdophis; species Rhabdophis nuchalis. Next base: position 6,982,055 of record CM077661.1, read on the forward strand.
CCAGGCCTTCCTGTCTTCTACCATCCTCTGGAGTCCATTGAAGCTCACACCTACTCCTTTATGTGACTCCATCCAGCCCCCTCATTCTCTGTCGTCCCTTTCTTCTTTGCCCTCCATTGTTCCCAGCATGAGGCTCTTCTCCAGGGAGTCCTTCCTTCTCATTAGGTGGCCAAAGTCTTTTGAGTTTCCTCTTCAGGATCTGGCCTTCTAAAGGGCAGTCAGGGTGGATCTCCTCTAGGACTGACCGGTTGGATGGCCTTGCAGTCCAAGGGACTCGCAGGAGTCTTCTCCAGCACCAGAGTTCAAAGGCTTCAATTCTTTGGTGCTCAGCCTTTCTTATGGTCCAACATTCATGGCCATCCATTGCAACAGGGAAAACCATCGCCTTGACTATACGCACATTTGTTGACATTGGATAGTAGCAAGCTGTACATAAAATGGATCTGGGTGACTTGGAAACCTGATCAGATGTGTGTGTGATTAAGTACACTGGACATCTTGTAATAGGAGCAATATGACAGGACATGAATTGGAGTTTTCAGGGATACCTTCACCATAAGGGGAGTCTTTGAAGAAAGTAGACATTCTACAAATTAGACACTTGGGAAAGCAATGATGAATAACATCCCGTTATCGCCGAGGATTAATTTGGATGCAATATGTAACCGTTGGATGTCAACTTTGACCCTTCCTATACACATTTCTCTGCTCAGGATAATTTGTAAAATACTGAACCATGCTGCTTCTAATGCTGCTGTGTATATATGAATGTACACCTGCAAAGTTCTATGGTAGAACTGGCCCTACAGACAGCATCCTGCAAGTACCAATATGATTCCCAAAGCAACTGCTTCTCATTGTTAATCTGAGAGATTACAGTGAGTACAGATGAGGATTAAACTCTTACTTAATTGAAAGTCAGGGCAGACCACGAGAAGGCACTTGTTGGAGATCTGACTGCTCAACATGAGCAGAAGTATCTGTAGGGTATAGTCAAAAGTGTAGACACACCTAAAACCAGGCAGTGTTTTCTTGACCTTGGCACTGATTAGTCCCTCTTCTTCTGCCCACCTTCCTTCAAAATCCATTATGAAACATCCAGCAAGTTCCAACAATCCATGAACTTGTTGCTAGGTCTACTGTTTACAAATGAACCATTCATTGTGCCCACTTGGTTGGCATCAACAACCTTGTTAAATATTAGCTGAATGATCAAGAAACTATGGCAGCTAGGAGCAGCCTGAAGGTAACATATGAGCTATTTGCTTTTATTGTGTATTAAGTTTATGACCTCTTTCTTGGCTGGGGCTTACTCAGAATAGAAAAATAGTAGGATCCCAATGGGAATTCTGGAGAGGATGTTGACCACTGGTTTATGACTCTATCCCCTTTCTGACCCAGAATTCAGCTTATTGTTCTGTCCTGCTAACCCAATGAGACCCATTATTGTAAGAGGCAAACTTTGCATTTCCTTTATGCGAAAGCAAGACGTATCCTGCTGGTTCTTTTGAAGTCTGTTGAATCCAACCTTCTGTTCCTATAGCAGCCAACTATGTGTTGAAAGAAAGCCAACACCAGGTCTGAACACAATAGCCTGCTTACGCTTCCCAGCAATCGCTAATGAAATTATCTGTGTGTAGGAGCAAGTCATAGAGGGAGGTGGTGGCTCAGCGGCGAAGACGCTGAGCTTGTCGATCAGAAAGGTCGGCAGTTCGGCGGTCCGAATCCCTAGGGCTGCGTAATTGATCATTGGGCCCGCACGCACACTAGAACCAGGAAATTTGTTCCAGAGCACGGCACTGGCGAGCGTACGCATGCACACGTGACATTTCTGCATGACCCTTTTGGCACTCGGTGATGAAAAGGTTCGCCATCACTGACCCATACCATCTCCGAAAAGTGACTCTATCTCTTCTTTAAAACCTGCAGTGATGGAGCAAAAGGGGTATCAAACTCAGCATCGTCAAGGCATCGTCAAGTGATGTAGCGGGACTTTTCCCCCCTTTGCTAAACTGGGCAGGGTCAGCCAATGACGCATCAGGCCCGTGGGCCACAAGTTTGAAATCGCTGACCTAGAACATCTGAAGGCAAGCTCTTCCACTGGTCGATTGTCCTCCCTGTTAGGAGCTTTCTCCTGAATTCCAGGTTGCTTCGTGACTCAGATGGCTGAATATACCTAATAGATCTTCCTTCTGCTATTTTTCCCACAACGATGTGAGGTAAGTTTACAGTGTCCTATTTCCTGTTTTGAGGGGATGCGCAATGTTTTAATTTGATCTTGGATTGTACTGTATTATTTTGGGCTGAACTCTGAACTGGACAGTAATGTTTGGCTTCATCTTGGGACGCGGTGGCTCAGTGGCTAAGATGCTGGGCTTGTCAGTTAGAAAGGCCGGCAGTTCGGCGGTTTGAATCCCTAGTGCCATGTAACTGAGTGAGCTCTCGTTACTTGTCCCAGCTTCTGCCAACCTAGCAGTTCGAAAGCATGTAAAAATGCAAGTAGAAAAAGAGGAACCACCTTTGGTGGGAAGATAACAGCATTCCATGCACCTTCAGTATTTAGTCATGGTGACCATGGAGACATCTTCCGACAGCGCTGGCTCTTCAGCTTTGAAACGGAGATGAGCACTGCTCCCTAGAATCGGCAACGACTAGCACATATGTGTGAGGGGAACTTTTACCTTTACCTTTAGTTCATCTTGAAAAACCTCTCAGGAGTCAGATGTCATAGGATGAACCACAACCAGGAAATCTATGGAAGGCAAGGAAGAACCATCTGGAGGGTAGTGGCCCAAGACTTCTTATTGCTACCCAGAAACTAATAAGTAATCATCGAAGTCCATAGAATATGGTAAAGACCAGCTTGCCGATGCACGTGCGAGTGCCAGAAACTCAAAGACCAGTTGACCGACGTGTACATGCGCAACGGCCAGTCTGTCTTCAGGTTTCCGGCGCTCCGGCATGCACAGGCACGCATATTCCAGTTTGGGCACTCGGTGCCGAAAAGATTCACCATCAGGGTTCAAGTCCAAGCAGGAAACCCTGTGGTATTTCAGACAGTCTCTTCTTCAAAACTTCCAGTGTCGGAGTCTTCTCCGCCCTGAGTCCCGAAAGGGAGATAGGGCGGTATATAAATGCAATAAATCTTAAATCTTAATCTTAATCCTCAGGTTTCTGGAGAGAAGCTGCTCCACTGCTTAATTCTCCTCAGAGTCAGGAGATTTCTCCTCAGTGTCAGGAGTTTTCTCCTCAGTGTCAGGCGATTTCTCCTCAGAGTCAGATTTCTCCTCAGTGTCAGGAGATTTCTCCTCAGTGTCAGGAGATTTCTCCTCAGTTCCCGGTTGCTTCTCTCTCTCTCCCTCTCTTTGACAAGCTTCCATCCACCGCTTCTTTGTCCTGCCTTTGGAAAACAGGCCGATATCCCCTTTTTCTCTCTGTGGCAGACAAACCACCAAGCTCAAGAGACCACCAAGGACGCCCTCACCCCCTCACACAGTTCGACACCTCTCAGGGGCAACGCCGAACGTGGGAACCCGCAGATTCCCAAGCCAGAAGTTGCACTTTAGTGGGTGCGGGGGGGGGGGGGGGGATGAAGGGGAGATCTTTTGCTCGGCTTCTTCAGGGCATTCCCACCGCTCCCCCCCCCCCCCCCCCCACTACCCATTTCTGTCACGCGGGCTCAACAACAACAACCCCCTCCCACCCCGCTGCCTCCCCTCAGGGAGACCTTCCCGCCGCTCTGCGCGCGCCGGGCGGAGAGGGGGTGGGTGGGTGTTAAGCGCGTGCACGCGCGCTCTGCAACCCCCCCCCCCCCTCCCTGTTCCTCGCGCGCGCCCGCGCGTGTCAGGGTTCTTCTCCCTCCTCGCTCCCCTGCCGGCATCTCCTTCTCCGCCGCCGCCGCCGGAGGAGGCCGAGAGGAAGAAGCGGCGGGGCTTGAACCGGGCTTTGGCCGAGGGCAGCCCCCCCCCCCCACCCCTACGGCTCAGGTACGATGCGACAGCGGCGACTGGCAACCGGCAGCTTGCGGCGCGCGAGGGGCGGATGAGGCGGGCTCCGCCCTGCCTCCTACTGGCCGGTGCAGGTAAAAGGGGAGGAAGAAAAGATTGGCATTGTGTTGCTTTTTCCCCCCCCTTCCCCAGCTCCGCTTGTTTGAATGCCTGTCGCGCCGTTTGCGGGTCTGCTAGCTAGGAGGTTTACGGGACCCACTTGGGGTCTGTTTTGCAAAGGGTTGACTGGCTGCGCCTTATGGGTACCGGGGCTCCCCCTCCCCCCCAAAAAAGCCTTCTTGCTGATTCCTGGTGGAGGCATTCCTTTGGCTGCGAAAATAGCCTGGAAAGGATTCATTGGGCTGACTACTTCTCCGTCTCCCCCCACTATTCTACTCCATGCAAAAAAAAAAAAGGCTAAAATCCTTCTGATTATTTCCCGGAAAGTTTGTCTCTTTTTCCTTGCCTGTTTATTCAATCGCACCCCTTTTAAACCTGATCTTCCAACAACTTCTCCCTCTGGGTTTTAATTCGTTCCTCCCCCGGTTCTCCGATTTTGGGAAATAAATAAATAATAATAATAAAAAAGGACTCCCTCTCTATTGATGCCTGGCATCAATGATCGATGGGGGTTGTTTTGCATGCTGCCCCAAATCTTTAAATAGCTGGGTCGGGGTGGAATTCTTGCCTTAGAGCAGCTTGATTCTTAAAGAAGCTTTTCAAGCATCCTTTTGGCCCAGAGGCGTTTTGCTGCTCTGCAAAACTTCCCCTTTCCACCCTTGCAGATTGCCACTTCCTTCTACAAGTTGATTTCTTTAGCCATCCATTACAGTAATGGATGAAACTGCTTCCTCCATGCTAAAATCCATATATAGATATTACTTCAGAATGGAAACGGTGAAGCCGTAGACCACAAATTCCCATCCTCGTATACCTGTGACAGTTCTTGAATAGCTTAGGTGCTCAGTTTTTACGCCAGAAAGAGGGAGATTCTCTCCTTTAGCCAAAAACGACAAAACAGATTAGCTAAAACTACAAAATATATTAGCTAAAACTACAAAATATATTAGCCAGAACTACAAAATATCGTGGCCCTTTAATAATAATAATAATAATTGCTTGTCGGTGTCTGGCTTTTCTCTGCCTCATTTTCTTCCCATTATATTGTTTACAGTTCTTTCTCTCTTTCCCATGAGACATTATATGCGCTGGCAATGTGAGACTGGAAGAATTAGATTGTAATCCACAAAAGCCTAGGCTAACAGATATCTTGGGGTTGTTGTTTTTATTTATTTATTTATTTATTTATTTATTTTATTACATTTATATCCCGCCCTTCTCCGCAGAGGACCCAGGGCGGCGCACACAGGAGATTTAAAAAACATACAAAATAGAACATAGATAAATAATTTAAAATATATATTAAATCCCAAACCTGTGCTAAAACCAATTATTAATTAAAAACCCAATTTAAAACTTTTCTAAAAGTCCCCATGGGAGGTTAGGCTAGGCCGGCTTGATGAAAAAAGTATGTCTTTAGACATTGGCGGAAGAGGCGGAGGTCAGTGATGGTGCGTAATTCAGGGGGTAGGTCATTCCAAAGGGCAGGGCCCACCACAGAGAAGGCTCTTCCCCTGGGTGTCGCCAGTCGGCATTGTCCGGCCGACGGCACCCTGAGAAGGCCCTCTCTGTGGGAGCGTATCGGTCTAAGGGATGTATGTTTTAAAGGCCCATTTGTTGTGCTAAAGGATGGCAAATTTGGTAGAGTTGGTAAGGTTCGTGAGTTCACCCCAGTCCAATTCTACGGAAGGATTTCATACCCCTCCCCAACGTGCTGAGAGAGAGTGACTGGTCCCGGGTCACCCAGCTGGCTTCGTGCCTATGATGGGTCTGGTATTCACAGTCTCCTGGTCGCCTTAACCATTACCCTAAACCATGGGTCAGCAACCTTAAACAGTCAAAGAGCCACAAAGGTCCTAACCGGAAGCCTCCCTTTCAATTCTGGAGCCGACCGTAAGTCTGGTTCGCCCACCAATAGAGTCTCGTCCTAGCGTGGCGTCTTTTTTCTTCTACCTGTCCTACCCGAAAGCCCTATTAATTGTGGAGCGGACCGGCGACAGGGAGCCACAGCAGAGGAATGAAAGAGCCACATGTGGCTCCAGAGCTGCAGTTTGCTGAGCCCTGCCCTAAACTGTCTCTGTATTTGTTTAATTAACCCAGCATTTTTTTTCAGCTGGACCGCATCTTTTCAAGGCTGCTGGAATGGACCTTACCCATTAGTTCCAGTGTGATGTTTTACCTGGAAATAGAAGGAACTTCTAGTCCTGAAGTTCAACTGCTGTCCAGTTATTGGTGCTATATTAGAATTTTGTAGAACCTCCTCCCTTGTTACATGACGTTCTGAAGGTTTAGAGATTATTCAGGTATTTGGTTATCATCAAGTTTTATAGCCGCCTTTCTTCCCTTTCTCTTTAGAAAAGGTAAATAAATCCAGTTTATTTATTGGATAAATAAATAAACTGGATTTATTTTATAAACTGGATTGATTTTATTTTATATATCCCAATTTGCTACTGGAAGTCAGTATTTTCCCCCTCCCATTGTCCTGATGGAAGACTACTCATTGCTTTCAGTGTTTTGGCCGCTGAATTGATCACCGAACCCTTTAGATACTAGCCCTTGTGTTGCATGAAAATTGTTGATGTTGTTGTTAGTTGCGAAGTCATGTCCGACCCATCACGACCCCATGGACAACATTCCTCCAGGCCTTCCTGTCCTCAACCACACTCTGGAATCTATTTAAGCACACACCTACTGCTTCAGTGACTCCATCCAGCCACCTCCTTCTCTGCCGTCCCCTTCTTCTTCTTTTGCCCTCCATCGTTCCCAGCATGAGGGTCTTCTCCAGGGAGTCCTTCCTTCTCCTGAGGTGGCCAAAGTCTTTGAGTTTCCTCTTCAGGATCTGGCCTTCTAAAGAGCAGTCAGGATATTAATAGTAAATAGGATTTAAAGATATTATTAAAGAAAAAATAGATTGAGGCTAGAATACTTGATAAGACTTGTGGATACTGATATTGAATCACAGGATAAATTGTTAGATTTAAAATTAATAAAATGAGATAATCCATGAATAATAACCACTCCTGGAAGGCACAGAATTTATGGATACCCGATTAGGCCTTCTTATATTTAAATTTATTTAAATCTACTTATACTGTTTTTAGTTCTTTTTGTTTGGTTTTATAAATAGAACATTATTATACAATTAGGCTTTACTTAAAAGGGTATTAAAACAACTAGCAAGATTTGGGACTGAGACATAAGAATTGTAATAATCGATATGAAAATTGAGCGATAAACCTTAAATCTGAAATTATAAATACCATCAACACAAAATAGAACTCGCTCCGAGGCCGAAATACACCAAGTAAATGAGACGAAGAGTGTGGAGTAGAAAGGTAAGGGAAGAAGAGAGAGAAAGGAGAGAGGGCAAAGAGGGGGAAGAGGAGAAGAGAAAGGAGGAGTGGAAAGGGGAGAGAGGAGAAGGAGAGAGGAAGGGGAAGTAGAGAAGGGAAGGGCGTCAGAGGGAAGAAAGGAGGTAGGGAGGAGGAGGAGAGAGGGGAAAGAAAATGATGGGTAAGGCACAAATATGGTGTATGGAGAGCAGAAGAGCCCTCTGGGAGTTTTCTGGGTGTTGATGGTAAAATGAAATGATGGTAAAATGGAATGATGTAAACATTTAATAATATAATATTTTGGTGACTCCATCCAGCCACCTCCTTCTCTGTCGTTCTGTTCTTCTTTTGCCCTCAATCTTTCCCAGCATTAAGCTCTTCTCCAGGGAGTCCTTCTTCCTTCTCATGAGGTGGCCAAAGGCTTTGAGTTTCCTCTTCAGGATCTGGCCTTCTAAAGAGCAGTCAGGGTTGGATGGCCTTGCAGTCCAAGGGACTCAATGCAGGAGTCTTCTTCTCCAGCACCAGAGTTCAAAGGCCTCCATTCTTTGGCGCTCAGCCTTTCTTAGGGTCCAACTGAATGAAAAGTACATGGTTTTAAATATGAGACCCAAAGTATTTAGCATGTTGTTTTTCAGCGGTGTAGAATATGCTGCAAAGAATTCTTCTGTCCAATTATTTCCCTTTTTTTTTATTTTTGCTTGCCTTTGGCATTATGTAATAGGACTGTATGAACCAGCCCAAGACAAAAGGGCTTTTTCTGTGTTGCAAAGTGCCTTTAAATATCCTGCCAAATTAGGTCATTTGTTCTTTTACGGTTTGCAAAGAAAGAGATAAGCAGAAAATGATGAGTACAAGGGATAAAGGATCCTCAGGGTAGCATTCTGCCGAAGCATTCATCAGGCCGACTCTGCTCGGCAGTGATGGAAAGGAAAGCCGTTTGAGTGTGCGCATCTCTACGATTTTAGAACAGACCTTCACAGGAGTAGGAAGCTATCGATGCACACATCAACATTATGCAAAAAGCTTTGCATGAAAATCGCCAGTACTTTTCCTAGGGCTGCTGGTGCTCTGTTCTGAAAATGAACCTCGGAGGAGTTGCAGGGAACGGTAAGATATTCACCTTGTTTAACCCGGAGTCTCCCAAACATGTTTAACTACAGCTTTCTGTTTTCCAACTCCACATCAGTGGTGGGTTGCTTCCGGTTCAGCCGAATCTGTAACAGCATGCGCAGGAGCAAGCCCGAACCAGTAGTAAAAATATTTGCAACTCACCACTGCTCCACATCAGGGGTGGGTTTCAAATTTTTTAGAACCTACTCTGTAGGTATGGCCTATTTTGTGGGCGTGGCTTGGCAGTCATGTGACAGGTGGGAGTGGCCACCTTTTAAAATGTGGTGAAACTCATTTAACAACGCTCTTGCTTAGCAACCAAAATTTTGGACTCAATTGTGATGATAAATTCTCTTTCTTTCTTTCTTTCTTTCTTTCTTTCTTTCTTTCTTTCTTTCTTTCTTTCTTTCTTTCTTTCTTTCTTTCTTTCTTCTTTCCTTCCTTCCTTCCTTTTTTCCTTCCTTTCCTTTCCTTCCCGTTGGGTCACTGGCAGCGGTGGGACAGGTACGCCGGTGGAACCCCCTCTCACCGGTTCTCTAAATTTCACCAACCGGTTCTCGCGAGTAGGTGCGAACCTGCAGAAACCCACCCCTGCTCCACATGCATCAGGAGTCTGTCCCTCAATCTCTTGGAGCCCAGTTCGATTCCTGATGGTGTCGAACTGGGTAAAGATTTGCAAGAGATATTTCTTAGATTACTATTTAATTACACTGACATGAAGTATTGGTCTGTTTGTGGCTGGACTCAATTGGGGCAGTTCTGGATTTTTTGGTGAAGGGAGTTCTGGGGGAATATTAATAAATCCACTAAGTCAGAGATGTGTGAGAGAGAGAGGAGGGAGGGAGAGGAGAGAGAGAGGATAGCACAGTTTTTGGGTGGTCATCATATCCAGAATGATATGCAAGAATAGTTTATTATAGGAGAGACTTAGAAAATGATGTTTCTTATCATCTACAACTGTATTTAAAATAGTACAGCATGTATCCTCAGTGGTCTATAACTCACCCCAAATCAGTGGTGGGTTTCTGCAGGTTCGCACCTACTCGCGAGAGCCGGTTGGTGAAATTTAGAGAACCGGTGAGAGGGGGTTGCACTGGCGTACCTGGAAGTAAATCTGGCCCACCGCTGCTGGTGACCCAACGGAAAGGAAAGGAAAGGAAAGGGAAGGGAAGGGAAGGAAGGAAGGAAGGAAGGAAGGAAGGAAGAAAGAAAGAAAGAAAGAAAGAAAGAAAGAAAATTTATCATCACAATTGAGTCCAAAATTTTGGTTGCTAAGCAAGAGCGTTGTTAAATGAGTTTCACCACATTTTAAAAGGTGGCCACTCCCACCCTGTCACATGACTGCCAAGCCACGCCCACAAAATAGGCCACACCTACAGAGTAGTTTCTAAAAAATTTGAAACCCACCACTGCCCCAAATCTGTACTTGTCTGCCACTGAAATAATCTTAAGGTTTGTAATATAATGAAATCTCCTTCAGCTTAGAAGTTGTGATGGATATTTCAAAGGATGAATCATAGCCAAAAGAAACTTTAAGATTTAAGATTTTAGCACAGGGTTTGGTATTTAATTGTTTTTTAATATTTATTATTACTATGTTTTTTATATTCTCTGTTTTAATCTCCTGTGCACCGCCCCGAGTCCCTTCGGGGAGAGTGGCGCGGTTTATAAATTTAATAAAATGAATAATAAATAAATAAACTAGATCAATTCATATTTAAAAAGAAAGAAAGAAAACCAAATGGCAGCAAATGCACTTTTAATTAGTCTGGTAGAACCAAAAAATAATCCCATACTGTGAAGAGGATGACATTTTGGAAGGAAAAAAGTACAGACTATTTTTTTGCTGCTTTTCATAAAAAAATATAATTGCTACTTGACCCACAAAGTGCAGACTGTAATTGCTGCTTTATATAAAATACCATCAATAAAGCAGTTCATCATGTTTAATAATATAGAACATGTCACAGTCTTAATCAACTCAGTGGAGGTTTAGGTCAAATTTCTCCAGCTTGGTGCTTATCCAGGGATTTGGGACTTCACCCTCTGTAATCGTCAACCCAAATGTCTATTGGTCGTGTTGTTTTAGAATTATGAAAATTCCCCCAAAAATATTTGAGAGACTTGTAAGGAAAGGGCGGCTTTAAAACTTCACGAAATGCATCTCTGGTATTGTTGAGAAAACCTCTACTCAATTTCCAAATTTATGTTTGGGGGAAAAAAAAAGACTTATTTTATGTGGCTTGTGGAGAACCAGTTTCAACCAGGCACCTTGGGGTGCCATACGTGCTTTTTAAAAAGTGGGTGACAGACGAAAATTGGAATGGTCTGATCCAGCTGTATTCCTGTTTCTGAACCCACTTTGTTCAAGGCACAAAGAATTCTATCCCACATGCTAGAGATGGGAGAACGCTTCTATGGATAATTGAAGTTAGTCTTCAAACTCTTGCTGTGACATCTATGTTGGCAGAGTAGAGTGATCAGAATAGGGTTTTTTTCCTCAAGGCAAACAGCACCTCAGTATTCTGGAGAGAATGGACTGTTCTCTTTATAGGAAGGGATGGAGGGAGGGAGGAGAGAGAGAGAGAGAGAGAGGGAGGGAGGGAAAAAGGAGAGGAAGGAAGGACTACTAACCTGGCACTAGAAGCAGCTTCGGAGGATAACCCAGGGTTGGAAGGGACCTGGAAGGTCATCTAGTCCAACCCTGCTCCAGCAGGACATTGTTAAAGGGTGTTTCTGTCTTTTGATCCCCAATTATATGACTATATAGCCATACCCACCCAGGCACATGAACCCCCCCCTGCCCATGAAGCCACGCCCACAGAACCGGTTCAGTTCCAAGACAGGAGAAATACACTGGAAACATGGAGACTGATTGGAAAGATGGTTTAATGATGAAGCAGAAGCAGATGGGTGGTTCTGGGAAGCTGACTACGTGGAACTGAGAGAGAGAGAGAAAGAGAGGGAGAGAGAGAGATTTATACCTTCTCTTGGGCTGTTGCACTTGAGCTTCCTGTTTCTATGCCAGAATATGTGTTCTATTGGTTGTTGTAGAGGTCATAGCTAACTTTGTAGGCTGTCTGAGTCCCAGGTTTTGTTGAAGTTTGTTGGGTGATGCAATGTCCCCAGGTGATTGTGCCATGTGGTGAACTCTGCTGCTAGATGAATCCTATTATGTCCTGGAGGGTCATGTCTTAATCCCACCACCCTGGAGCTGGAGGTCTTTTGTCTTGTCCATAGGCTGGTCCAGCCTTTCTTAATATCTGCTGGGGGCAGGGAGCTGCTTTCTGTTTTTAAAACATGTTTCTTCTTTTATCTTCCTTTATTTTTTTATAACTATTATTATCTTCTTCTTTTTTTTGTAAGAAAGGAACAGCTTTAATAGACGATATCAGGTTGATACGGAAATGCTCTCTCTAATGAGTCCACGTTGGCCAACAGAAGATGGTATAGAGCAGTATAGAAAGAGCCTTGCAGAAAATATGTGGCAGCTGTTAAGAAAACATAAATTCACCCCAGGAAAACAGAAAGGGTTGAGAAAGAACCTCAAAGCCGCCCAGTCTTGATGCTCTTTGGTGCCATCAGGAGAGAAGGGTAAACACTTTCAAGGTTTTGCTAGTATAATCCATATCTAATAATAATAATAATTATAGATATTATTATGATCTTGTGGGGCCACATTATTATTCCTGTGTTTCTAGAAAGTAATCAGTCTCGAGATTTGTTGCTGTTTTAAGGCATACTCAGTCTGTGGTTTCTTGTAGAATGGAACATGAGGCCTTCCAGCTAGAAAAGCAGCATGTCCATCAGGTCTATGAAAGCACAGCCTCTTATTTCAATGACTTGCAAGACAAGGCGTGGCCTCGCGTCCGGCAGTTTTTACTTGAACAGGAGCCTGGCAGCCTGATTGCAGATATTGGTAAGTTCTGGGGTTGTGGCTGTTGTTTTCGTTCTGGCCGAGGCTTCCCCAGCACCGAGTCCTCATCCCGATAAACCCTTTTTATTTAATCTACAGTGAGTTCCTCTCCAGCAAAGTCTTTCCTCTCCCACCGTCTTTCAAGGTAGTTCACAATTACCGACCTTTATCGGGCGTGCAGAGTGGCCAGGCCGATATCTTTCAGACGCCGCAATGCTTGGCGAGAATGCAGGAATGAACTCATGGCCTCCTGCAAGCTCCACTCCCCTTTCGCTCCTCTTTTATTCCCTCTGAGAGGGGCCATTCACCGTCCACCTGTGGCCTTCCTCCCAAGTCGACTCTTGTTCCTTAGCTGTTCCCTTCATCTGGCAATTCTGTGCATGCGCACACCGGGAACAGGCTCCAGCTGTTTGTCGGCCTCACTGATGTCTGACTCTGAAGGCAGCCAAGAACTGTTGGCCCGTCCTGGCCCCATCTGTGCTTCCGACACATAGCTCTCATCAGAACCTTCCCCAGGACTCCAGGACTGGCCCCTCTTCCTCCTCAACCTCCTTACTGTCCAAATCTTCTGCCAGCTCCATTGGTTTGAGTTTGAGTTTTATTGGTTTTTTTATACCGCCCTACTCCCGAAGGACTCAGGGCGGTGTACAGCCAGAATAAAAACAAATATACAAAAGTTAAAAAACATATTAAACCTTGGCTGAAACATGGGGGGGGGGAAACCCCAAACTAACCCTGATTAAAATTAATAAAAAGTTGAATTTAAAAAACCATGTTTTATGCCAGCCCGGCTTGTTGAAACAGAAAGGTTTTGAGACCGTGGCGGAAGGTGCGTAAGTCAGGGATAGTTCTTAATTCTGGGGGCCATTCGTTCCAGAAGACAGGGGCTCCCATGGAGAAGGCTCTCCCCCTGGGTGTTGCCAGTCGACTTTGTCTAGCCGACGGCACCATGAGGAGACCCTCTCTATGGGAGCGTCCTTGCCGGTGGGAGGCTCTCGATGGCAGAAGGCGATCTCGTAGGTACCCAGGTCCTAAGCCACGGAGCGCTTTAAAGATGGTAACCAACACCTTGAATTGCACCTGGAAAACCACCGGAAGCCAGTGCAGCTCGCGCAGGAGAGGTGTTCCATGGGAGCGTTGCGTCGCCCCCATAATTACCTGTGCGGCCGCATTCTGAAAAAACCTCTTAATTCCTTCTTCTGAATTATGTTGATCACTAGAAGGTAGGTATTAATTAGTTATTAATTAGTTTTTCTTATTACCATATAACCAAATAACCATCCCATATACCATATAACCATTCCCTATGGTTCAAACTCTCTCTGAGGAAATGAACCTATTAACTGTGTACTTTAGATCAGGGCTCTCCAACCTTGGCAACTTTAAGACTTGTGGGCTTCAACTCCCAGAATTCCTCAGCCAAGGCTGCCAAGGTTGGAGACCCCTGCTTTAGATCATACATTGTCTAAAGCAGGGGTCTCCAACCTTTGCAACTTTAAGTCTGAAGGACTTCAGCTCCAAGAATTCTCCAGCCAGCAAAGCTGGCTGGAGAATTTTGGGAGCTGAAGTCCTTCAGACTTAAAGTTGCAAAGGTTGGAGACCCTTGGTCTAAAGCACAGGAATATTCTCCTCCTTAAGGAGCAGAAGTGGAAGTCATATAACATCCTTCCTCCTTTGTCTTGAGGGTCCATTTTTGAACCCTACATTCTTCACACAAAACATACACGGAGATCTGATGGTGGAAACCAATCCAAAGCAACCCTATTGTTGAATCTCTGTCAGGCCTCCTTTTCATTGGAAAGACTCCGATCCATTTCCAGCAGGGAGGGGTGTTTAAGTTCTTACCCAGCATCCCCCCAACTCAGAAAACCCATCATTAGTCCTGAAGTTCAAATGAAAGTGCAGAAATCCTGAAAGTTTTAGGTTTAAAGATGTTCAGGGAAAGCTAAGTTGGCCATGGTCATCTGTTTGATTTCTTGGTTTCTTCTTGTATATAAAAAAAAATCCTCACGAATGAAGGCAATCAACCTCACATAAAAATTCTCTTTTTGTTCGGTTGAAGGTTGTGGGACTGGAAAATATCTTGATGTCAACCACCTAGTATATAATCTTGGATGCGATTATTGTGGCCCCTTAGTCGAGATTGCAAGAAATAAAGGCTGTGAAGTGATGATCTGTGACAACCTACACCTCCCTTTTCGAGATCTGTGCTTCAACGCCGTCATCTCAGTGGGAGGTAAGAGATGTAAAATTGCCTCAACACCTCAAGACAGGAGGAAATTGCTTTCGATATGCACCACATGACACTACATTAATATTCCCTAATTTACTTACTATAGGAAGATTAGACAGCAGGAAGTCAGGCTTTTTGTCAGTCCAATTCAGGGATTTTATATAAACATTCTTGAAAAAACAAGAAGGGTGCGTGCAGGAGTACAATTCAGCCGGTTTGGACCGATTCGGGATGCTAATTTTGCATCTGGTTCACAGAACCAATTGTTACAAGGACCGGCTGGCCATGCCCACCCTGCCCTGTCCCTCCCAGTACAGGGCCCGTGCGGAGGGTCTGAGAGGTCAAAAAACAGGCCTTCTGGAAATTCCAGAAGTCTGGAAATGGGCCCTTTTCTGGTTTCTGGAAGACCTCCGGAGGCCAGGGAAGCCATTTTTGCCCTAATAGAGGCTCAGGAAAGCCTCTAGAGGGTGAAAAACAGGCCTTCCAGACGTCTGGAAAATGTCTGTTTTTGACTTCCGGGAGGGCCTCTGGAGCCTGGGAAGGACAAAAACGTCCCCCCTGGTGGTGCAAGAGGCTGATGAGGCCACGCCCACCATGGCCACACCCATCCAGCAACAGGGCGGAGAACCGTTTCCTAACATGTTTGAATCCCACTGCTGGGTGCATGGCTGCAGAGGGGAAAAAACCCCCAAAGAATATTCTGAGGATGTCATTTTCTCCGGGTAGTAGAACCAAGAAATAATTTTGAAAGTACCGAAAATGCTACCTAGTGATCTGTTGTGGGCCAGCCGGCTCCGGATGAGCTGCTGATGGACTCCTCTAGTGAGGAGTCCTATGAGTCTGCTCTGGAGGAGGATGGCGACCTTGAGAGAGCAGAGAGCCTGGCTGGTCATCAGGAGGCACCTGGGTCTTGGAGTAGTGGGGAGGACCAAGGGCAGTTTGTCCCTGATGCTAGAGTGAGAAGGGCTGAAAAAAGGAGGCTTCAATTCCATCAGAAGCGAACTCGGAGGATGTGAATGAGTCCCAGCTGACTAATGACTGGCCCCTCCCAAGAGGGTTTAAAAGGAAGTCTTTGCTAAGAAAGTCTTTGCAGAGAACAACGTTGGATTTCTAGGTTCGCGTTTATTCGTGTTGAGTTTCAGGTTCATGTCTAGTCGAGTTTAGAAGCTTCGTATCTGTTTAGAGTCATTCAGGCAAGCAGCCAATGTGTAGCCCTAATGAAAGAACACGTTTCCTCTTCTTTTTTCAGTGATTCATCATTTCTCCACAAAACAAAGGAGAATCCAGGCGATCCAAGAAATGGTCCGGGTGCTGGTACCCGGTGGCCAAATGATGATTTATGTCTGGGCTATGGAGCAAAAAACCCGACATTTTGAGAAGCAGGATGTGTTTGTCCCTTGGAACAAAGCCTTGTGTTCCCGCTTGCTTTCAGAACCCAACAAACCCGGGCCTAAAACTGATACCGCAACCCTTCCGCCGCCGCCGCACTCAAAGCCACCGATGGGTTCAAAATGCCGCCAGCCTAGTGCCTTTGATCAGAAACCCCCTCTGAGATTGGGCAACTGCCTCTCTGGGTCCTGCTGCGTGAAAATTTCTGACGATGACGAAAAGCGATTTTACGGGGCCCTGGGGAGGTCTTTCCGCTCCTGGTTTTCCTCCAGATCTCTTGACGAGTCCGCCTTAAGGAAGCAACATGAAAAGATGGATCCCTTGAAGGACGCGGTGGGATGGACGAGCAGCGCCATTTCTGTCCAGCCCCTCAGGCACTGCAGCGTAGACTTAGGGTGTCAGTCAGCGCTGCTCGAAGAACGACAGCTCGATCGCTATGACGATGTGTTTACAAAGTGCGCGGCCTGTAAACAAATCCAGTGGCTAGCAGCTTCGGGGTCCCTGAGGTGTTACGATGGGGAGCCGGCGACCTTAGTCCAACACCGCAACGGGGAAACCTCCTTTCTAAGGAGTTCTGTGGAAAACGTCAAGAATAGCCGTCGCCATCAAAGCAATAGTCACTCCTTTGCGGGAAAACCCTTCAGAAGGATTTCACCCGTTAGCTCGAGCGAGTCTGTGGTAGAATCAGCGGTGGCGGTAGGAGACTGCGCGGTGAACGGGCCAGACGCCAGAGCCTTTATGCGCTATTACCATGTTTTCCGCGAAGGGGAGCTGTGCTCTCTGCTGGAAGACAACATTCCCGAGGTTCGCATAGTCAGTTCAAGCTACGACCATGGTAACTGGTGCATTATTGTGAAGAAAACAATCAGCAACAGCTGAAAAGTTCAGCGGCCCGTAACCGCGATCGAAGGAATGTTGTACATTTTTGCGAGCCTTTTATCACCTATTCTGTGTTGTGCACTGGTACAGGTTGAATACAAAGACGCCACTATGAAAGAATAGCACTGAACGGTTTGTTGAGAAACAACCAATTATTATTATTATTTTTTAACAAATGCCCATCCTCAGTTTACATTGCTTTCGGGAAATTTGGAAGTGGGGCGTTTTGTTTTATTTTAAAGCGTTTTCTAAATAAAACATTTTACAAGCGAAGGAAGGTGACACTTCATTCCCCCTCCTCTCCCATCCCCTGAAAATACAGGCAGTCCTCGACTTACGACCACAATTGAGCCTAGCATTTCTGTCGCTAAGTGAAACATTTGCTAAGTGAATTTTGCCCCGTTCTACAACCTTCCTTGCCTCCGTTGTTAAGTCACTGCAGTTGTTAAACTAGTAAGCAAATTTGGCTTTTCCCCGTTGACTTTCCTTGTCGAAAGTGGGTCATATGACCCTGGGACACTGCAACCGTCATAAGTATGAATCAGTTGCCAAGTGTCTGAATTCTGATCATGTGTCCATGGGGCTGCTGCAACGGTCGTTAAGTGTGAAAAACGGTTGTAAGTCACTTTTTCAGCGCTGTTGTAACTTTGAATGGTCATTAAACTAACGGTTGAAAGTCAAGGAATGCCTGTAGCATCTTCCCAATGAAAGCACGTGGTTATAAGTGCCAACCCATTCCGTCCCCTGGATAGTCACTTGTCTGAAATGGTATAGGATCGCCTGCTGGAGCAGGGGGCTCAACTAGAACAGGGGTCCCCAACCCCCGGGCCACGGACCGGTGCCGGTCCATGGCTTGATAGGAATTGGGCCGCAGTGAGCGGTGCACCTCTTAGAAAGGGCCGGAGAGGAGGAGGAGGGAGGAGGGGGCAGCCCCCTGGGCAGAGCATGCACCAAGAGCGGGAGAGCGCAGGCGCAGGCGCTCGCATCATTGGCCTGAGAGCGGCGAGTGAGCTGACTTAAAATATATGGAAACAAATCTGAATCAGAAGCCAGAATTTAAAACTGACTTGTCCAAAGCCATACAAACTCTGCTTTGCCCTTATTCCCACAACAGTTCATCCATTCTCATAGTAGAAAATATTTAGAATTCTGTTTGAATGCAGCCAAAGCATTTGACTGGAAATGCCAGTTAGTTAAAAGTAGCCTGTGAAGCGACTGGACTGGGCTATTCTTAAGAATTTGTCCCTTGAAAATGGAAAACCTTGAAATAGACCACATGGATGA
This sequence comes from Rhabdophis nuchalis, assembly GCA_039707465.1. Taxonomy (NCBI): domain Eukaryota; kingdom Metazoa; phylum Chordata; class Lepidosauria; order Squamata; family Natricidae; genus Rhabdophis; species Rhabdophis nuchalis. Next base: position 7,000,307 of record CM077661.1, read on the forward strand.
GGTATATTGAACTAAGAAGAGAAGATATGCTTAAAAAAATCAAGAGGACAGGTTATGGAGTGCTGGAAGATTATGCTATTACGTGTATGTTGCATAAGTCCATAATTTTTTGGCCATAACCTTGGAAACACCCTGGTTGAATTGTTACTGAAAACTAAATTTAACATTTGATTTTTCTTTTTCCACTAAAACTCTAACTTCATGTCTCCATATCAATTGCCCTTTTGCCTGGTTTTTTTAATTCTGTAACAGTAATTATGAAATCTAGATCAGGTGAAGTGTTAATACCACTTTATAAGGCCTTGGTAAGGCCACACTTGGAATACGGCATTCAGTTTTGGTCGCCACGATGTAGAAAAGACGAGACTCTGGAAAGAGTGCAGAGAAGAGCAACCAAGAGGATTAGGGGACTGGAGGCTAAAACATATGAAGAACGGTTGCAGGAACTGGGGATGTCTAGTTTAATGAAAAGAAGGACCAGGGGAGACATGACAGCAGTGTTCCGATATCTCAGAGGGTGCCACAAAGAAGAGGGAGTCAAACTATTCTCCAAGGCACCTGGGGGCAGGACAAGGAGCAATGGGTGGAAATTAATCAAGGAGAGAAGCAACTTAGAACTAAGGAGAAATTTCCTGACAGTTAGAATAATTAACCTCTGGAACAGTTTGCCTCCAGAAGTTGTGAATGCCCCAACCCTGGAAGTCTTTGAGAAGATGTTAAGACAGTCATTTGTCTGAAATGGTATAAGCTTCCTGCCTACACAGGGGGTTGGACTAGAAGACCTCCAAGGTCCCTTCCAACTCTGCTATTGTATTGTACTCAATAAAAAAGATGTGCAGGAAACTGATCTATTGGGTACATAAAGATGGAGAGGGAGATGATGTGTTAGTGGGAGGACTTGATTTTTAAACATGGATGATGTTTTCTGTGTTTAGTTATTCCGTACATAATGACTCTCCTTCTGGGGTGCTAAAAATTGCAATGAGCGGAAATATAAATATACTTCACACTCAAGATCGCCAGTGCTTTTCTATCCCAAAAACAAATTCCTTAAAATAATTTTGTTGAAATTGTGTCTTAAACTTCCAAGGATGGGCTTCTTGGCTTGGAAATCAAAATGAGAATTCTTGCTTTTTTGTGTGAACTGCATGATACTTCAGCTAATTGCGAGATGCAAGATTTCTGTATCTTTTACAAATTTGTACTGACAGAAGTGTACTCTAGTTAATATTGCGACAAGTGGCTTTGTTCTAACACTAGTCTTCCTTGTGTAAATGGGCGTCCTCTGATATCACCATTGACTACACCTGTTGCATTTGGGCTCTGCTGGTGAGGACTCGGTATCCTGACTTACAAAAAAAATGCCTGTGAATGTCAGAAAACCATCTTACCTTCCCAAATAAAAGGAATTTGCTAAAAAAAAAAAAGACCCTTGAAGAAAAATACGGAAATCTTATATTAGACCTTGTCAAAGTTTAAAATACACGCATTGGAGAGATGGGCACAAAAGTAGAACACAAATCAGACTACAAGTGTGGAAAAGATGCTATCTACTGTGTTAATATATATATATATATGTGTGTGTGTTTTATGAGCTGATCAATAAATTAATATATATAATTGTTTCCACAACACCCTGTTAAGCCCCAATTAAGGGAGGAAGCACACTGCTTTTTCTTTTCTGCCTTTTGGCTCATCACCGGAGACCATCTAGACAGAAAGCTATGAGTTCCGTTGTGTAATTGTTTTTTTTATATGTGTGTTACATTTTTGAGCTGATCAATAAATAAGTCAGGGAGACTAGGATAGATCTATTTCGAGCTTATTAGCTCTCATCAGCTAGCCATACCCGTACTGTTCGAATCCCAGTAAGGGTATGGCTAGCTGATGAGAGCTAGTAAGCTCGAAATAGATCTATCCTAGTCTCCCTGTCTTATTTATTGATCAGCTCAAAAACGTAACACACACACACACACACACACACGTGTGTGTGTGTGTGTGTGTGTGTTTTATGAGCTGATCAATAAATCAGGGAGACTAGGATAGATCTATTTCGAGCTTTTTAGCTCTCATCAGCTAGCCATACCCTTACTGGGATTCGAACCGGGGCTGTATTGCATGTCAGGCAAGAGCCTTTAGCCATTCAGCCAGCCAGGTTCTCTTATTGCATCACCTGAGACAGGAGGATTAGTATCTATAATTGTTCCACAACACCCTGTTAGGGCCCCAATTAAGGGAGGAGACATACTGTTTCCTTTTCTGCCTTTTGGGTCATCACCAGAGACCATCTAGACCGAAAGCCATGAGTTCCGTTGTGTGATTTTTTAAAATCTATACTAGTCTCCCTGATTTATTTATTTACATTTTTGAGCTGATCAATAAATAAGTCAATAAATAAGTCAAAAACATAACACACATATAAAAAAAATCACACAACAGAACTCATGGCTTTCTGTCTAGATGGTCTCTGGTGATGAGTCGAAAGGCAGAAAAGGAAAAGCAGTGTGCTTCCTCCCTTAATTGGGGCCTTAGCAGGGTGTTGTGGAACAAATATATTGTGTTATTTTTTTTAAATAAAACTAATTAACATAAAACCAACACACATATTTAAAAAAATCACACAACGGAACTCATGGCTTTCTGTACAGATGGTCTCTGGTGATGAGCCGAATATATCCTGGGCTTTTGTGGTTTTCGACATGGCAGAACATGAAAATGTGCAAATTATCACCTTGCCTTATGAATTGTGATCTTAACACAGAGAAATTGAGATTGGCTGACTTCATCCGATGGGCAAACCAGGCCATTGTATGTCCCTCTGCCAACCCATCAAATCCTTTGGGTTTTTTAAAAAATACTTCTTTATGGCAACTAGGCCCTATTCTAGCAAACCATTTTTTATGGGATGACACTTAATTGTTTAGCACATTTTATTTTCTTTAGCTGCTGATGCTATTTCAGCTGCATGGATGGAGATTCTACTTCTGACATCACCCTAGACTATGTGTGTGCATATATAGCACTGATGCTCACACACCTCCAGGAGGTGGGCCATTTCAGGATTTACAATACAATAGCAGAGTTGGAAGGGACCTTGGAGGTCATCTAGTCCAACTCCCTGCCTAGGCAGGAAGTCCTATACCATTTCAGACAAATGGCTATCCAACATCTTCTTGAAGACCTGCAGTGTTGGAGCAACTTCACAACTTCTGGAGGCAACTTCTGTTCCACTGGTTAATTGTTCTAACTGTCAGGAAATTTCTCCTCAGTTCTAAGTTGCTTCTCTCCTTGATTAATTTCCACCCATTGCTTCTTGTTCTATCCACAAGCATTTAATGCCGTCCAGTTTTTAGAAGTGGGTCGCAATACCAAGTAGACTAATATACCACTTCACAGCCCCTCTCTAAGCTGTTTACTGAGCCAGTATATTGCCGCCCACAATCTGGCTCCTCATTTTACTGACCTTGGAAGCAGGGGTGGTATTGACTTACCTTGCCGATTAGTTTTGCAAATGTGAGCGTGCGCCATCTCTGCGCATGCACATAGCCTTTCGCAAGGGTGCTTTTGGTGAAAAAAAGGGCCTAAATGAGATGCCGTAGAGCTGGGGCGCGTGGGCGAGGCTACCGGTGATTTCCGCTACCGGTTTAGGCGAGCCGGTCTGAACCTGTAGGATATCACCTCTGCTTGGAAGGATGGAAGGCTGAGACAAACCATGAGGATTGAACTTCTGGAGTTAGCCTGTAGTGCTGCATTCTAATCACTGCACCACCACGGATGATGTCCTTCCTTCCTTCCTTCCTTCCTTCCTTCCTTCCTTCCTTCCTTCCTTCCTTCCTTCTATTTCTTTCTTTCTTTCTTTCTTTCTTTCTTTCTTTCTTTCTTTCTTTCTTTCTTTCTTTCTCTTTCCTTCCTTCATTCCATCTTTGTTTCTATTCCTTCCTTCCTTCCATTACTTTCTGTCTTTCTTTCCTTCCTTCCTTCCTTCTTTCTATTTATTTCTGTCTTTCTTTCCTTCCCTCCTTCAATCTTTCTCTTCCTTCCTTTCTTCCTTTCTTTCTTTTTCTCTTTCCTTCCTTCATTCCATCTTTGTTTCTATTCCTTCCTTCCTTCCATTACTTTCTGACTTTCTTTCTTTCCTTCCTTCCTTCTTTCTATTTCTTTCTCTTTCTCTCCTTCCCTCCTTCAATCTTTCTTTCTTTCTCTTTCTTTCTTTTTCTTTCTGTCTTTCCTTCCTTCATTCCATCTTTCTATTTCTTTCTGTCCTTCCCTTCCTTCCTTCCTTCCTTCCTTCCTTCCTTCCTTCCTTCCTTCCTTCCTTCCTTCCTTCCTTCTATTACTTTCTGCCTTCCTCCCTCCCTCCCTCCCTCTTTCTTTCTTTCTTTCTTTCTTTCTTTCTTTCTTTCTTTCTTTCTTTCTTTCTTTCTTTCTTTCTTTCTTTCTTTCTTTCTTTCTTTCTTTCTTTCTTTTCTTTTCCATCTTGATTGAGTCAGCTTCTCCTGCTCTGTCCTGCTACTTCAATAAATCCAACACACCATTGGTCAAAGTGGACAAATCTAACTTTTGTAATCTTTCTTCCACGGGGTTGCCTCTGATGAATCTATAATGGTGATATTTATTCTGTCAGCAGGAGGCAGGATTGGGTTTCTGGAAAAAATATTGAAATGAATTCCCTCTGTATTGAGAAGAGGGAATGAGGAATCAAGCTGTAGGCACTGGTGGCCTGTGAAAATGATAGTTGCTTTTTATGGCAAATGTTGTCTGCTTTGCACATCTTTTAACTTGGAGATAATAGGCACATCTTGTGAAGAATTAAGACTTCTTAGTTTGTCCAAATGATAGGCAACCATTCTTGAAACTGCATTTATAGTGGTGAATTCATATAGTCCCGATTCACCAGATAGCACACTATAAGAATGACAGAAATATCATCGTGCATTTCATCCAAGCTATTAAAAACCTAGAATTCAATGCCAATTCATTCCTGGGTAAGCACTGCTCAATATCTTAACTGCCAACTTTGTCACCAGATATTATTCTGTAACTGTCTTAACTGTCACTTAAAAGTTCAACATCATTTCATTGAAAATGTCCAGGTTTGTTACTCTTGTGGTAACTAATAAAATGTATATATTAGACGGATCATGAAAATCTGTATTTTGTATTTTGTTTCATTATAATAAAAACAAAGCTTCATTTTATTTTAAACATGTTCCCAAGAATTCTTAGTCTAGAGGCCAGAAAATCGGGTTGAAATTCAATTCAACACCATTGGAGGGCGCCCATTGAATAATTCTTCATTGTCCCAATTTAAAAAGTTGACTATTGGAGTGAAAGTTGGAAATTAGGAGTGACAGTGACCGAAATATATCTAGAACTTAAATGCTCAAGAAGCTGATGTTAGATGGCCCTCTTCTGGACTATAAAGACCCTACATTACTTGATTTTACTAATTCCTATCCACTAAGAACTTCACCTCAAAAATATAGGAAGCACACATAAGAACCTAAGAACAGCCTTGCTGGAACAGGCCACAGCCCATCCAGTCCAGCCTTCTGTCTCCCACAGTGGCTCCCCATTTGCTTCAGGGTCTTCCCAAGCAGATGTCTTCACCTGCTTAGGATTCCCTGCAAATGGCATTGAGAGATATCCTGCCTATCTCTCCATCCCGGAGGGTGTCCTTAGGCATCCATCATGATAGCCATGGATACCCTTGTTCTCCATGAACTCCTCTCATCCTTTCTTAAAGGTGTCGAGGCTGACAGCTGTCACCACTTCTTCTGGCAGGGAGTTCCATAGACCAGTGATCCTAATAATAATAATAATAATAATAATAATAATTTTAATACTTATAAACCGCTTCCTCTCCCCATGGGGACTCGGGGCGGTGCACAGGCAGAATAAAAACAATAAGAAATATACAAACAATTCTAAAACCAAATTAAACTTAACCTGTGCTAAAATTCCCATAAAACTAACTATACTAAAACTACCCAATAAAACCCCCAAGACAGGGAGACTATGGGTGAAAAAGTCCTTCCTCTTATTTGTTTGAGGTCTAGCTTCCAGAAGTTTCATGGAGTGCCCCCTAGTTCTAGTGTTGTGCGATAGGGAAAACAGTTTTTCCTTTTCTACTTTGTCCACACCGTGCATGATTTGATAGACTTCAATCAGGTCATCTCTCAGGCGCCGTCGTTCTAGAGTGAAGAGGCCCAGCCGTTGCAGCCTCAGATAGTAAGGAAGGTGTTCCAGCCCCCTAATCCTTCTGGTTGCCCTCCTCTGCACCTTTTCCATTTCCACACATAACCGAATGAGTTGTAATAAATGGCAACTAAAAATACACGGGACAAAATATTGCCCTTGGGCAATGGAGAAATGTGGATTCCTGTATTAATCAGTGCTTTCCTTTTAACGCGACACATCTACTAGCCATTCCAATGTTTACCTTTTGCCTTGTCGATTGTCAGGCAAAATAGCTGCAAACACCCACCAATGTAATTGCACCTATGGGATGCCATGCCTATGTATGAGTGGCATATCTCAATACAGTCTTTGAATGCTGGCTCCTTTGAGGTTGGTGCATAGGAGGAGGAATGGGCTGTATGAACTTGAAATGAAGGAACGACAAACATGATTGGACAATAAAGCTGATCTCTTGGAGATCTGGTGCAAGAATGTGGCTTCTGTTCCAGTGGTGGGATTCGATTTTTTTTAACTACCGGTTCTGTGGGCGTGGCTTGGTGGGCATGGCAGGGGAAGGCTAGTGAAAAATCCCCATTCCCTCCCCACTCCAGGGGAAGGATACTGTAAAATCTTGCTTTCAGTTTTGGTCGCCACGATGTAGAAAAGACGTGGAGACTCTGGAAAGAGGGCAGAGAAGAGCAACAAAGATGATTAAGGGGCTGGAGGCTAAAACATAGGAAGAACGGTTGCAGGAGCTGGGTAGGTCTAGATCAGACATGGGCAAACTACGGCCTGCGGCCCACATCCGGCCCATGGGGCTTTTTAATCCGGCCCAATGGTTAGAGTCCGATTAGAGTCTAATCGGTCTACCGTTTGGCTTCCGGCACTTTCCAAACTCAACTCTGTCCGGTCATGGAGCTAAACCCAACGCGACCGACCCACAATGTTTAAAATCCCGTCGCCCGGGATTTTCCCAACGTTGTAAAAGTGCGGAGCCCATCGGAAAGATACAGGAGGAGGAAGGGAAGAGCAGTCAAGAAGGAATGAAATCAGTGTCGGCGGCAGCAGTGACTGGAGCTTTCGAAGGCGTGAGCGATTTGGAATGGGGCTGCTGTTTCCTAAGTGGAAGAAATCTGCTAACATTGTGCCATTATCCCTTTGACTCCAGAGGGATAGTTCTTTTGGAGGTGGGGAGACCATTCATTTCGACGTGGGTATAGTCCAAAGATCATATTTAACAGAATAACAGAGTTGGAAGGGACCTTGGAGGTCTTCTAGTCCAACCCCCTGCTGAGGCAGGAAATCCTATACCATTTCAGATATATTGTTATTCAACATTTAATTTATATTAGTTCACACAAACACAGCATTCTCCTATTCTGGCCCGGCCCCTCGGTCAAATTTTAGAAACCATTGCGGCCTGCGAGTCAAAAAGTTTGCCCATCCCTGGTCTAGTTTAATGAAAAGAAGGACTAGGGGAGACACGATAGCAGTCTTCCAATATCTCAGGGGTTGCCCCAAAGAAGAGGGAGTCAAGCTGTTCTCCAAAGCACCTGAGTTGTAAAACAAGAAGCAATGGGTGGAAACTAATCAAGGAGAGAAGCAACTTAGAACTGGGGAGAAATTTTCTAACAATCAGAACAATTAATCAGCGGAACACAAATTGCCTCCAGAAGTTGTGAATGCCCCAACACTGGAAGTCTTTAAGAAGATATTGGAGAGCCATTTGTCTGAAATGGTATAAGGTTTCCTGCCTAGGCAGGGGGTTGGACTAGAAGACCTCCAAGGCCCCTTCCAACTCTGCTATTGTATTGTATTTAAATAACGACTTTCTGATGAACTGATTTAGGTAATGAAGGAAAATAAACGTTTCAGAAAGGTTACCCAGCTTGTTTTCCACTAGAAGGCACTAGAGGGTCTATTGAGGAAGGCCAATGGACTAAGCACCATAATAGCTAGACTAGAGCATAAAAATGTGCCTGGCAGAGAGCCAGTTTTCTAGTGAACTTCCTTCAGAAGATATACTTGGCAGGAAAATGTTACGAGGAATCATCCTGGTCAAGAAGTCAGCACAAAGGGACAGATGTTTCTTCTGCGGATCGTTCGCTTGTGAAATTCCTATCATCCTAGAACAGATGCAACGTGGATCATCTTCAACTACCTTGAAGTACAATGCTTATAATCTTGGTAACTGGCCATCGTGGTAAGGGTTATGAATGTGGTAATCCAAATACACCTAAAAGGCACCAGTTTGCTTCCTTTTACTCTGTCCTCCTTGGTTGACACAAGTGTTAGTTGCTTCTGGCACGGACAGACCACTCAGAGCTCCTAATAATTGACAACATGAAAGAAGGGGTTTATAATATTTCTTACCGGACAGCTCTCTACATGGGGCTCCCCTTGAGGTGCACTCGAAAGCTACAGCTAGTTCAGAATGCGGCCGCGCGGGTGATTATGGGAACCTCTAGGTTCTCCCACGTAACACCTCTCCTGCGCGAGCTGCACTGGCTGCCTGTGGCCTTTCGGGCGCGCTTCAAGGTGTTGACGACCATCTTCAAAGCGCTCCATGGCTCGGGGCCTAGTTATATGTGAGACCGTCTTCTGCCCCATACATCCCTTCGTCCGATCCGCTCCCACAGAGAGGGCCTTCTCAGGGTGCCGTCGGCCGGGCAATGCCGGTTGGCGACACCCAGGGGAAGGGCTTTCTCTGTGGCAGGCCCTGCCCTTTGGAACGACCTACCCCCAGAACTACGTACCATCTCAGACCTCCGCCTCTTCCGCCAGCGTCTTAAGACGCACCTTTTCCAACAAGCCGGCCTAGCATAACTTCCCGTTCTGACTGTTTTTAGATAGTTTTAATTTGGGGATTTTATACATATTTTAGCACAGGGTATCGATCGATTTAATAGCTTTTTAAAATTTTGTACTTGTTTATATTTGTTTAAATTTCCTGTGTGCCGCCCTGGGTCCTTTTTTGGAGAAGGTGCGGGGTATAAATTCGAATTTAAAAAAAAAATCTTTCTAAAAGCAAGATTGCAGCTCAGCACAGCCTGCAAATGTTTTGTTTTACAGACCAAGTGCTGGTTTTATAGATGGCCGCAGCCAGGCAGTATTGAGGTTTAATGCCTGTTATTTCTACATCTATTTAAGTGGTGGGTTGCAGGTGGTACGCCCAGGTATGGGCATACCGGAGCCTGCCCGGAGCACCGGATACCGTTCTGTTATGATGCTCCAGAGGCCCCGCCTGCCTTCGCTCCTTACCGTTGTTTTAAGCCTTCCCCGCTTCCGCGCACATCACATACAGCACCTGCGCAATAGGTCTGCTGAGCAGCTGGAGCGTCATGGAGGCTCGCGGAAGCGCCAAGACGCATGCCCGCACTGTGCACGTCCCCCTGGACTCCGCCGGCCCCGTTCCAACCGATAAAGTCGGAACGGAATCCGGAACCCACCACCGATCTATTTCCATTGGCAAAATTTTTCTCAAAGGCCTTTGAAATACAACTGAGGCCTCCTTAAGCATCTTAAATTGACGAGGAGGAGCTGGTTAGAAGGGAATAAACAAATACAGATTTTCTTGTTAGTTGTTGTATCTTCAGGCTAGTTTGTGTCTTCACCTAAGGGATGAAATCTGCTCGCCAAGTCTGAATTTATTTATTTATTTAGTTTGTCAAAACATGTACGAGATAACAGGTATGAGTATAAGCAGGTGTTGTGGCCCAGCCGGCTCCGGATGAGCTGCTGATGGACTCCTCTAGTGAGGAGTCCTATGAGTCTGCTCTGGAGGAGGAGGAGGGAGACCTTGAGAGAGCAGAGAGCCCGGCTGGTCATCAGGAGGCACTTGGGTCTTGGAGTAGTGGGGAGGATCAAGGCCAGTTTGTCCCTGATGCTAGAGTGAGAAGGGCTGAAAAAAGTTGGCTTCAATTGCATCAGAAGCGAACTCGGAGGACTTGAATTAGTCCCAGCTGCCTAATGACTGGCCTTTCCCAAGAGGGTTTAAAAGGAAGTCTTTGCTAAGAAAGAGAACTTCCAGAGAACTTTTCTAGGTTCATGTTTATTCGTGTTGATTTTCAGGTTCGTGTTTAGTCGAGTTAGGAAGCTTCGTATCTGTTAAGAGTCATTCAGGCAAGCAGCCAAGAGAGTTAGTGGCAGGCAGCCAGTCTTGCGTTAGTCGGAGAAAGGGGGAGTCAGAACAAGCAGGTATACATATATACCTAAGAAATGACTAAGAAATAGATGGGAACAGTGGGACAGGGGCGGTACGCATGCGGTACCCTTTACAGACCTCTTAGGAAAGGGGTGAGGTCCACGCTAGAAAGTTTAAGTTTAAAGTTATGGGGGTTTGAGGATGTAACAATGGAGTTGGGTAGAGCCTTCCAGGCATTGACCACTCTGGCTGAAGTTGTATTTTGTGCAATTGAATTTGCAGCGGTTTACCTTGAGTTTGTATCTATTGTTTGCTCGCGTATAATTGCGGTTGAAGCTGAAGTAGTCGTTGACAGGTAGGATCTTGTAGCAGACAATTTTGTGTACTATGCTTAGGTCAGACCTTAGTCGGCATAGTTCCAGGTTGCCCAAGCCCAAAATTTCGAGCCTGGTGGCCTAAGGTATTCTATTGCGAGCAGAGGAGTGGAGGACTCTTCTCGTGAAATACCCCTGGACTCGCTCGATTGTATTAATATCCGATATACAGTGTGGATTCCAGGCAGAGGAACTGTATTCGAGGATTGGTCTGGCCAAGGTTTTGTATGCAGTACAATGTTACTGGAGAAGAGGCTTTGCAAAATTAGGTTAACAACTCTTAATGGATCTTTTGCAGTGCTGTTACAGTGAATTTTGGGGCTTAGATCAATTGAGATGGGTACTCCTAGGTCCTTGACAGAGTGAGGGTCATCTCAGAGGGCGTATTTGCCCAGCTTGTATTGGGTGTTCTGATTTATTTGCCAAGGTGTAAGACGGAATATTTGTTAGTTGAGATTTGAGGTTGCCAATTGTTTGACCATTCCGACACGTCGTCATGGTCGTAGTCAAAGTTATATGACTTAAAAAAATAATAATAATTAGAAATTCCCCAATGGAGCTTATTTCCAGGGCGCACAAAAGGTGTTCTCTCTAGCGATCGCTTTCTAACGTTTTGTAGTTGACCTTCCTTAATCCCTGTTGAGAACGAGACACAAAGCCCAACACTCTGCTTTTGGTTTCCTTCCTTTTGATTTCACCAGTTTATCGCTGGGGGAGACTCAAACCCCCCTTTTTCCCCCTTTGTCTTCTGTTTTGAAGGAACCTCCGCATTTCCTGGACAGGAGGCGGGCAGCATTTCCTTTGGGCTTTTGAACAATTTCTGTTTAAACAGCTCTGCCATTATTCGGATGAACTAAAAATGAGGATGTAGTAGCCTGCTTATCTGGGGCGGGGGGGGGGGGGATTTATGCAACTGGATAATACCGAAACCCGCAAGGAGAGCCCTAAATTGTTTAAGCGGGGGGCCTTTAAGAGCTGCTCTTTCTTACAAGCTTGTTCGTCTGGTAAAACCTCTGCATAGGATTATACTTCAAAAGGGGTTTGTTCCTTTAAAGTTTGGAAAGGACTTGGCTAGTTTAAAAGAGGATGTGATTACAGGAAGCTGAACAACACTCGAAATATCTACAACAAACTCTGTGTTCCAACACCAGGATTTTACAAAAAGCTACATCGACACGATTTGCATAGATGATAAGACACATTTGAGACATCTGCCTAGAGGTGCATTTCCCATGAGTTTACCACCGGTTCGCTGCGTACCAAAAATGTGAGGGCGCACACCTTCTGCACATCTGTGTGGCCTTCCGTGCATGCACTTTGATTGCATGCACAGCTTGCACGCATGCTCACGGCTTAGAAAATGTGGCTAAATAAGACAGCATGCAGCCAGGGCGGGTGGGCAGGCCCACCTGTAGGTCGCCACTACCAGTTTGACCGAACCGGTTTGAACCGGCTGAATCCCACCACTGCATCTGGCCCATGGCTCCAATTCTTTTCTTCTTGGGTAGACTCTCCAGTTGCAAAAGGCCACCGAAAATGGAGAAGAATTCAGATATCACTCCAACACCAACACTTAATAGTGCATTTATTGGACTATGTTCTGTACGGGCATATAATAGCAAGCTATAAACCTTTTCTTCCTTCTTTTATCTTCCTTTTTTTCTTCTTCAGTTGTGTAGAACATATTTACACTGGAGGAAAAGGACGGCCGAACTTGAGATACAGACACCCTGCCTTTCCTTCAAAAGAATATCTGAGGTATAAATACAAGTATATTTTAAATAATTATCTCCATGCTTTATCTATGCTGGACAATGAAGTGTGAACACGTTTACATCAGAATGGTATGTACAACGCACATATATATTTTTTTACATATTTAAAGAAATGAAAAGTATACAAAGAATACACAATCCACCCCATTGATGAGAACTGTAAATGGCACAATACCTAAAACCTTCACCTGGCAACACATTTTACAAGGACTTCCGTGGAATCACTGCCAGGTCTTTTTTTTTTTTTTTAATCTAGGAATAAGGCTGTCTTTATTCACCTGTTGCCCACCAGATGAACATGGCAATTGATGAAGGAACCTTAACAACCGAAGGTTACGCTTCACGTTTGAGTACAAGACATTTGGAAAGCAGTTACAGGTAGGCCTCAACTGACAACTGGTTGCCTAGCAACTATTCGAAGTTACCCTGGACCCCTCTCCCCCAAAAGATGCTTACGGTCCGGTTCTGAAGTCCTAATGGCTGCTCCTGGTCACATGACCACATTTTGGGCAGTCGGCCACATGGCTGTTTTGCAGGGTCCTGCAGTCACGTGACTGTGATTGATGACTCCTGGAAACGGGAATTTACTTCCAGTTTCTGGGGGGAGGGGGGGAAAATGCCCACAGGGGAGAGTAGATTCGCTTAACGACTGCAACATTCGCTCAACGACTCCCAGCTCCCATCACTTGTGATTTACATAGTTGCCAAGCTCACCTACACTCTATTGCCAGAAGTATTCGATCCCCTGCCTTTACTCGCAGGTGAACCTACAGTTAAGTGACATCCCATTTCCTAATCCGTAGGGTTCAATAGGACATCGGTCCACTGCGCTCTGTTCTTGAGCTCATCTGAAGGCCACATGGAGTTTGAAGGTCTGTAGCGATGGACTCTGCAAAATGTCCACGACCTCTTCGCACTAGCATCCGCTGACCCTGCTCCGTCCGTCGACGTGGCCTCCCACTTCGTGGCTAAGTTGCTGTCGTTCCCAAACACTTCCACGTCCTTATAATACAGCTGATAGTTGACGGTGGAATATTTAGGAGCGAGGAAATTTCACGACTGGATTTGTTGCACAGGTGGCCTCCTATCTCAGTTCCACCCTGAGCTCCTGAGAGCGACCCCTTCTTTCACCAATATTTGTAACCACAGTCTGCATGCCCAGGTCCTTGATTTGATACCCCTGTGGCCATGGAAGGGATTGGAACCCCTGATTATTTGGATGGGTGAGCAAATACTTTTGGCAATATAGTGTGTGTCCTTAAGTCAAGAACTACCTGTAATATGTAATATGTAATATGACCTAAACCACTTCCTGCCTCATCCCCATTGCACTTCCCCTTCCTGTTTCCCTGAAACAGTAAGTACCAGTCTATTTTTGATTCTGGCGATGGTGTCCCTTGGAAATATAATTTCTTTGTTTGAAGAGAGCAATGCTTTTGTCCCAAGAAGAGGAAGCTCATGAAGGACACCGTCTTCTGAAACAGATACAAGGAAGAATTCTAACCTGCCACGTAGACCCTCCTCTCTTGACATAACACTGCTTGTAGATTGAAAATAAAGAGTCCCAACCCAACCCAAGGTGGCATTAGCACAGGTGCATAATTAGGAAGAGCTCTTCCTAATACTCTCAGAAGTCATCACAAACACTCTATGAAAATAACAATAACAACAATAACAATAATACTGACAATGGTATCTAAGAGCTTCTTCCAAATATGCCACAGTCCCAAGGCTAGGAAAGAAGACCAGGTGGAAATTGCACAGGTCTTTTCTGAATGAACAAAGGACACCCCCCCCCCCCAGCTGCCAATTTCACACAATCTTTGGTTACAACATACATCTTGGCAGTAATTTACAGCTGCAAGGGGCTGGTTTTACTTATTCTCAAATGGATCTACACAAGGATTTCATGCCAAATATACAGATAAGCCACCTTTCATTTTATTTCACAGCATTCACACCTGAGTCGTGCATCCGTCAATCAAATTGCAATTTTTATAGTGGGGCACCATAGCATGCTTGGAAAGGGGTGAGGGCTGGGTTCACAGCAAGACACGGATGTCCTGCTTTTGGGGCAGATTCTACCCTTGAGTTACATAACGGCAATGTTATTTAACAGCATGGGTGGCAATGATTTTCTATTCTTCACATCAAGTCAGTGCAATGGAATGAAGTACATATATTCTGTAACAAGAAGGAAGGGCAGTATTTATCTTCTCAATCACTGCAACAGTGTCATTCTCTAAAAAGATTCCTTACTAATAATGCTCATTAAGATGTGCAGAAACGTTTGACCAATATACAGTAATCCCTCGTTTTCCGCGGTTAATGGGGACTGGAACCTTCCGCGAAAACTGAAAAACCGTGAAGTAGGATTCGCCAGGAAACTTGAGTTGAGGACATTGTTTAAAGCAAGCACTAGGGGGCGCTTGCCTCCTACCGATGCATTTTTTTTCTGTATTTTTTAAAAACCCGCGAAGCACTGAAGCAGCGAAACTTGAAGCCGCGGAAAACGAGGGATTACTGTACATGCAAAATAATACTTTGACTCCTCTTCATCCCACAAAACATTGGATAGTTAATCTGTTGTTTTTAGACTGATAAAATGCAAATGTATCTTCCTATTTTCAATTAGTATTGCCATCACCGCTCTGCTCTAGCTTATACTTCTGGGATGTCCTATACAAAGTTCACAATAGAACTCTTGATCATTTTAATCTGCTTATTTTCACCTGCAGTTCTTTCCGTTACGTCCTATAATTTTGTGGCACAAATATTCATTTTTATCCAACTACGTTGCTTCTAAATTTGGGGGATCTTTGCCCCCCCAAACCTTGTAGATAAATGAGGTTATATGGTTAAAATGGAATGGGTTATGAACATGTTTAACTCCTAGGAGTATCTGCTATGCGGAAACACGTCAGAACTTTATAATGTTCCAGTTATGATATTTTTCAGTGTTGCCCTTTTTCAGCTACGGAAAGCAGTTTTGGCCCTGTTCTCAAACTACAACTTATTTATTCCTATGTTAATTAAACAAAGATGCTGTTTAGGCTTCTATTTGTATCTTAACATGTGAACAGATACTGAAATAATAGGTGTTAGACAAAAACGATTTGGTGAAACACTGGGACTGCTTTAAACCAGAAGATACCTTTCTTTGATTCCCGCTGTAACTGTGGGCATGCACTAAGAAAACACACAGCTTCTTTAAAAACCAGGTGCTGTATGCATGTCCTTCCACATCCCACATCATCTCTTATCCTTGGTATCCTACATATCAGGATCGATGTACTGTACTTTCCAAGACGTTCAGTGATTTTCTGGAGCTGCCACTTCATTCACATTTCCTTGAGATGCTCTTTACAGATTGTTAAGAAAGTATTCCAAAGACGATGAAGTCTCCCTGTGGCAAGCACCCGGTTGTATTCTCATGGGGCAGATATGAAAAGCCGACATCTTTCTACTGGGAACGCATGCAAAATCATTGCCGTACAAAAGGCCCGCACTGAAATATATCTGGCTTTCTTAAATAAGTGTCGTGTTCTACTTTTTTTTAACCATTCTTTGCCCTGCCACATTTTTTTTCAATTTTTAGATACACACATGAGTAATAAGAACTCCGAGGAATGAAGAGTTGAGGCTTGTAATGGGTCGCTCAGTCAGATTCGAGGCCGATTCTCTTCCCGCTTGCTAAATTCTTTTCCAATGCCTTCCAAGTGTACCAGACACTCCGATTCTACCATTTGGGCTCTTCGTACTCCAGTCAACAAGTTAAGACAACCACTCACACCTCTGCCTTCGTGCAAACCTTCCTCCACTCGCTCTCGTGAAAATCCGCCCGAGGAACGCACCAAATCCAGTGGCTGCAGCCGTCCCTCCACAAATGACATACAGAGACAGACATAAAGCTAACGTAACATAGGAATGAATGATTTTCACTCTATTTCAGAAATATTTTCCAGTCTTAAGAGCTTTGCTTCTCAGAAGCAATTCACAGCACCTAAGCCAACATTAACCTTACCTTTAAAACCATAAAAAAAGTTGCACCATCCAAACTTTTCCAGTTAAGACCTACACTATAGGCCTAACACGGACAAAAAAAAAAGCAGCTTTAAAAAAACACCAGGGATTGTCACCTAATTTTGATGGACAATCTCAGACCCATTCGAGAAAGTTTCTCTTCGGGACTCGAGAGATATAGGACCCGTCCCAGGGCGGATAATCAACCTTCCCCAAAAATCTCTAGAAGAGGCCGGTGCTGTGCTGGCCCACTTGATCCATCACCTGGATGTTGCGTCTTTAGCCTCTAGATTTTGATTAAGGAAAGAGTCTCTAATCCTCACGACCTCAGCTGCACACAAGTGCCCAAACGCTTTTGTGTACCAGTCAGGTTTGTGTCCCCTGTTTCAAAGAAAGAAAAGGCGTCATTTAGATTGATTTGAATATTTCTCAAAATATTTTCCCCCCTTATTAGTAAACACACACACACACACACACACATATATGTTAGTTTTATGAGCTGATGAATAAATAAGAGACCAGGATGGATCCATTTCGGGCTTATTAGCCCTCTTCAGCTGGTCATACTCCTTCTACTGGGATTTGAACTGGCACTCTCCAGCATATCAGGCAAGCCTTTTTATGCCTTGAGCTATCCGGCTTCCCCTGATTACATCAGCCTTTACAGGACTCTTTTAATGAGAGAATATTTTCACAACTCCTGTTATGGGCCCCTTTAAGGGAGGAGACAAACTGTCATCCTTCTCTGCCTTTCTAAATATATATATTTAGATCTATCTAAAATACTCTCTCTCTCTCTCTCTCTCACACACACACACACACACACACACACACACACACACCAGGGTGTTGTGACACAATATATACTTATTCTCCTGGCTCAGCTGATCAAGGAGGAGAACCTGTGGCTTAGTGGCAATTACAACTGCCTCACATGTAATACTTCCCAGGTTTGAATCCCAGTAAGGGTATGGCTAGCTGATGAGAGCTAAATAGGTTGAAATAGATCTATACTAGTCTCCCTTTATTTATTTATCAACATAAATGTAACACACACACACACACAAAATGGCTGTGTGTGTGTATATATATATGTTCCAGCATAACGCTATAATGCCTCGAGCAATTTCAACCGAACTTGGTACATAGATGACAGTGGGGGTAAGACTTGCTAACACGTCTCAGGATGTGTGTTCTGTTGTGCCTTAAAATGGCTTCTACTGTACAGTCCAGTGGGGTTGCCATAGTTCACAGTACTCCACAAGGGGGCTCCCTCTGGTAAGGGGGAAAATCCAACATTAGAAAGTACATTTGGTCTGGATATTTTCTCTCTATAAAGAAATACTCAGGTAACGCCAGGTTATCGGCTAGTATGCAATAGAAGCAATCAAACGGGTTAATAAGTCCATAAGGCTGACTCAAAGAAAAATGGCCTTTTTAGAATTGTATGTATTCCCCCCCAAATCTTCATCTAGGATGCCAACGAGACTTTTCATTCCCCGAACGTGTTCTACTGGAGATAGAATTTCCCTGCCCAACCCAATGAAAATAGAGGACAAAATTTACCTTAAATCAATCCGACACATATAGGTGAGTTTGGATTTTCCTATCCCGCAAGGTTCAATAAGATACCTGGACAGCAGCATATTCACTCTAATACCAAGGACGGGCGCATGGTCGTGGTCCACTGAGAAACCCAAGAGGGCGCAGGCTCCCTTAGAGAGATTGGTCCTCCAAGTCCTGTGAGAATCAAGCACAACTTCTGTAAGAATGGATGAGGGTGTAAGGAAGATGAGAAAGTTTATCCAAGTGTGTTTTTACACCCAACTGCTACATACATATTGCGGACAGGAAGACCCTACAAAGAGGGATCAATTCGGCACAAGAAACCATTGGTTGCCCTCTGACATCACTGGATAACATCGCCAGATCTCGCTGCTTTAGCAGAGCAAGGAAGATTCTCATAGATGATTCACACCCTGGTTGGTATCTCTTTGCACTTCTACCATCAGGCAGAAGATATACAATACAATACAATAGCAGAGTTGGAAGGGACCTTGGAGGTCTTCTAGTCCAACCCCCTGCGTGGGCAGGAACCTTATACCATTTCAGACAAATGGCTATCTAACATCTTCTTAAAGACTTCCAGGGTTGGGGCATTCACAACTTCTGGAGGCAACTTCTGTTCCACTGATTCATTGTTCTAACTGTCAGGAAATTTCTCCTCAGTTCTAAGTTGCTTCTCTCCTTGATTAGTTACCACCCATTGCTTCTTGTCCTGCCCTCAGGTGCCTTGGAGAATAGTTTGACTCCCTCTTCTTTGTGGCACCCTCTGAGATATCGGAACACTGCTATCATGTCTCCCCTGGTCCTTCTCTTCATCAAACTAGACATACCCAGCTCCTGCAACCGTTCTTCATATGTTTTAGCCTCCAGTATATCAACGTATAGCCAGCCGAACAAACAGGTTTAAAGATAGCTTCTATCCTTGGGCTGTGAGACTTTTAAATTCAATCGCAATCCCTCCATGCACATGCTAGTTTTTTCTTTTTTCTTTTCTCTCTCTTTTTTGTTTCTGTTATACTTTTGCACCGGTGAAGTTAAAACCAATTTCATTGTAATTTTAGTACAATGACAATAAAGATGATGATGATGATGATGATTATTATTATATTAAGAAAGTGTTTTATGGACACAGTATGTACAGTTACCTGAGGATGACACAGTCTCTTGCTGGGTGCGGTGCCATATTGTTTTGTACAAATTGATACACGTCAGTCTGGCTATCCAACGTCTCAATGACTTTAGCATCCAGAAGATCTTCATCCCAAAGATGCTGTTCTTTAACGATACGGTTTAATACTTCTTCAGGCGTGGCAGGGATTTCCACCACGGATTTCCACAGCCGTAGAGGTGGACCTTCACACACCTGCAAGTACATTGTTGCTAAAGTATCTTAGGATTTGTTACAACCTTTTATTAGATTTGGGTTTTAAATTGATTGCCTCTTTTAGCACGGGTTAAACTGTTTAATAGTTGTTTTAAAATTTTGTTGAATTTGTACTTTTTGTATTGTTGGTTTTTAAGTCCCTGTGCGCCGCCCTGAGTCCCTCTTTTGGGAGATAGGGCGGGATATAAATCTAATAAATCTAAATCTAATCTAATCTTCATTTTTCATTCAGTTCTTCTAATAACGACAGAAAAGTCTTAAATAATACTCACTCCATAATAATACTGACTATTATACAAACATCTATGCCTTATCTAAGATTACAGAAAGGCAATGCATAAGATTGAAGGAATATTAAGCATTTAAATTAAAATTTACAATAATACAATAATACAATAGCAGAGTTGGAAGGGACCTTGTAGGTCTTCTAGTCCAACCCCCTGCGTGGGCCGGAACCTTATACCATTTCAGACAAATGGCTATCTAACATCTTTTTAAAGGCTTCCAGGGTTGGGGCATTCACAACTTCTGATCTATGCACAAACACTAGAAATATGCCAATATATCATACCTTTTTATAGGCAAGGTCTGCTGGTTCTGGGGTGGGACAACTAACCCAGCCCTTAAATTTATCCTTTATTTCCTTGAAAAAATCATCCATACAGTCCTGGATGTAAGAATGATAACCAGCAGACTCCGAGTTGTTAGTTCGTCCCAAGTCCTCAAAGCTGAGGGGTCGAAGATCTTGTTCTGTATAAGAATTCCGGCATCGGCTCATTTCTTCTGGGATCTAAGAGTCCGGAAATGAATAAAACGGGAAGTAGATAGTCAAGAGGGTCACGTGATGAGCCAACATTTGCATTGTTTTCTTGGTTCTGAAAGTGGCTGTAAATAATTTTGTCTCATTTTAGCGGGAGCAGGCCCGTATCTAATCTCCCCAGAAATATTATGGGGTTCTACCATCATTGAAGTACATCCACACAAACACAACCTCACATACACAGATGTACCCTGTTTTCCTGAAAATAAGACTTTTTTGGATAAGCTCAGTCAGGCTTTTGAGCACATGTGCTAAGCCTTCCCCAAAAATAAGCCCTCCCTGAATATTTTGCAACACAGCAGCAGCCATGAGGTGACCACGCTCGCTGCCTCCTGCACCTCAAAAATAATAAGACCAAGCACTTATTTCAGGGTGTTGAGGATATCTCCTTTAGGAGACAGAGAGTTGTGCAACAGAATTTGCAGCAAGAGATACGTTGCTAGAAGCCACACTAAAAGTCACAGACACTGATAGTAAAAACAAGTAGACTTTACTTGTGATGGAAAAATAAACTACTTCTTCACAAACAGTGATAGTAAGTCTTGAATCAAATATACAGTCTTTAACTCAAACAGTTAGCTTACAGTAGCTTAATCCACGATCCTCCTCGGTCTGCTGACCTAACCCGACATCACAGATCAGCAAACTAACAGTGCTTCTGGCTCCCTCTTATGGCTGAGTTAGGAAGCAGCAGCCAATTACATTTCACTGTGGCACTTAAAGTTACAGATACCAATTCAATCATGGCTTACAGTATATATATATTGCCAACCCAACACTAGGATTATAGTCCTAACACGGTGGGTCAAAAGAAAATAAGAACCTGTCTTATTTTGGGGGAAACACAGTACACACCAGTGGTGGGTTGCAGGCGGTACACCCCGATACAGGGTACCGTTCCAGTACGGTGCTCCGGAGGGCCCACCCACCTGCCTGAGCACCGTACTGCATTTGAGGTCTTCAGAGCTTCCACGCATGGAACACATGGCACCTGCGAAATGCTCCCCTGAACAGCTGGAGCATTGCAGAGGCATCGCAGAGGCGCCGCCCTGGGTCCTTTTGGAGAAGGGCGGGATATAAATTGAATAAAATAAATAAATAAAATAAAGGACGTATGTGTGTGCTGCACGTATTCGTGTGGTGGACGCTGGGCTCCGTTCGGAATCCGGATCCGGAACCCACCACTGGTACACATGCATGCACGCACAGGAAGAAGTCACAAAGTAATTTTTTAAATGGGAGTAGTATAGATTTTGGGTGGCAGCCAGAAAAAAAAAACATTAGCTTCTAAGAACAAAGATATAACCTCTACAGCAGCGGTAGTCCACCTGGTCCCTACCGTCCACTAGTGGGCGTTCCAGCTTTCATGGTGGGCGGTAGGGGTTTTGTCCGATACTGAAGCACTTTCCTTTTTAAAAAAAATTGACTTCCCTACTTTATAAATCACCATTAGTGTGGAACTGGTGGGCGGTTACAAAATTTAACTACTAACAGAGATACAAAAGTGGGTGGTAGGTATAAAAAGGTTGACTACCCCTGTTATAGATGATATAGATAGATAGATAGATAGATAGATAGATAGATGGATGGATGGATGGATGGATGGATGGATGGATGGATGGATGGATGGATGAATGGATGGATGGATGGATGGACGGACGGAGATGAGAGATAGATAGTTATAGATCAGTGGTAGTCAACCTGGTCCCTACCGCCCCCTAGTGGCCGTTCCAGCTTTCATGGTGGGCGGTCGGGGTTTTGTCCGATACTGAAGTACTTTCCTTTTTTTTAAAATTGACTTCCCTACTTTATAAATCAGCATTCCTGTGGAACCGGTGGGCGGTTAAATTTTTTTACTACTAACAGAGATAGAAAAGTGGGCGGTAGGTATAAAAAGGTTGACTACCCCTGTTATAGATGATAGATAGATAGATAGATAGATAGATAGATAGATAGATAGATAGATAGATAGATAGATAGACAGACAGACAGACAGACAGACAGACAGACAGACAGACAGACAGACAGACAGACGGATAAATCACCGTTCCTGTGGAACCGGTGGGCGGTTACAAAATTTTACTACTAACAGAGATACAAAAGTGGGCGGTAGGTATACAAATGTTGACGACCCCTGCTCTATAGGATACTAGTTCAAGATGTTAAAATGAGCCAACAGACAAATATTCACCTGGAAAAGCTTCTTACACTCAGCAATCATGTGTCCTAAGCCTTGAGTTGCAGCCAAGTTCTCATTGAGGTCTTTCTGATCCGGTTTGCCCAGGCTCTGCTTCCTGTGCATTACCCTATCAAGGAAGGAACAAGACCAATCAATAAAAGTCGATCAGCATCACGAATGATCTAGCCTGCAAAGGAATAATTAAAGCAAAAGGTAGGGACTGCATCTCAAACCTATTTTTATCACTGATTTTCTGCATCGAAGTGTATTTATTTTCAGCTTCTCTCTTGGGTTTCTACTTGTCACGGGTAGCATCCTTGATGGAAATGACCCTGATTAAGGTTCTCATAATCCACATCAATACGTACTGGAATAGCAGTAAGCCCCACTGGTCTCCTTTGCAATTTTAGGCTGAAATTAAAAACCACCTACGAGGGGAAACAACCACTCAAGACAACGAGACTTCCTTCAAGCCTTTATTCATCGGACTGTATTGTTAACATCAATGAAATATCAACGTAGACTGGATAACCATTTGATTGCAATGGAATAAGTCTATCTTGGAGAGGGGGCTGGACTAGAAGGCCTCTGAGGTCCCGTCCAGCCCTACGATTCTAAAATCTTCACATACGAGATCAGTGGTGGGTTGCAGGTGGGACGCTCCAGTACGGGCGTACCGGAGCTTGCCCGGAGCACCAGGTACTGTTCCAGTATGGTGCTCTGGAGGGCCCACCCTCCTTACCTGTCCTTTAAGCCTGCACGATGCTCCACTGAGAAGCTGGAGCATTGCGGAGGGTTGTGGAAGCATCGCAGGCAGGTACGATGCATGCATGCGCCGCGCGCGGGCATCCATTCGGGCAACGCCGGGCCCGTTCCAACTGTACTGGTTGGAACGGGATCCGGAACCCACCACTGATACAGATGCTGAGTACATTTCAATTGCTGGACTTCCGGTAGTCTCGTTTCCCTCCCTGTCAGGTCTGCCTCTAACGATAACCAAGAAAGAATCCCCTCAACTCCATTTGTAAGAATTAAGAGTACTTTTACTGGTTATGAAAAGATAGCAGCGAGGTAAAGCAAGGTCTGAGATCCCAGCGCGCGAAAACATACATATCAATAATATGTCCAACCCCTTTCCCCTAGCAACCCCCACCCCATTGTCCAATGCGAAATCCCCATAGGTGTCATGTGAGTTTCATCTCCAGGAGCATCATCAGGATGGCATGCAAGACCGTTGATCTTGACCACCGCACGGCCCCAGCCAGTGGTATGCAAAGTAGATGGCGAGAACATACTCCCTGCTCCAAATCTCCCTCCTGCACCATACAGTCCCATTCCCAATTACCAAAGCCCCTCCCTCCCCGTTTCAATGGCAGCTGAAGCAAGCAACAAAGCGGAGGCTGACACTCCCTCACCAAGTCCCCGCGCGGGCCCTGCACTTCCATGGCATGATGGACGGGCCACATGGAGATTCCTGGGAGGGGCAGGTAGGGGTTGGTGTGGCCAGCCAGGGGTGGCATTTGGGGGTTTGCCGAACTGGGTTGAATCCTAGCTAGATGATCTCCTGAACTTGATAGCTAGACCTCCAACAAATAAGAGGAAGGACTTTTCCACCCAGAGGATCCCTGGTCTATGGAACTCCCTGCCAGAAGAAGTGGTGACAGCTGTCAGCCTCGACACCTTTAAGAAAGGATGAGAGGAGTTCATGGAGAACAAGGGTATCCATGGCTATCATGAGGGATGCCTAAGGACACCCTCCGGGTTGGAGAGATAGGCAGGATATCTCTCAATGCCATTTGCAGGGAATCACAAGCAGGTGAAGACATCTGCTTGGGAAGACCCTAAAGCAAATGGGGAGCCACTGTGTAAGACAGAAGGCTGGACTGGATGGGCTGTGGCCTGTTCCGGCAAGGCTGTCCTTATGTTCTTATGAACTCGTGCGAACCCCCAGCAGCTGACCCCTGGGTAGCACCGATATGGGGACTCACCTTGGAGAAGAATTTTCCCTTTTAAGGGTGTTCAGGTGGAAAAGAGAAGGTGCCAAGCAGACCGCCAGGTTCGTTGACGTCATCTGGTTTTCCTTCACAGCAGCTGTGACGTCACTCAGAAAATACAGAAGGATCTGTAGGACCTCTCTGTTCTCATCGGGTAGAAGCATAATGGCCGCCTTGATAGCCTGGAGGCGTTGGTCTTTGGGCACATCTGCATGAAATTAGAAGTCTCCTCATCAACTCCCTGATTTTCCACCCATGCAGCATGAATGCATCCCAAAGCAAACTCTTTAAACTTTTGGCTATTTTTGACTTTACTCTGAAGCAATTTCCTTTAGCGTGCTGCATACCATTCATGGCAAATGAAAGAATGTTCTTTTTTGTGTGTGTGTTTTTTTTTTGGGGTCAACAGCATAACTGCCCTCAGGTATTTCCTGCTCAGCCAGAGGCTCGAGGGTAAAACAAAGCCCTTGGATAGGCCAAAGTTAAATTTAGAATTTAATTTGGAGAGCAGCAGAACGGCTAAAAAAAAAGGGGGGATTTTACAAATTAAGATTGTTCAGTTTATGAACCAGGCGTAGCAAAAGATACTTATCGTTAAACTACATCGACACGAACTGAAATAAAGACACGCCGTATTCCTCAAGTGGAAAGCCAGTTAAAATAAGTAGCCCTTAAACTGTTCCTGATTTGACCCCACAAAATATCCAGGCTGATGAAGTACGAGAGAGCGAAGAAAAGACTCCGTAGTTGTAGAGATGACCATCGCACAATGCTTATGGTCACAGGGCACGACAAATACTCTATACCAACTTTAAGACTTGTGGCTGGCTGAGGCATTCTGGGAGTTGAAGTCCACAAGTCTTAAAGTTGCCAAGGTTGGAGACCCGTGCTCTGTGCTAAGACGCTGAGCTTGTCGATCAGAAAGGTTGGCAGTTTGAATCCCTAGCGCCGCGTAATAATAATAATAATAATAATAATAATAATAATAATAATAATAATAATAATAATAATAATAATAATAATAATAATAATAATAATTTAATACTTATAGACCGCACCCTCTCCCCACAGGGACTCGGGGCGGTGCACAGGAAGAATAAAAACAATGACTATATACAACATTTCATATTAAAAATAGATTAAACAGTACCTGTGCTAAAATACCCGTTAAAACTAACTAGACTAAAAATTCCCCAATAAACCCAAAAACAGAGGAATAACTATCCCAGGCCGGCAAGGCAGAAGAAGTGTGTTTTTAGTTTAAGACGGAAGGAGCGGAGGTCCGTGGTGGTCCTAATGTCGGGGGGGAGGTCGTTCCAGAGGGCTGGGCCCGCCACAGAGAGAGCCTTTCCCCTGGGTGTCGCCCGCTGACAGAGTCTAGTGGACGGCACCCGGAGAAGTCCCTCTCTGTGGGAGCGAATCGGCCGTGAGGATGTATGAGGCAGGATCCGATCCCGCAGATAGAGTAATGGAGTGAGCTCCCGTTACTTGCCCCAGCTTCTGCCAACCTAGCAGTTCGAACGCATGTAGAAATGCAAGTAGAAAAATAGGAACCACCTTTGGTGGGAAGGGAACAGCGTTCTGTGCGCCTTCGGCATTTAATCATGCCGGCCACATGACCACGGAGACGTCTTCGGACAGCACTGGCTCTTCGGCTTTGAAAATGAAATGAGCACTGCCCCCTAGAGTCAGGAATGACTAGCACATATGTGCAAGGGAACCCTTTACCTTACTGCATAAAATTTGATAAAAGGGAACAAAGTTGGAAGAAAAGCTGATATATTTTGGTACCCTTTGGTACCCTCAAGGAAAGATATTCCCAAAATGCATTAGTCACAAACTAGTAAAGACTTCTTGGAGGTGGGAAATTCTTGCAGAGGGGAACATAAAAGGTAGATCTTCGAAATGATAATGCCTCCATCGATCAATGGATTAAAGCTCAGCTCCCTATTAAAAACAGCAGCACTGGCTGACCTTATCTGGACTTATTCAATTATCACATTTGTATAGTTGCCCATCTCACCTAGTGACTCTGGGCAGTGTATGTAATCAAACAAAATGCATAGAAGTAAAACGCATAAAAACCAATATTTATATTAAAAAGAATTCCTCTGTCTGGGCCAGAGGAAAAGGCGGGTATTTGGGAATGATGGAAACTACGAACACGAGGGACTCACACTGGTAGATCTGTAAGAACGTCTCTGAGAGCTTGTTGGTCATGAGAGGTTCTGACAGGTTGCGGAAATACTGCTTGAGCATGTCAGCCACATCGTAAGCAGATTGGCCTTCATAATTCACTTTGCCTATTGCGTTCTCATTCATTTGCCGCAAGGCCTGGATCCTTGACTTGACTCCAGATTTTCGGAAAAGGCCAACCTGTGTGACAAAAACGGAAAGCGTTCGTGTTACACAAAACAGGAAGCGGTTACCCATAACCCTTTTGCCTGTGGCCCTGGGATTCAATTCAAGATCTGATTTTGGTAAGTAAACAATAGGGTGAACATGAAAAAGAAGGAGCCTGCGTCACGATGATATGACGGTGATTAGGCAACAGGTGATTGTTGAGCGGCCCCTCCCAAGAGAGCTTATAGGTGAGGCGATGGGAGGGGACATTTGCAGGAAACAACCGTTCGGAATTAGTAGTCAAGAAAGCCTGTCTGTGAATTCTAGTCGTGTCTGTTCGTTTGGAAAATCTGTGTGAAAGGTCGCTGCAGAGCTAACGTGAGTTGTCTGGGCTCTCAGCCAAATGACTTGTTATCTTGTTAATTAAACAGTGGCAAACAGCCAAGTCTGTGTTCTGGACTATTCACAAGGCAGGGACAGAACACTTAATAGAGTAACTTAAACAATGCAACCTCAGCACCAGCAGACAACGGGAAATGAACATCTCTATCAGTAGAGGACCCCAATCCTAGACCAATGCAAAGTCACTCACCTGATCCAAACAGTTGTTACGAAGGTATCTCATAGCTTGTTGTATGTTCTGCGGAAGAGGTTGTCCGGTGCGTTGAACATTGACTATTAGGGGAACGCCAAACACATTCCGGTCTTTATAATCTGGGACTTTTATCCTTTTCATAAACTTTGGCACAGCCCTGTGGAAGAACAGAAACAAACTTTTGTCTTTAGAGTCATTCGTGTTGCTTCTCTCAAATATGCCCCATATGGTTTTGTTTCCAACTCTTTGGCTGTGGGTTAAAAAAAAATATTCCACATGACTGAAAATAGCAGCGTAGAAAACCCCGATAACGCAATGAAATTTGCAATAATTCTGCAATGTTAAGAAAAAAAGGGGAAGAAAAAAGAAACCCTTAAAATAAGTGTAATGTTAGGGAGAAGAGCCATGAAGTTTTTAAATATTTTCACAAGTAGGGTTGAAGTAAATGCTTGACTTACAATAGTTCATTTAGTGACTGTTTAAAGTTGCAATGGCATCGCAAAAAAGTGACTTATGGCCGTTTTTCACACTTGCGAACTCATGGCCACTCGATAAAAATTCGGACACTTGGCAACTGACTCACATTTATGACCCTTCTATGGTCCTCGGGTCTTGTGATTTCCTTCGGTGACCTTCTGACAAGCAAAGTCAATGGGAAAACCAGATTCACTTAACAGCCGTGTTACTAATTTAAGAATGATAGCAGTGTTCCGATATCTCAGAGGGTGCCACAAAGAAGAGGGAGTCAAACTATTCTCCAAGCACCTGAGGGCAGGACAAGAAGCAATGGGTGGAAACTAATCAAGGAGAGAAGCAACTTAGAACTAAGGAGAAATTTCCTGACAGTTAGAACAATTAACCTCTGGAACAGCTTGCCTCCAGAAGTTGTGAATGCCCCAACCCTGGAAGTCTTTAAAAAGATGTTAGATAGCCATTTGTCTGAAATGGTATAAGGTTCCTGCCCATGCAGGGGGTTGGACTAGAAGACCTACAAGGTCCCTTCCAACTCTGCTATTGTATTGTATTGTAAAGTCAATGAGGCAGCTGGATTCATTCAACAACCATGTTACAGAATTTAACAATTGAAGTGATTTGCTTAACCCAGGGGTCTGCAAAGTTGGCTCTTTTAAGACTGGTGGACTTAAGTCCACCAGTCTTAAAAGAGTCAACTTTGCAGACCCCTGGCTTAACCAATGGGGCAAGAAAGGTGTTTAAATCGGTGTTTAACAAATTTCTCACTTTAGCAACATAAATTCTGGGCTCAATTGTGGTCGTACGTTCGAGGACTTTCTGTATTTGCAACCAGGATTTTTTTGGGGGGTGGGGGGGTGGGATCTGCATTTCCACAATATTTTAATATTAGCCAGACACTAGCAATAGGAACTTTTCAACAACTGGAGAGTCAGCACTTCCTTCATTTGTTTTCAAAAATTCAGCAGCCGAGCCTTGAAAAGCAAGCCAATTGCACTCTTCGTTTGCATCATCCCCTTTTATTATTTTTATTATTTATTTATTATTTTAATTTATAAACCGCACCCTCTCCCCGAAGGGACTCGGGGCGGTGCACAGGAAATTTAAAAGCATATAAACATAACAATTATAAATATTTAAAACCCAATTAAATAAACTATCACCCTGCGCTAAAATCTTAAAATCCTTAAAACTATTTCCCCTTAAAATCCCGATTAAAACAATTTAAACTTCCGACTGAAGGCTGGCGAGGTAGATTTTTCAACTAAAGCTGTTGTATTTTCCACGACTAGGCTGCCTTTCCTTCGAAATCCATCCATTCGCTTAGGAAATCATTTCCTTCCAGCATGCCAATATCTGTACAGACATTGTGGTTGCTTTTTCCTTAAAAACCAAAACCAGAACCAAAATCCATTTTGAATTTTGAGGCCGCACCAGAACAAATTAGCTGCTCACATTAAAAAAACACAACAAAAAGGAAATAGCCTTAAGAGCTTAGCAGAGAATAAATCAACGAACATAGTAGTAATTGCTTAGTTAATCTGCCAGGTCAAGAGGTAGAGGAGAAGATGAGGGTGGCCGTGACAGCGCAAATAAGAATCAAAACCGAAGATCTAGCAGTCAATGACCCTTTATTAATCTTGCTTGTTCGGGACTCTTGAGAGAAGATGGACACGTAAACAATGAACTTTTTGTGCGTTAAACGGTTTGCTTTAGAAAGCCTCTCAAATATGTTCTGCCACCCACCAGCTTGTGTCACAGCAGGAAATTGATGTCATACATGGGTGTTTGCCAGAAATAAACTTCGTTTCGACAAATGGCCTTTTTAGACTAGCTCCCACTCGACCTCCCTCCCTCCTCCACCTCTTCCTTTCCGACCGCCTCTTCTTACCCACTTGGGTATAAAGGCCTTTCCGGTCGTTTTTCAACTATCCAATATATCAGAGCTCTGCTATTTTACTTAAAGCCATTGAGGAATTTTTCGTGGAGAGCAACCAAGAGCTTTCGCGGAGCTGGGAACGTCAACAGCCCAAAGAAACTCCAACTCAATGGCATGATTATTTTTAGGTCTATGAATGACTGCTTCACATGCGAGCGCCCCGGCGCCTCATTTACATTTCCACCGTTTGAAAGCGTGTTATTGATACAAGCCTACGGCGTAGCTTTCATTTCGTTAAAATACACAGGGGTGGAATGCGATGGAAAACGAAACGGACACATTACGACGCCCGCCGAGAATCCCAAGCATGCAAAACTGCTCAGTGCTTATTTCGGTCGTTCAGGAGAAACAACCTCTGAATTGAGCACGGAATAACTGTATTTGAATAGGAAAAGCTTTGAGGATGGACTTAAAATACTCAGTCCTAGAGCAAAGGAGGAGGAGAAGATGTTGAAGTAGCCATTAAAATTTGATACCCCTTTGCAAAAATACTTTTTGGGTGCTGCAAATGGAAGCGATGAAGTGATTTTGTTTTTAAACCATCTTCATCTGGATCGTAGTATTTAGCCAACGACAATAAATGTTTGTATATTCTAATGGAACTCGTAAGGCCAGGTCAAGGTAAAGATTCCCCTTGCACATATGTGCTAGTCGTTCCTGACTCTAGGGGGCAGTGCTCATCTCTGTTTCAAAGCCGAAGAGCCAGCGCTGTCCGAAGACCTCTCCGTGGTCATGTGGCCGGCATGACTCAATGATAAAGGCGCACGGAACGCTGTTCCCTTCCCACCAAAGGTGGTCCCTATTTTTCTACTTGCATTTTTTACGTGCTTTCGAACTGCTAGGTTGGCAGAAGCTGGGACAAGTCACGGGAGCTCACTCCATTATACAGCACTAGGGATTCGAACCACCAAACTGCCGACCTTCTGATCGACAAGCTCAGCATCTCAGCCACTGAGCGACTGTGTCTCCTTTGAGGCCAGGTAGCGTCTGTCAAATGTTCTGGATTTTATCCAATTTTCATGACCCTTGATAAAAGACTTGGGACTAGTAAATACAATATCTAGAGAGCACCAGCATGTCCATTTAAGGTAATTATCATGCATTTTATCAACAAATTGGAATTCCAATAGGATACAGAGGGATTTATTTACAACTGATACCCTTCAGTTGTGAAATTCTTTCCTTTAGGTATTTTAAAAAAAACCAATGCTTATCCTTCAGAGTCAATGCACTGCCCCATTAAAAAAAAAAAGCCAGTTGGGTTGGATAGGAATCCAGACTCAAGAACTGAAAGTGATTTGTGGGTTCCGACTAACCACGGGCTTGCTAGAGATGCACATGGGCTCCTTACCAGCTGAAGCCGTGTTTGTTTGAAGGTGTGTATTTCTCCAGGAGTGCCGTTAATTTCAGAAGGGAATACTTCTGCAGCAGGTTCATCTGTGCCACGGACTGACAGTCGATCTGTAAGGCCACCGAGCTTAAGCTGGGCCGATGGGAGCTCTGAAAGCTATGCCACCTCATTCTGTGCCTTCAAAAAAAGAAAGAAAGAAAGAAAGAAACAACACTGAAGAATTGTGATCCACAGCATGTGGAAAGCCAAAGCAACCGGGTGGTTTGGAATTGTATCTCAATGCAGGTACCGTATTTTTCAGAGTATAAGACGCACCTTTTTCTCTCAAAAAAGAGGCTGAAAATCTGGGGGCGTCTTATACACTGAATACAGCACTTTCTGCCTCAGGAACCCCCACCCCCTTCACCAAAATGGCCGTGCAGAGCCTTTAGGAGGCTGGGGAGGGCGGAAATGAGTAAAAAAACGGCTCGTTTTTTTTTTGCTCCATTTTGCCTTCCCCAAACTCCCAGGAGCACTCTATAAGCTTCCTAATGCCCGTTTTTTTGCTCGTTTTTGCCTGGTTTGCTGGCTGGAGAAGTCTGGGAGCTGAAGTCCTTCAGACTTAAAGTTGCAAAGGTTGGGGACCCCTGCTCTACAAGCCTCCTAAGGGCTATTCATGCCCCTTTTTTTGAGAGAAAAAAAACGGCCCCGTTTTCGTGAAAAACGGGCCGTATTTGGGAGGTTTGCACAGTGCAAACTTTTTTTAAAAAAAATTTGCCTCTTCAAAAACTTGCTGCGTCCTATAATCTGAAAAACAAGGTAGCCCTTAGCTTACCACAGATTGTTTAGTGACCGTTATTACGGCATTGAAAAAGTGACTTTTGCAGCGTCCCCATGATGATGGGATCAAAATTCAGATGCTTGGCAAGTGCTTCATATTTATGACGATTGCAGTTTTCCTGGGGTCATTTGATCCACCTTTTTGCGACCTTCTGACAAGCAAAGTCAAGGGGGAAGCCAGATTCACTTAACAACCAGGTTACTAACGTAACAACTGCAGTGATTCACTTAACGACTATGTCAAGAAAGATTGTAAAATGGGGCAAAACTCACTTAACACATGTCTCACTTAGCAAGAGAAATTTTGGGCTCAGTTGTGGTCATAGGTTGAGGACTACCTCTATAGACTTGCCCATGGGAACTATTAAACAATCTTGTTTCAGAATCTCAGATTTCTATGACATTTAATTTTTGTAATCTCTTTGTGCAGAATGTTTAAGAACATAAGAACCCAAGAACAGCCTTGCTGGAAGAGGCCACAGCCCATCCAGTCCAGCCTTCTGTCTCACACAGTGGCTCCCCATTTGCTTCAGGGTCTTCCCAAGCAGATGTCTTCACCTGCTTGTGATTCCCTGCAAATGGCCTTGAGAGACATCCTGCCTATCTCTCCAACCTGGAGGGTGTCCTTAGGCATCCATCATGATAGCCATGGATACCCTTGTTCTCCATGAACTCCTCTCATCCTTTCTTAAAGGTGTCGAGGCTGACAGCTGTCACCACTTCTTCTGGCAGGGAGTTCCATAGACCAGTGATCCTCTGAGTGAAAAAGTACTTCCTCTTATTTGTTTGAGGTCTAGCTATCAAAAATTTCATGGAGCGCCCCCTAGTTCTAGTGTTGTGCGATAGGGAAAACAGTTTTTCCTTTTCTACTTTGTCCACACCGTGCATGATTTGATAGACTTCAATCAGGTCACCTCTCAGGCGCCGTCGTTCTAGAGTGAAGAGGCCCAGCCGTTGCAGCCTCAGATGGTAAGGAAGGTCTTCCGGCCTCCTAATTCTTCTGGCCCTAGAGTTTATTGGAATTGTCCAATGTTTGAATATTTACTGTATTTACTGTTTATACTGTAAGAATTTTATCCGCAATTGACAGATAAACCAAATATAGAAAATTTAAATGTGATTGTTTACTTGAACACAAACGTCTGAACAAAGAATTCATGAATCTTGGATCAAACTTTTCTCAAAGGATTTCGTCATAAAATGACGCAGTGGAAGAAGAGAGTTATCTAGACACTCTTAACATAGCAATGAACATGAAAACAGCCTGGCATAACTCAGGTCTCCTTGCATTCAGTGTTTCTCAGATAATCCAGAACAAATATTTTGGCATTTAATGGATAACACAATCAGCAATATTATCCAACTCTACCACCATACTTGGATGGTTTAACTATTCTTATTCTATGGAAGGCAATTAAGTATTATTTTGTGTCACTCCTACACTCTTTTTATAGAGTAAGTTCTAGCTTAAAGAAAGGCAATTAATTTCTATATAGCTTCTGCAACATAATGGCCAAGTACAAAAATCTTGTTGTCTAGAAAAACAACCAATTTGATTATCTTAGAAAAATCAAAAAGTTACAGCTGTAATGTAAGAATATATTGCAACTATCCTTTATCAAGCCCAAAATATTCTGATGTGAAGCATTTCCAACCCAGTGGATGGCTGTTGGCTACATCAATCTGTAGGTTTTCATGAATATGCCTACAGTATTTATCTTCTGTTTGGAGAACATGAATACTGAAAACTTTTCTTGATGGCTCCAATCGCTGCATATTTTAAAATTACATTTGGAAGGCATCTCCCGCAGAAGAAACAAGGATGAACAAGCAGATTTCATTGCATTGTTTCAAATCACTCTTTGAATCAAATTACACTGCCTGGTCTATTTGTTTAGTAAATATGGACGGTATTTTAAATTTACTTTTCATTTCATAAAGTCCTGAAGTTTCCTTCAAACAATCTTAAGAGTTATGCATGGCAGGCTGACAACAGTAGCACTGAGACTTATCTACCGCTTCACAGCCCTCTCTAAGTGGTTGACAGAGTCAGCTTATTGCCCTCAACAATTTGGGTCCTCATTTTACCCACCTCGGAAGGATAGACGGCTAAGTCAACCTTGAGCCTGGTGGGATTTGAACTGCCAAATTGCAGGCAGCCGGCAGTCAGCAGAAGTAGCCTGCAGTACTGCACTCTAACCACTGCGCCACTGAGGCTCATCATCAGGATGATTCTTGACCTTAAAACTTTTCTACCTTCTGGCATAATGCGTAAGCACTGGGCATGCTCAGAGGGCCGTGTGCATAAGTCATTCACATCTGTGAACGGGTAGGGAAGGTAAGTTAATCCCAACTCTGGCCCAACACCTACATTTGATAAATAATGTTGAATATTAAAAATATGTAGGCACATTCCGTGTTTCCCCGAAAATAAGACAGGTTTTTCTTTTCTTTTGACCCCTGAAATAAGCGCGTGGCCTTATTTTTGGGGAGGTCTTATTATTTTTGAGGTGCAGGAGGCGTCAATCATGGTTACCTTATGTCTGCTGCTCTGTTGCAGTATTTTCAGGAAAGGGCTTATTTTAGCGCATGCACTCAAAAGCCCGGTTGGGCTTATTATCCAGGGAGGTCTTATTTTCAGGGAAACAGGGTATGAATAAACAAATATGCACTTCACTCTCACGCGTGCTTACTCTTCTTAGACTAAAAACTGTGTCCACTGACCTGTTGGAGCGAGTCAGTGATGCCCCCACCCCAGAATCCCTTCTCTCCTGGATTCCTACGGCCTCCTCCGTTTCATTCAGTGAATTTCCCGTGCTGTCCAGATCACTAGGTATCGTCCTGTCATTGTCCACATCTAGCAGGATTTGCTTGGGAGATGAAGGGCACGGAGAAATGGAGTCCAAAGCTGAATCAGAGTCGCCTTCGTCAGAAAACTTCTCTGACCACTGGTTCACAATTTTCTGCATGCCTTTGACGTGATACAGGATGTCGTCGAGTTCAGGAAAGAGGTCCTCGTTCTCCAGATCCACCAGGTTGCCTGTGCTGGAATACAATATGGAACCCGGCACATTGTCGTAAATGCTGAGCCGACTGCAGACCGAACTGGAGGAGTTGCGTCTCCTTCCTAGGCTCATCTCTTTGGCGCTGTCGGAACTGTTCTCCCGCCGGAGAGAAAGATGTCCGTGCCCGTGGAAGCTTCCCGTTCTCCAGTTCACCGGGCTACTTTTCGGCGGAGCAAAGTTGCCGTTGGAGAGGGCTTTGGGAAACGTCCCAGGTTTGTGGTCCTCCGGGATGAAAAAGACCGTATCTTCTGCAAAGCTATCCCTGTTTTTAAAGTTCTGCTCCATGACATCGTTAAATGTCGATTGGTTGAAAGGGTCAAAGCCTTCCAGGTACATCCCCACACGCTTATTGTAGGCGCCCAGGCTACGTGTCCTCGTGATGGGGCTGGGAGTGCTGACCACACTGCTCGTCTCCGACTGGCTGCTGCTACTGCTGGTCTGCGTGGAATTGGAAACACTTCTCTTGCGGACCATGGGGAAATTGATGTGATTGCCGTTGAGGGTGGAGATCTCCACGCAGTTGAGTTGCTTCAGTTTCTCCTCGCCCAGACCTTCTTGCAAAATCGGACCGCTAATGATCAGGCCGAGCTTCGAAGGCGCTTTGCTTTTCCCGTGATGGGAGCCTTTGATCTTCAGGCTCTCCATCCTCTTTAGCAGGCTTCTCGTTTTGGATTTGGTGTTCTTCTCGTTGGCTTTCACACCGCAGCCGAAACTCGATAACTCTTTGGTGGAGGGCAGGCTGCCCTCGTTCTCCACAAGCTTTCCCGAAGAGGTGATGCTAATGACCGAGTTTGTCCTGGTGGTGACTCCGTCACCCTGGGAGGTAGTTGGCTGGCTGTTGTTGCTGCTCGTGCTGTGGATGGAAGCTACGTCGTGATGCTCGCTCTGCTCCATCAGCACGCTCTCATGGCTGGTCGCATTGCTAAGATGAGCCACTTCCGGGGATGTGTAATTCATATCGAACTTTGGAGGGAAAATGTTAAATTCTTCCAATCTGGACCACCTCTGGCTCTCTCGCTGGAACATCCACTTTCCACTGATTGCACATGGCTCATCTTCATCTGAATCTTCACTCTGCAACGAAAGAGGGTACCATGAATAACCTCAATTGTTTGCTAAGGGATTGCAACCGGCACGGCTGAACTGAGTGAGAATTCTAGGAAGTGATCGGGCTACAATCCCTACATCCCTTAGACCGATACGCTCCCACAGAGAGGGCCTTCTCGGGGTGCCATCGGCCGGACAATGCCGGCTGGCGACACCCAGGGGAAGGGCCTTCTCTGTGGCGGGCCCTGCACTGTGGAACGACCTACCCCCTGAACTCCGCACTATCACCGACCTCCGCCTCTTCCGCCGGTGTTTAAAAACACACTTATTTCATCAAGCCGGCCTAACATAGCCTCCGCTGGGACAAATATTAGACAGTTTTTAAATGGGGGATTTTAATTTGGTTTTAGCGCAGGTTTTTTGTTATTTAATAGGTTTTTTAAATTTATATATTTGGTACCATTTTGTATGTTGTTTTAAATTCCTGTGCGCCGCCCTGGGTCCTGTTGGAGAAGGGCGGGATATAAATTGAATAAAATAAAATAAATAAAAATACAAAATTAGCTAAAACTTTGTTCTTGTGGCTCCTACACTTTCTTGCAAATCAACTTGGCTAAGAACGAAGGCGGTTCATTTCGTTTCACTCCATGAAGCATTACTACACATTCATTCCCACATTCCACCTAGCGCATCGTAAGTCCACCAAGTGGGTGGTTGATTATGTATTTCAGGTTTTTTTCTTTTAAAGTTATCCATGTGGCATTATAGAGGTCACAATGTCACTGACTCTCAACCCTTTGAGAACGATTTAAAGTGCTGATCATTATCTATAAAACAGGAACGTTCTTAGCATCTGGGTGTGCATATCCGCACAAACTTGCCACGGAATTCTTCCATCACTGCTCGAAGCCAGGACTTTCCAGATGGAGAAATATCTAAAATGTTCTAGAAATCTTCATCGGATGCTACCCTCCCCTACGTGAACTCCAGGTTAACTAATGACTAATGTAACAAGAACCGTATCCTTGGGGGGGGGAAAAACACATTCAGCAACTGGAACTAAATGCTTTTGCTAAGCATTGGCTCAAATAAGGCCATTGGAATGTATACTGCTGCTTCGTTTGATTTTTAGATGTATTTGTTCATTTCTGGTTTCTGACCTAGATACCTTAAGGCAGGGGTCCCCAACCCCCGGGCCGCGGACCGGTGCCGGTCCGTGGCTTGATAGGAACCAGGCCGCAGGACCGGGGAGGAGGGGGCAGCCCCCTTGGCAGAGTGCGCCCCGGATGCGGGAGAGCGCAGGCGTGGCCGTTCGCGCCGTTGGGAGGCCCTAGAGGGCCGAGTGAGCCGACTCCCCCCCGCTCCTCCTCTACGCCAGCCGGTCTGCAGAATTTTCTTTAAAATGAAACCGGTCCCTGGTGCAAAAAAGGTTGGGGACCCCTGCCTTAAGGGATGGCTGCCCGCTCTCCCTTCTTTCGTATAATAATAATAATTCTCACCTGTCAAGTAATCTGCGTAGCATGCAGCACAACGTATATAAACATACAACCAATCTACTACAACCATATCCAGATCATTTTCAATAGGCTTTTGCCTTCATATTCTGTTCATCATCTGAGCTCCCATACTAAGTTTCTTTGATTGATAACTTATTAGATGGCAACAAAATACTGAGAGGAAGGGCAGAGATTCCTATCCTAGGCTCCTAATAATAATAATAATAATAATATTTTATTTTTAT
Organism: Rhabdophis nuchalis; assembly: GCA_039707465.1. Lineage (NCBI taxonomy): Eukaryota > Metazoa > Chordata > Lepidosauria > Squamata > Natricidae > Rhabdophis > Rhabdophis nuchalis. The sequence goes on from CM077661.1 coordinate 7,038,117, forward strand.
ATACCGCGTCCTCTCCCCAAGGGGACTCGGAGCGGTGTACAGGGAAAAATTAAAACACATAAAAAATATATACAGGAATAAATACAATCAATAAAAACAAATTAAATTCAATTGTCCCTGCACTAAAATCCCCATTTTAAAACTAATGTTCCCTGAACCCTGCAAGGTAGAGACTAACCTAGGCCGGCCAAGCAGAAAAAGTATGTTTTTAATTTCTGACGGAAGGAGCAGAGGTCCGTGGTTGTTCTAATGTCGGGGGGGAGGTCATTCCAGAGGGCTGGGCCCGCCACAGAGAAGGCCCTTCCCCTGGGCGTCGCCCGCTGACAAAGTCTAGTGGACGGCACCCGGAGAAGTCCCTCTCTGTGGGAGCGAATCGGCCGTGAGGAAGTATGGGGCAGGATCTGATCCCGCAAATCCTAACCTTGAGGATTTTAGGTGATTGGACCAATGTGATTCCTTCCTTCCTTCCTTCCTTCCTTCCTTCCTTCCTTCCTTCCTTCCTTCCTTCCTTCCTTCCTTCCTTCCTTCCTTCCTTCCTTCTCTCCCTCCTCCTGTAAGTGATTTTGTTGATATTAGAATTTCTTTGCTTTAAAGGCAACAACGGAAAGGGGAGAGATGAGGAGGGAAAGGAAGAAAGGGTAGAGAAAGTAAGGGTGGGGAATTAAGAGTAGGAGAGAGGATAAGAAAGAAGAGAGAAGGCGAGAGGAAAGAGAGGGGAAAAAGAGGAGAAAGGAGAGGAGGAAAGAAGAAGGCAGAGAAGGGAGCTTGAGAAGGTAGGAGTAAGGCTGTTGAAGGTCTGCCAAGTTTGCTAGTTTGGTCTAATGTTTAAAGGAGCAGGAGAATGTAGAAACCAGGAGACTCTGAGTTCAAGTCCCACCTTAGGTATGGAAGCTGACTGGGTGACTTTGGGTCAGTCCTTCTATCAGTCCAACATACTTCACAGGGCTGTTGTTAAGGGGAAAATAGGAGGGGCATTTGGTAGTTTTGCCACCTTGAGTTATTTATGAATGTGAGTATGACTAATAAGACCAAAGATGGGTGGAAACTAATCAAGGAGAGAAGCAACTTAGAACTGAGGAGAAATTTCCTGACAGTTAGAACAATTAACCTCTGGAACAGCTTGCCTCCAGAAGTTGTGAATGCCCCAACCCTGGAAGTCTTTAAGAAGATGTGAGATAGCCATTTGTCTGAAATGGTATAGGGCTTCCTGCCCACGCAGGGGGTTGGACTAGAAGACCTCCAAGGTCCCTTCCGACTCTGCTATTGTATTGTATTGTAAAGCGGGACTTTTGAAGCTAAGGCCTGGAAGCCTTTCCTTTCCCTATTTCACTTTGGGCCAGAGCAATATAAAATTGTGCTTTCCAAGCTTCACTTCAGATAGTATTTCACTTGATGCATTTGGAGAAACAGGCACAGGTTCTGCATTACATTCCAGGCGCCACGCCCGATTATTTATTTAGAGACTGGGGGGGGGGGGGGGGGAAGGAGAGGAATTTAAAACACGACGATCTGATTTGACTTTTAAATTAGAAAATTAAAGCGCCACTTTTCCTGAACTGATAAGCTTGCCTCTTTCCATTTGCATAGGTTTTCCTAAAGGGGTGGGGAGCAGTTATGCGGATGGACAGGTTGGGCCTCTTCCTGGGGGCATCGCCTTATCCCCAGACCTTGAAAACGTGCCTGCTAAAGCGTGCTGCCTTCCACTGGCAATCCCTGCACCGCCACAACACCTGACATGCAAAGGAATAATAAAATAATGAATTAAGGCTTGAAGGAAATCTAATTGTCCTCCTCTAAAAAGAGACCAGTTGTGCTTCTGTGCCAGGGTTGTCAAACAGGATTTCATTGAGGGGTGTGCTTGACCTCGGGGCGGGGGGGACATGGCAGGTGTGGCCAGGCAGGGTGGGCATGGCCAGTTGGTCTCTTTTTAGAGGAAGCACCACTCGGACAATTAGATTTCCCCCGAGCCTTTGTTTTTATTATTCTTTCTTTTTATGTGAAGTTAAAGTCCGCATGCCAAAACCAACTTCTCCGGTCAGGTTTTTATTTTTTAAATATAGAGGGTTCAACGTCACTTCTGTTGGGTGGCCAAGTGCTAAGGCAGGACTTCACTCAGACCCTCCCTCGCTCTCACTAGATAGATTAACGGACTTGGAAGGGACCTTACAGGTCATCTAGTCCAACCCCCTGCCCGAGCAGGAGACCTTAACATCTGCCTCTACCTAGGATTGAACTCACAACCTCCTGACTGGGAGGCGAGAGCTCCACCTTCTTCCTTCCTGTTCTTCTTTTTCCTTCCCTCTTCATTCTCCTTTCTTCTTTCCCTCATTTTTCCTTCCTTGCTCTCTTCCCGTCTTTTTCTTTCCTCTTCTCCTTTCTGCTCCTGGCCCTTCTGACATGCTCAACTGCCAAAGCAGAAACATTTTTTCCTTTCGTTTTGCTAGCCCTCTGCTAGCGAAAACGGAGTGTGCTGGGCAAGCTCCGTTTTCGCTGGCAGAGGTCCTTTGCTGTTTCTAGGGTGGCCCGCTGTGCCTGATCTAAGCAAACCGCGGGTCGAATCCGGCCAGCGGGCCTTGAGTTTGACACCGCTGTTCTATGTCGATTCATACAGATGGGATGTCAGTTTGTGAACCATCTCTATGACTACTATCAAGCTGCCATAGTGAGGAGCATTCCTGCGGTCAGAAAGGAATATCAAACTGGCCTGCGAATGCACATGTCTAAACTACCATCTCTCATGGGCTGTGATTTATGACGAAGGCTGAGGGGAGGACAGTAATGCGGGCAAAGTTCAGAAGCAGATAAAGAAAGCAAAAAAGATGGCTGCAACAAAGAAAACGCTAGAATGTTAATCCTAATGAATGACTGGATTTCTTATGAACCTTGTCTCGAGGCTTGTAAATTTGTGAGGTTTTCTCCTGGGAACTTGACACGTGGCTTACAAGAGCATTTTCAGGATCCCTCCCATCAACTTCGTAGAATATTGCAATCATTTTGTCAAACATACTTACCCGTTTCCTGTGTGGGCTGATTTCTAGTTTCATCATTGCACACTTGTTTAAAGTATTTAAACGCCTACGGAGAAAATTTAAAAAAAAAACACCAAATAAACAAGATCAGTGGTAAATATTTTCTCCTGTGCCACCTGTTCTCCCAACTAAAGGATTACTGCAGAAGCTCTCGCTAAGGTTATTTACATAGAACATTGCTGTTTAATTAACTCCATGGTACGTCAGCTGGATACCAGGTTTGATGGAGTGGGTGGGACCGAGAGTCAAAAACAGAAACATCCTTACTGCATCAGATGCCTTGCGAATCAAAGGAGAAATTGTTCACCCCCCAGAAGCCTTTACACTAGAATAGCTGTAATAAAAGTCATGCAAGGTTCTGGCTCCCATCGTGGAAAACTACTAGAGCCTTTCAGGGATAGAAAACTTCAGGAATGCTGCACTCGATATTCACCATGATAGTAAAATTACTTCGCAATATACAGTCTGCTTTCCTATAGTACGAAGTGGCATTGAAAGAGAATGACAATGAATTTCAAGGCCCATCAGGAATTGTTACTACTATTTAACCAACAGAAAGCCAGTCCCCCTGGGAGTTTTATTTACTCGAGCTATTCTATATCAAAAAGGAGTTTTATTTACTCGAGCTATTCTATATCAAAAAGGAGTTTTATTTACTCGAGCTATTCTATATCAAAAAGGAGTTTTATTTACTCGAGCTATTCTATATCAAAAAGGAGTTTTATTTACTCGAGCTATTCTATATCAAAAAGGAGTTTTATTTACTCGAGCTATTCTTTATCAAAAAGGGCTCAGTGGCTAAGATGCTGAGCTTGTCAATCAGAAAGGTTGGCAGTTTGGTGGTTCAAATCTCTAGCATCTGTTTCTTGTGCCTGCTTCTGCCAACCTAGCAGTTCGAAAGCATGTAAAAATGCAAGTAGAAAAATAGGAGCCACCTTTGGTGGGAAGGGAACAGCGTTCCATGCGCCTTCGGCATTTAGTCATGCCGGCCACATGACCACGGAGACGTCTTCGGACAGCGCTGGCTTTTTGGCTTTGAAACGGAGATGAGCACCGCCCCCTAGAGTCGGGAATGACTAGCACAGATGTGCAAGGGGAATCTTTACCTTATTCTATATCAGCACTCCAACACACACAGAACACTGACCTATTCTGCACTATTTATTTTTAGGGGGAAAAAAATTCTTCCCTTCAAGGAAGCTGGAGGGATATTAGATTCTGGAAGAAGTCGTACTTGAGCAGCTTCACACAACTGAGAACCGCACAATTCCCTATTTGGCTGCGTGTTTGACATGGATGATTCGCTGGATTGCACGCTGAATCATCCAGAAAATAAATATTTCCTAACAACCGAAGTGTAGGTCCCTTTGTGAAGTGAACTCTCAAAACACCAAAAACCATAACTTTTCACCAGTATGATTTTTATTTACATATTACGACTTGCTGGCAAGGCAAATATGCGACTTTATTTTCCCTGCACAGAAAAGAAATACTTCCAATCAGCCCCAGTGTGGGTGGCACAGCTTTCATTGATCGTGGGGACCTAGTTATCTGCGGGATCGTATCCTGCCCCATACATCCCTGCGGCCGATTCGCTCCCACAGAGAGGGACTTCTCCGGGTGCCGTCCACTAGGCTATGCCAGCGGGCGACGCCCAGGGGAAGGGCCTTCTCTGTGGTGGGCCCGACCCTCTGGAACGACCTTCCCCCCGAAATTAGAACAACTACGGACCTCCACTCCTTCCGTCAAAAACTAAAAGCTCACTTCTTCTGCTTGGCCGGCCTGGGATAATAGAACTGTTTTTAGGGTTTTTAGGGGTTTAGTTTTAGTTTTAATATGGGATTTTAGCGCAGGGTTTTAGTATAATTCATTTTAATATTGTATTATGTTTGTGGTTTTACATATGTCTTTTTAAATTCCCTGTGCACCGCCTCGAGTCCCTTCGGGGAGAGAGAGCGGTTTATAAATTAAATTTATTATTATTGTTATTGTTATTATCGTCCTATACCAGGGATGGTTAACCCTTTTGGTGCCAAATGACCAAAGCGTGCACACGTGGAAACCCCCAAAATACAAGGCAAGAGCCCGGTGCATGCCTCCCGCCCCCCAACCATGTGCTCATCTGGCGCCCGCAAACGTCCTGTCCCCCACATGCGTGGTAGATAAGCTGGCCGGCGGGAGGCACTCATGCACGGTAGAACTGGGCTGGGATGACGGCTGCCATGCCCGCAGAGGGGTTCTGCGCGCCACAGGTTTGCTGTCACAGTCTTATACCAATAAAACTCAAAAAGGGAAACTCATTTTCTGGAGAAAAGGCATCCAATATTGCTCTTTATAGATGTTATTACCTTGTCTAATACAATTATTACACGTTGGTGCTGACAGGGCAATGCCTCGCGTGCCCTCAGAAATGGCCCCGCGTGTCACCTGTGGCACATGTGCCATAGGTTCGCCATCATGGGCATAAGGTAAAGGTTCCCCTCGCACATATGTGCTCGTCGTTCCCGACTCTAGGGGGCGCTGCTCATCTCCGTTTGAAAGCTGAAGAGCCAGCGCTGTCCGAAGACGTCTCCGTGGTCATGTGGCCGGCATGACTCAACGAAGGCGCATGGAACGCTGTTACCTTACTATTTTTCTACTTCCATTTTTATGTGCTTTCGAACTGCCAGGTTGGCAGAAGCTGGGGCAAGTAACGGGAGCTCACTCCGTTACGCGGCGCTAGGGATTCGAACCGCCGAACCGCCGACCTTTCTGATCGACAAGCTCAGCGTCCTTAGCCCCTGAACCACCACGCCCCTTAAATTAGCGTAACAACTACATAAAAAAAAATGCAATACCCAGATAAAAAACACAAGGTCATTAAGGGAAGGATAGATTAGTGTAACAACCACATAATTCACTTAATGACTATGGCTTGTGTTCCTACCTGCAGGAGGCTTCTAAACCAGCTTTGCTTACGTACCTGCACAAGGCTTCAATGGCATCTCTGTCCAGGAAATCATGTTCTCTCTTCACAGCAGTGATGTCAATGGGAAAGATAAGGTCTGTAGAGAACAAGGCAGATGAGCGATCAGGAGGGGAAAAAAATGCTCTTCCCATAGATAACGTCTTTCAAAGAACCCGTCTCTCTCCTCCGAGACGCAAGTAACCAAATGTGACCGTAAACATTTCCAGTCTCTCAGGTGAAACGCACAGGTGCTTTGAAGGGGAAAGTGAACATCCCCATGGGTTACTGGAAGGAAAAGCCACTGGGGAAGGGAAGGTATATTGTAGGAAGCCAAATAGAAATAGCCTGAGCTGTGAAGAACCAATCGGGCCTTGTGGAGACCCTAGAAAGAGTGCAGAGAAGAGCAACCAAGAGGATGAGGGGACTGGAGGCTAAAACATATGAAGAACGGTTGCAGGAACTGGGTAGGTCTAGTTTAATAAAAAGAAGGACTAGGGGGGACATGATAGCAGTGTTCCGATATCTCAGGGGTTAGCACAAAGAAGAGGGAGTCAAACTATTTTCCAAAGCACCTGAGGGCAGAACAAGAAGCAATGGGTGGAAACTAATCAAGGAGAAGCAACTTAGAACTGAGGAGAAATTTCCTGACAGTCAGAACAATGAATCAGTGCGACAGAAGTTGCCTCCAAAAGTTGTGAATGCCCCAACACTGGAAGTCTTTAAGAAGACATTGGATAGCCATTTGTCTGAAACGGTATAGGGCTTCCTGCCTAGGCAGGGGGTTGGACTAGAAGACCTCCAAGGTCCCTTCCAACTCTGCTATTGTATTATTGTATTATTGATTAGGGGACTGGAGACTAAGACATATGAAGAACGGTTGCAGGAGCTGGGTATGTCTAGTTTGATGAAGAGAAGGACCAGGGGAGACATGATAGCAGTGTTCCAATATCTCAGAGGGTGCCCCAAAGTAGAGGGAGTCAAGCTATTCTCCAAGGCACCCGAGGGCAGGACAAGAAGCAATGGATGACCTCCAAGGTCCCTTCCAACTCTGCTATTATATGATTGTACTTCCTTCAAAACATATATTAACATTATTAATCTTCCAGGAGTCTGTACGTGCTCCGTTTAGGTAACAGATTTGAACTTCCAGCAACACCAAACAGCAACAAAGCAGACATTTTAAAAAAACAAACAAGGTTTATCAAGGCAAGAGACAAATAAATCTTTTAAATACAGTCGCCCTTGACAAGCGACCACCGTTGAGCCCAGAGGTTATGTAGCTAAGTGAGAAATTGGTTGAGCTGTGTCGCCCCATTTCTTTGGTTTCAGGAGGCTTCAGGGAGGCCTGCTAGGCCCAAAATGGGGCAGTGGCAGTGGTGGTGCGACGGCCCATTTTTGGTCCCAGGAGGCTTCAGGGAGGCCTGCTAGGCCCAAAACGGGGTGCAGGCAGTGGTGGTGCGACGGCCCATTTTTGGTCCCAGGAGGCTTCAGGGAGGCCTGCTAGGCCCAAAACGGGGTGCAGGCGGTGGTGGTGTGACGGCCCATTTTTGGTCCCAGGAGGCTTCAGGGAGGCCTGCTAGGCCCAAAAAGTGGCATCGGGGGGATCGTTCATGCATGCACGGGGGATGGCACAGGGGTGTCATGCGTGCATGCAGAGGGGTGGCAGGGCATGCAGGGGTGTTCACACACGCATTGCATTATGGGTGTCGGCACGTGCGTGCACGCATTTGCCATGTGAGGACAAAAATGCTAGCCACCACTGCTATAGACCGACAGTACCATGGTACTGTCCTGCATGGAAGGATCAACTGCTATAAGCTTTATGTTCTCTCCTGGGGCGGTGGACGCTGTGCTCTTGTGACCCACCAAGCAAAAGGCAGCCTACTAGCGGTGTGTGGTAATTCCACGTGGGTTTAGTTAAGGCTCTGCTTTGTGTTGCCTGCCCGGATTGCAAAAACAACGAGCTTGACAAACACCTGCTGGGCCACCATGCGCGAGGGGCAAGCTCTCTTTGCTTTGTCAGTTGTGCAAACCTGTCTTAGGTAAACACTTGGGAGAGAAAAGCAAGAGTGAAGCAACAACAGTCACAATCTGAAAAGGAGCCTGGAAATTTACCAGCCACTTGCAGTGGTGAAGAGACGAGTAGGATTTCCCACCATCTGCAGATCTCCGAGTGGCAGATGGGCCTTGATCCTGTATTTTGAGGAACTGACAACAGCTCTAAATCGTAGATTACAGATGTGTATTTGTATCTCCCAGCATAGCTTCCCTCGCTTCTCTCCAGGAGCTTGAGGCAGTTGGCAAAGTTCTCCCTTAGCAATGTTGCCAGTTAAGTTAAACTGACACAACTACAGGAGGAAGGTTCAACAAACCGTAAAATACTTGAACCCTGTTACCGGCATCTATGCTCCTTCATGAATTCTGTAAACGTGTCATTGACTGTCGCCACATGCCAAGGCTTTTTATCAAAGCCAGATGGAACACGAGCCCATGTCAAAAGCTTAGTGAACGTCCTGTTTTGCTGCCTTTCCTTTTGGAAATCCGTGAGCTACTTTGACGTTACTCTTGTCTTGCTTTACTCTTTAACAGTGGCCCTAAGACTTATGTAATGCTTCAGTGCTTTATAGCCCTCTCTACATGTTTCCTCCAACAAGCTGAGTCCTCATTTTACCAGCTTCGGAAGGATGGAAGACTGAGTCAACCTCGAGCTGGTTAGAATCGAACTGCTGGCAGTCGGCAGAATTCTAATCACTGAGCCTACATTGGCTCATATCTTGGTTTTCCTATCTTGGCATACATTTTCCCTACCTTGAAATCCTCCAGATGAGTGGGAACTACACATTGTCCTCAACTCACCAATTGCCATATTGACTAAAAAGAAATTGGCGTTCTATTCTGACATTTTGCTCGGTAGTAACGATGGCAACTTGGCTTCTATCATGGCATCGGAGGAAAATTCTTATTTGCAGAAATTATGAAGAACAGCAAAAGGTTTAAGTTTGTTTTGAAGGAAAACTTCCTAGAAAACTTTTGGCAAGAGCAACGAAATCAAAGCCAAATATAGACCGTTTTGTGGAGGGAAGAGGGGAGCTAGACAATAGCTAGAGCTATCTCCTGCTGAGATATTTTATATTAACATTATTATTACTTTAGTTTTCTAAAATAGACCCTCCTTGGTTTGGTCTCTGGCCCAAATCTAAAGAATATAATAGGCGGAAACTCAGTTCTTAAACAGATAAACAAAGGAGCTACCAAGTGTTGTCTCTTGTGAGTGCCATTATTCTCTACTTTGCCAATGCAGCTGCGAGTTAAAGCCTTAAATCAACCATTTCTTAAGAACACTCTGCTTAGCTGTGCTAAGTTGTCCAACAGTAAATAATGAAACATCTCTATTCAGCTAACCAAACAGCTGTGATGAGATGCTGATCCCGAAGTTTCCCTCCAACTGCAAGAAAACTTCTGATCTGTGCTGTAGATTTTTAGGGAGCTGAAGTAGCTTTCTCTGAGTCACACTGACTCTTAACCAACACTAGCAAAGTTTTAAAATAACTTATCTCTTGTTAAATCTTGCACCGTCTGGCAAGTACAGAACAACGCATCCTAGCTGTGAAGCCTCAATAGAAATCCACTTCTAAATTTCCATATTCAGGCTTTTCACAGGGTTATCAGGTCAATACACAAATATCGGATCCTGCCCCATACATCCTCACGGCCGATTCGCTCCCACAGAGAGGGGCTTCTCCGGGTGCCGTCCACTAGACTTTGTCAGCGGGCGACGCCCAGGGGAAGGGCGCTCTCTGTGGCGGGCCCTGCCCTCTGGAACGACCTTCCCCCCGATATTAGGACAACCACGGACCTCCGCTCCTTCCGTCTGAAACTAAAAACACATCTTTTCTGCTTGGCCGGCCTAGGGTAGTCTCTCTGCTATAGGGTTTTTATTTAATTATTGGGTGTTTTAGTGTTTAATGGGATTTTAGCACAGGTATTGATTTAATTCGTTTTTATGCTATGTTTGTATATTTATTGTTTTATTTTTCCCTGTGCACCGCCCCGAGTCCCTGTGGGGAGAGGGAGCGGTTCTACAAATTAAATATATTATTATTATATTATTATCTAGATGGTTTAAAAAACTTTTAACACTGAGAAGCATTACGACAGTCAGGAAGAGTTGAGTATATAGGGATGAAGGGAAAAACACATTATCTATTCCTTTATTTTCAAGTCTTAGAAATGTTTTAAGGGGCAGGTTGCAAGATGATCCAGGATTAAACTAGGAAATGAATTTTAAGAAGATTTCAGTTGTATATAAAAAAGTTAGTTAGTATGGACTGGAAACTCAATACACACTTTCAGCATTCTTTTTGTATCTGCACAATAACTCTTAAACCAGCTTCTCCACACACAGGAAATCCCCCACTCCAGAAACTTTCAAGGAAAAACTACTCTATAGTCACTTGAATGTTAAAAAAATAATAATGACCTTCTCATTCTTAAGTTAAGGGCATGAACAGTTTTATATGGTTAATTATTGGGAAAGAGAAGGCCTTAAGCCTTCATTGGCCTCTAATCCTTGTCTGGCAGCTTCTGGGATTCCTGGTTCTGAATTCAAACCTAATTGAATTTTTTCCCCCCAATGACAAATCACAATGTAAAAAATAATCTGGCCACGCATGAACCGTGACGTAACTCAAATAGAGAAGTAAAAATTCTCAAAACATCTCTTTTTAATATTTGGAAACTTGCATATCAGGCAGGAGCCTTTAAACCATTCAGCCAGCCTGGCTCTCTCAATTGCATCAGCTGAGTTCCGTTGTGTTAACTAACACACATATTAAAAAATTAACACAGCGGAACTCCTGGCTTTCTGTCTAGATGGTCTCTGGTGATGAGCCGAAAGGCAGAAAAGGAAACAGTATGTCTCCTCCCTTAATTGGGGCCCTAACAGGATGTTGTGAAACAATTATATATATATATATATAATCCTAGTCTCCCTGACTTATTTATTGATCAGCTCATAAAACTAACACACACACACACACACACACACACACACACATATTTATTTATTTATATTTTATTTATTTATATATATATATATATATATATATATATATATATATATATATATATATATATATATATATATATATATATATATATATATATATATATATTTATATATATTTCGGCAAGTGAGATCTTGCTGAAACGTTGCAAAGACAATCTCATTCTTAAACGGGAAAACACCCGTATACAACAAGACCAGCATATTTACACCCCGTGAAAATCTCCCCGCCCTTCGCTAAACCGGGCATGGCCAGCGCATGACACATCTGGCCTGCGGGATGGGAGTTTGACAGCCCTGGAGTAGAGGATCTCTAAATCTCTTTGAATCTTATTATTCAATGTTCTATATGGAATCAGAGGTACTGCAAAATCAGCCATTGAAGATTCTGGATAAGACAATCTCAACAGGAGTTGGAAACATCCTGTAGAAATGATTTCATGGTCTAATAATCTATCCAGCGTTATTGTCATTTTGACTTTTGGCAGCACAATCTTGGTAAGCTTTGGAGTTGTAAAAAGTCCTTACTTAGGACAAAAGAACAACATGAATTAAGATAGCACCGTATTGTCCCAAAATAATTCCAAAACCTTTAATCTGATTACCTTATCAGCAGTACTGAAGTCTGTCACCTAACACAACAGGATGTTAAACGTTGTCGAATACACAGAGATCATAGATGGAAGTTGACACCGATACTATGATTTTCTAAGCTTTCTATGTAAAGCCATAATGATACAATCACACCATTATTAAGAATATCGCTATGGAACTGTGAATTGCATTTGTTACCTACCCTCATAAAGCTGAACATACTGGGGGAATCCTGCTGCTTGCAGCCAATCGCACGATTCTTTCGCTTCAATCTCTGAAAAAGGAAATAAATAAATAAATTGGTAACTGCGAAAGCAAACTTTTTAAAAATATATATCTTAAAACATTACATGTGGAAAATGTGTAGACATCATAATAGCTATAGCACTTAGATTTATATACCACTCCAAAGTGCTTTAAGATTTGCATTGTCAGGATATTGCCCCCAACAATCTGGGTCCTCATTTTACTGACCCCAGAAGTATGAAAGGCTTCAATCATCAAAGGATTATCAGTTAATTGATTGTTAATATAATTATAATAAATGTTTTAGTTGATGATATACATTTGTTTATCTAGAGATGGAAAGTTATACTATTTACAATAATACAATACAATACAATACAATACAATACAATACAATACAATAGCAGAGTTGGAAGGGACCTTGTAGGTCTTCTAGTCCAACCCCCTGCATGGGCAGGAACCTTATACCATTTCAGACAAATGGCTATCTAACATCTTTTTAAAGACTTCCAGGGTTGGGGCATTCACAACTTCTGGAGGCAAGCTGTTCCAGAGGTTAATTGTTCTAACTGTCAGGAAATTTCTCCTTAGTTCTAAGTTGCTTCTCTCCTTGATGATTTTCCACTCATTGCTTCTTGTCCTGCCCTCAGGTGCCTTGGAGAATAGTTTGACTCCCTCTTCTTTGTGGCACCCTCTGAGATATCGGAACACTGCTATCATGTCTCCCCTGGTCCTTCTCTTCATCAAACTAGACATACCCAGCTCCTGCAACCGTTCTTCATATGTTTTAGTCTCCACTTCCCTAATCATCTTGGTTGCTCTTCTCTGCACTCTAGAGTCTTTACGTCTGATTTAGATCAGAGGTCTCATTCTCGTGGCCTGCGGGCCAATTGCGGCCCACAGGACGGTATCTTGTGGCCCCCATCGTGATATGAAAGTATAATATTAGTATTAATATTAATATAAGGAATCCCTTATGCGGCCCAGCCTCACCCAGCCTCTGCCTCCAGCGGCCCCCAGGTAAATTGAGTTTGAGACCCCTGATTTAGATGGTTATAGAATATTCTTGCTTAATGATTAATTAATTAACAACTACCTATAAAAATTTAGATTGTTATATATTACATTATTATGGAATTTATATTGATATGATGGGATTAAATAAGGGATATTAATAGTTATCCAGGATTTAAAGATATTATTAAAGAAGAAATAGATTGATGTTAAAATACTTGATAGAGAACTGTGGCTATTGATATTAAGTTACATGACAAATTGTTTAGGCTTAAAATTTATAAAACGAGATTACTGATGAATAATTACTATTTCAGAGAGGCACAGAAATTTATGAACACCCGATTAGAATGTCCTTTACAGGACATTATTTAGAGTGGACTTTTCCTTTTTAAATGTACCTAAATCTATCTATTTCTTGTTATTGTTCTCTTTTTCTCTCTTTCGGTTGGTTTTATAAATAGAATGCCATTATATAATTATGCCTTATATAAAAGGATGTTTAAACAACTAGTAAGATCAGGGTTGAGATATAAGAATTGCAATAATTGTTATGAACAATAAGTGATACATTTTGAAGAACATTATAGAAACCTGTGATAAATTGATACATTCTTAAAAATTGATAGCTTGTAAGGGAAAATGGCTTATCGATATTGGGGATTTTTTCCGGTGAAGTTTGTATTATTTGTGTTTATGTCAAAAAATAATAATAATACAAAATTATTATTAAAAAAAAGAAGTATGAAAGGCTGAGTCAATTTTGAGATGGTCACAATGAAATTCCTGGCTGTGAGCAGAGTTAGCTCCCAATACTTCATTCTAACCATCGTGCCACTGGGGCGCCTATACAGCATAATGGTTTGAACTGATGTGCAACTTATTGTGCAAGTGTCATTATTTTAGCTTTTGATTACACTCCTGCTTTCACAGCTTTATAGACTGACGTAATTCTACTACTCTGTGACCGAGTAAAATTAAGCCAAGCTTTGCAACGTTCTTCATATTAAATAGCTACAATCCAAACAGGAGCAAATTTATGCCCATGGTGGTTTTGCGGCAAGATGTGGCAAAGGAAGTTTCCCAAGCACCACCATCTCATTTTACAGTCCTTGGCTTACAGCTGTTTGTTTAGTGACCGTTTGAAGTTACAAAGGAGCTTAAAAAATGACTTGTGACCATTTTCACAGTCACGACTGTTGCAGCGTTTCCATGGTCAAATGATCAAAATTTGGAACCTCAGCAATTGGCCGGTATTTATGATGGTTGCAGTGGCCCTGGGTCATTTGATCACCTTTTGTGAACTTCGGACAAAGAAAGTAAACGGGGAAGTCAGATTCACTAAACAACCATATTAGTAACTTTACAACTGCAGTGATTCAGTGGCAAACTCAGTGGCAAAACTACAACTATCAGTGGCAAAACTCATTTAACAACTATCTTTAACGGAGTTGGAAGGGACCTTGCAGGTCATCTAGTCCAACCCCCCTTGCCCAAGCAGGAGACCCTACATCTGCCTCTACCTAGGATTGAACTCACAACCTCCTGATTGGGAGGCGAGAGCTCCACCTCAAGGCCACAGCATCTTGCTTAGCAATGGAATATTCGGACTCCATTGTGGTTGCAAATTATGGATGACCTGTATTTGTTATATATACCTTAATCTGCCCAATAACAGGCCATTCTCTGAACATACTGAAAATCAGAACGAAGGATATTAAAGCACATAGGAAAAGTGCATAATGTACATAGTACACAAAACTCACAGGAACAGAGTAGTTACGCAAAACAATAAAACAGACTATAAAAAGCATCCAAAAAGGAAGAAAAAAAAAAGCATCTGACTAGCACCAAGAAGAAAGCAAGTAGTATCTGCCTTGGAATTGTATTTTTTTAAAAAGGTGCTTACAAACAAGAAGAAATCTTCCATGGAAATGCCCAAGACAAATTGCTTTCTTTTAAATGCAACGCTCAACAAACTGTCTCTGTGCTTTTCAAAAGTAATGTCTTATAAAAGAATACAATACAATACAATAGCAGAGTTGGAAGAGACCTTGGAGATCTTCTAGTCCAACCCCCTGCCTAGGCAGGAAGCCCTATACCGGTTCAGACAAAAGTTTCAGAATCTTTCCAACCATTCATGAGTATTACTTAGTAAATTATGTTTCTTTGAGACACAACAATCTACTTGCAAACTGAAATACTGTAACACCCATTTTTTTATAGCGTGTAAATAACACTAACCGACTCTGATCCTTAGAACAACTAAGGCATTGTGTTACATTTAATAAAGAATGTGTTTACTATTCGGGTTAATAGTAAAGAGAGAGCTATGCAGCACCACAACGTTTAAGAATGATTCCATCCACATCCAGCTTATTTCCTTCAACTGTGCTTCCCTTGTTCAGAATACTGCTTGATACAAGAGGCCAAGAGAAAGGGAACATGTACAAATCTTTGATTTTCTTATCAAGTGTGCCAACACTGCTAAATTATTTGGGTAGTCATCCCAGAATACAGATTGAGGTTGGCTGGAAAGCTGAAAAAGTAGGTAACACTCGAAGAGATTTAAAAGCTCTTTCTAAAGCCTCAGGTTTCCAAGCTAGAATGAAAATGCACATTTACTTTCAATCCGAGAACATACAGTATATGCATTGGTAATGACAAATAGCTTTAATATTGTTATCATATGGACTTGTCTATGAAGTCATGGGGAGCTGAGCTAAATTTGAAGAATAGAGCTTCTGATTAGCCTTCAAAAAGCTGTGTGGCTTGATCTGAAGTTGATTATTGAAGACATAGGTGTCCATCTTTAAGCTGAACTTTGCCCCCAGACTCAACCTAGGCTAAAAAAGGAGAACAGCAGAGATATTACCCCCTAAGGATATTCCTGGATCTTCTGATGGCTTATTCCTTGTTCTGAGTAACTAGTAGACCAACTCTTGTTTAATTGCTTCATTCTTACTCCCTTTTCTTCATGCTATTTGCATATCTGAGGATAAACTGGGCACCTGAGGCCAAAGAATTGAATCAAGTTTTTTTTTCCCAGGTCCCAGAAAGAATTTGGCGACAGAGTTAATCCAATGAGCAGCTATGCAAACCAACGAGTAGCTAAAATAATTCCTCAGCAGAAGGTGACCATCCCATTCAAGGAGTTTCTTCTTCTTAATGACAGCTCAATTATTATTTTTCTGCCATGAAGATTTTAGCCCATTGAGTAGTTGTGGCCAAGAGTAAATTTTTTACTGTTTACTTAGCCTTGCCCATACCTAATCTTTTTAAAGTCTAGGATAGAAAACCTCCGAAACAACTCAACTGTTTTGAGAGCTACTGCAATCCAATGAAGTTATTTCCCTCACATTTTTTTTGAAACTGCAATTATGGCACACAAGGCAATTTTAAAAATGTTAGTTACAGCACAATAGCAAAAAATTGTTTTGCTATTCATTCATTCTCATCTGGACTTGGTAGACATAATTTCGTCTATCAACTATCTGCTTCTTCTGAGCTCTTACAAGGGTCTGGTTGTGTCATCAGTGATAATATTTGCAGACCAAGTCTTTGGTCATCTTTTCCAACAGCCCTTTTAATTTCCTGTTAGGAGTAGACTTCCTAGAGTTGGGTAGGCAACCTATAATACCATGATGACAAATGGTCATTGTGGCTTTAAGGACGTTGGAATGTTAGAATGCAATTAGAGAACATCAGGATCTTTGAGCAGGCTTGACCTGAGGTAATTTAATGAAGGCCTTATTAATTTTCTTCACAACAGTACAAAAATGGTTTGTCATTGCATTATTCGAGAATTGCTTTCCTACTTGACAGCCTATCCTCAGGTTTCTTATTAGTCACCTATCCAGGTATAACTCAGGTATCACCTGACCTTTAGCTTTCTGAGATAAGGCAGTCAGATATTCCCACAAGGCAAGGAGTTGGCTATTCTTGGCTTAGGACACATGTCAGACAGGCTGCAATATTAAGTTTCATTCATTCTGTTATATTTTATTCCATCTATCTATCTATCTATCTATCTATCTATCTATCTATCTATCTATCTATCTATCTATCTATCTATCTATCTATCTATCATCTATCTATCTATCTATCTATCTATCTATCTATCTATCTATCTATCTATCTATCTATCTATCTATCTATCTTTCTACCTCCCTCCCTCCCTCCCTCCCTCCCTCCCTCCATCCATCCATCCATCCATCTACAAGTCATAATGGGGCCATCATTCCCCACTCCTGATATAGATAATCCAGCTGGCTGGGAACTCTGGGAGTTGAAGTCCACCAGTCTTAAAAGAGCCGACTTTGCAGACCCCTGACCTAGGTAATTAAAGGAAATCCTAAACCATTAATGTCTTTGCTTTTCCACGCTTCAGCCTAAATAATACTAATTATTACTGGCCTACAGAGAGCAATGAAGTTCTTACTTATTTTTGAAGTTGGCTCTTATGATTTGGAATTGATTGGACAAGGTGATCAAGATTATTTTTTTTTTAACACACCTGTTTTCCTTTTTTGTATTTTTATTCGGGCATGTCTGCCTATTTTTTTACTATTGACTCACTGTTCTTTTGACTTACAGTCTCTGTGATATCCCAGTGGTTACCTGGGATATCCTTTTTTTCTGTCTGAAATTAGAGAACAAGACGACAAGCCATTTTATAAGGCATGGGACTTGTTTTATCAATGGTTAGATAAAAGAAATTGGAAACGAATTTGTTCACTGACAACATTACTAGAAAGTGATAGTTAATATTATGAAATTATTTTGTTACGAAATAAAATGTTTGAATACATGATACATAAAGGAGAATTATGAATTTAATGGGTGAGAGTGGGATGATACGAACATTATGTGTAATAGTAACTAGTGAATATGTTTACGTTAGAAAAATATTTTGTATGTTAAACAGATTAATAACAATGTAGCGAAAGACTGATACATATATGAATTGAAACACTTAGCAACTACTTGAATTAACAATGGGAATATAATAATCAAGCTTGAATATGTGATATATAAGTACTGTATATTCTATAGTGATAATTTTCCATAATTGAAAGTAATGATGCATAACAAAAATTGATCGAAAATTCTTTTATCTTATAAGAACAATAGAAAGAGATGGGTGATTCTTAAAAAGGCTTATTGTTAGTAAAAGGATCTAAGAAAAGAAGGTTTGTTTAAAATGAAGGAATATTAATTGGAATTGAATACACCAATGCTCAATGACAGTGACTTAGCTTTGTTTGATGGAAAAATCAATAACTATATATGCAATTGTAAACATTGATGCACAAAGAAATAGTTCAGGTATCTAGCTGTCTATTTCCACCCTTAGGCTGTGACAGAAAAACCTGAGCAGAAATCAAACATATTTGTGGACAATTAAATGTAACTTTATCTTGTACTATCTGTTAACCCGCCGTTGCCCAGATATTTGTTTATCCCAATCCTGTATTAAACATTCATAAATATCTCGACCAAACGTAGTTTCTAAAGTTGGGGTTTTCCCCTTATCAGAGTACTGTGAAGCCGTAACCAAGGCAACTCCACCGCGCTGTACAGCAGAAGCCACCTTAAGGCACAACAGGGTGTATCACCCTGGAGGGGTGCTGTTCTGTAGGGCAGGGGTCTCCAACTTTTGCAACTTTAAGTCTGAAGGACTTCAGCTCCCAGAAAGCTGGCTGGAGAATTCTGGGAGCTGAAGTCCTTCAGACTTAAAGTTGCAAAGGTTGGAGACCCCTGCTGTAGGGAGAACAAGGCAGGCAGGAACCGAGGCAAGCTAACACAACATTTATTGGCTTCAGAATATCTAATTTGGGGAAACCCTGAATGGACAAGAAACAGTTATCATGGCTTCCTCATAGCTGGCCTACCCCAGGATTTCACATCTTCTCCTGAACCAAGGAGCAGACGGTTGATCAATAAGGGGCATAACAGCAGCCCAAGTTAAAAACAAATAAATTCACTCATCTACAATTGTGCTACAGAGGCTGACAATACAAACTCAATAATCAGAATTCATTACATCCATAATTTTTGCTGTTTTCTTCACTCTGCCCAGCTGTCATGTTGACGGAGGTTCTGCGTAAACTTTGCATCATTCAACGGTTAAGTCAAACTAGTCCACTGATGCATTAAATATCAACTTCTTTTCCTTTCTATCTTGCCAAGCATCATTAAGGCTCATTTTTTTCCCTAGCAAGCAGAGCCTGACAAGACTTTCCAGGAATAAAATACACTTTTCTAGAAAGCGTGCTTCAATAGCAAAAAAGAAAAAACAAAAGAATGCTCCCAAAAAAATAACGGGCGCATCTCTGAATGATATAATCATGTGATTTGGGGAGAGAGGAAGCAATAAAAACTAGCATTTTGTAAAGCTACAAAGGAATAGAAGCCGGAGTTGTAGCAGAGGCCTGCAGAATTTCTGTCTCATTGGGATTGAAGGCAAAGAAAATGGGATAGACTTCTCATATATGAAGCGTATTGCTAGTTTACAGCAAAGAAAACTTCCATCATAAAAATACAATACAATACAATACAATAGCAGAGTCGGAAGGGACCTTGGAGGTCTTCTAGTCCAACCCCCTGCGTGGGCAGGAACCATTTCAGACAAATGGCTATCTAACATCTTTTTAAAGACTTCCAGGGTTGGGGCATTCACAACTGCTGGAGGCAAGCTGTTCCAGATGTTAATTGTTCTAACTGTCAGGAAATTTCTCCTTAGTTCTAAGTTGCTTCTCTCCTTGATTAGTTTCCACCCACTGCTTCTTGTCCTGCCCCCAGGTGCCTTGGAGAATAGTTTGACTCCCTCTTCTTTGTGGCACCCTCTGAGATATCGGAAGACTGCTATCATGTCTCCCCTGGTCCTCTTCGTCAAACTAGACATACCCAGCTCCTGCAGCCGTTCTTCATATGTTTTAGTCTCCAGTTCCCTAATCATCTTTGTTGCTCTTCTCTGCACTCTTTCCAGAGTCTCCACGTCTTTTCTACATCGTGGCGACCAAAACTGTATGCAGTATTCCAAGTGTGGCCTTACCAAGGCACTATACAGTGGCATTAACACTTCACGTGATCTAGATTCTATCCCTCTGTTTATGCAGCCTAGAACTGTGTTGGCTTTTTTGGCAGCTGCTGCACACTGCTGGCTCCTATTTAAATGGTTGTCCACTAGGATTCCTAGATCCCTCTCACAGTTGCTACTATTGAGCAAAAAGAATTATGTTTCCTTGAAAATCTACCGTACTGATGAAAAAAACTTCAATCAATCAATCAATCAATCAATCAATCAGTTTAATTTGTAGACCGCTCCCTCTCCCCAAAGGGATTCGGGGCGGTGCACAGGAAATTAAAAAGCATACAAACATAGAACCATTATAAATATATAAAATCGAATTAAACCAACTATAACCCTGCGCTAAAAACCTAAAATCCTTAAAAACTAAACCCCATTAGAAACCCAATTAAAACAGTTTAAATATTCAGACTAAAGGCTGGAGAGGTAGATTAGGCCAGTTAATAAATACTGCACACACTGAGTCCCGACTTTAGGGAGCGGTGCTCATCTCCATTTCAAAGTTGAAGAGCCAGCGCTGTCCAAAGATGTCTCCGTACTCATGTGGCCGGCATGACTCAACGCCAAAGGCGCACAGAACACTGTTGCCTTCCCACCAAAGGTGGTTCCTATTCTTCTACTTGCATTTTTACGCGCTTTCGAACTGCTAGGTTGGCAGAAGCTGGGACAAGTGACGGGAGCTCACTCCGTTACATGGCACTAGGGATTCGAACCGCCAAACTGCTGACCTTTCTGATCGACAAGCTCAGTGTCTTAGCCACCGTGTCCCTTAGGACCTTGGCTAGAATGATTGAAAAATCCAAGATGGCCAGAGATCAGAAGTTAAGATTTAAAAAAAAAAAAAGATGGAAAACTCTGAATGCCAGAACAATAATAATAATAATAATAATAATAATAAATTTTATTTGTAGCCCGCTCTCTCTCCCCAGAGGGACTCGAGGCGGGGCACAGGAAAATTAAAAAACAATAAACACAAACAGAATACATAATTTAAAATCACAATTAAACAAATCCTGCGCTAAAAACATCTATAAAAACTAAAAACTGTCCCTAAAACCCCTTAACACTACAAATAATTAAAATTACCCTAAAACCCCAGGACAAGGAGGCTATCCCAAGCCGGCCAGATGGAAAAAGTAGGTTTTCAATTTGAGACGGAAGGAGCGGAGGTCCGTGGTCGTCCTAATATCGGGGGGAAGGTCGTTCCAGAGGGCCGGGCCCGCCACAGAGAGAGCCCTTCCCCTGGGTGTCGCCCGCTGACACAGTCTAGTGGACGGCACCCGGAGAAGCCCCGCTCTGTGGGAGCGAATCGGCTGTGAGGATGTATGGGGCAGGATCCGATCCTGCAGATAGCTAGGTCCCGAGCCATGGAGCGCTTTAAAGATGATAATTAACACCTTGAAGCGCACCCGGAAGACGACAGGTAGCCAGTGCAGCTCGCGTAAGAGCGGTGTTACATGGGTGGACCTAGCGGTCCCCATAATTGCTCGCGCGGCTGCATTCTGGACTAGCTGAAGCCTCCGGGTGCACCTCAAGGGCAGCCCCATGTAGAGAGAGTTACAATAGTCCAGTCGGGATGTCACGAGGGCATGAGTGACTGTGCAAAGGGCGTCCCGATCCAATAGGGGGCGCAATTGGCGAACCAGGCGAACCTGGTAAAACGCCCTCCTGGCCACGGCTGTCACTTGATCTTCCATGGACAGCCGGGCATCCAGGAGGACTCCCAAATTGCGCACCCCATCCACAGGGGCAAGATGTTCGCCCCCTATGGCCAGCGATGGAATGAGCTGGTTGAATCGGGCAGCCGGAAACCACAGCCACTCGGTCTTGGTCGGGTTGAGCTTGAGTCCGTTACTTCCCATCCAGATCCGTACAGCTTCCAGGCACTGGCACATCACCGCTACGGCATCGTTGGGGTGGTTTGGGGTAGAAATGTACAGCTGTGTATCATCAGCGTACAGATGGTACTCTACCCCAAAACCACGGATGATCTCACCCAGCGGCTTCATGTATGTGTTGAACAGGAGGGGCGAGAGGACCGACCCCTGAGGCACCCCACATGCGAGGGGTCTCGCGGTCGATCTCTGCCCCCCTGCCAACACAAATTGCGATCGGCCAGAGAGGTAGGAGGAGAACCACCGTAAAATGGTGCCTCCCACCCCCAACCCCCCCAGCCGATGCAATAGGATACCATGGTCGATGGTATCGAAAGCCGCCGAGAGGTCTAATAGGACCAGGATGGAGGAACAACCCCCATCTCTGGCCCTCCAGAGATCATCGACCAACGCGACCAATGCCGTCTCGGTGCTATGCCCGGGCCGAAAGCCGGACTGGCGCGGATCTAGATAATCAACTTCCTCCAGGTGACGGGGAAACTGTTGTGCCACCACACTCTCGACAACCTTCGCCAGAAAGGGAAGGTTGGAGACTGGACGGTAGTTGTTCAAAAGAGCTGGATCCAAAGAGGGCTTCTTAGAGAAGAGAAGCTGAATATGGAAGATTCTGGAACGCAAGTCCAACTATCTGACAGGCACATAACACACATAATCAGTGCATGGATTCAAAGAGGGTTTAGCAAACTGGCATCTCTAAAATGCTTTGAATATTAATCTGCCTTCGTGACAGTTAGTTTGCTCAATAGCAATTGTCCAAAATATCAGCAAAACAACAGCCTCCATGTCTCGGTCTTTGTCTTGAATTTTGTCAATATTTTAAAAGTGTCAGAAGCCTGGAATAAGGAACCAGAAAAGGAAGCTGATCTTCTAAGAAGTCAAGGAACAGGAGCTAAAAATGAGAACAACTAAAACCAGAGGATTGAGTAATTCTAGGAATACAATGATTTGACTGTGTTCTGTTGTCCAACATAAACACAGCGATATGAATTCAAACATATTTTTTAACAAAACTTGGCTCTTCGCTCCTACTAAAAATTGAATTGCCAAACCGTCTCTCAAATTTACTACAAAAAACAACAACAGATCAGCAACAAAGCTTTGATTCTCCATCCTGATAAATATATTAGTTATGACTTTTGGAAAGAAACCACTGACTTGGCACTCACTCGGTCTCTCTCTCTACAGCCGGGGTAGTCAACCTTTTTATACCTACTGCTCACTTTTGTATCTCTGTTAGTCGTAAAATTTTCTAACCGCCCACCAGTTCCACAGGAATGATGATTTATAAAGTAGGGAAGTCAATTAAATTTAAAAAAAGGAAAGTGCTTCAGTATCGGACAAAACCCCGACCGCCCACCATGAAAGCTGGAACGGCCACTAGTGGGTGGTAGGGACCAGGTTGACTACCACTGCTCTATAGAAATATATAAAAATTAGTAACATGGTTGTTAAGTGAATTTGGCTTTCCCATTGACTTTGTTTGTCAGAAGGTCACAAAATCATATGACTCCATGACACTGCAACCATCATAAATACAAGCCAGTTGTATATTTAGAGGAGGCAGAAATCTTATTTGTACCCTGTTTGCCTAAAACTAAGGCCTCCCCGGATAATAAGCCCAATCGGGATTTTGAGCGCATGCGCTAAAATAAGCCCTCCCTGAAAATATTGCAAGACAGCAGCAGCCATGAGGTGACCACCCTCGCCGCCTCATGCACCTCAAAAATAATAAGACCTCCCCGAAAATAAGGCCAAGCGCTTATTTTGGTGGTCAAAAGAAAATAAGACCCTGTCTTTGTTACTAAAAAAAACTAGCTTCTATTAAGTAGTATAATTAGTAGTTTCCCTTTCTAAATGCCCCTGAACACACAGAGGTTAATCAAGCATCAACTAGGATCATGTCCACCAGCTGAGTTTCAACCAACGCCAGCAGACGTAAGATAAAATTGTGCAACTTTCATAGGCTGCATTCATGACACTTCATAAAGATTTCGTTGGGCCAAGTCCCACGGATTCAAACGTTGCATTTATTATAAGACCAAAACAAAATACTGTCATCACAGCTACTGAAAGCATGTAGACTTTCAAGTCGATGTGTTGATGACTAAGATACATGGCAAGCTGTCAGATTCTCAGTCAGCAAGCTAAGAGAAGAAGACATTAGATAACTTGCAAAGGGTTAGGCAGAATCACTCCTTCTACCCTTCTGTACAGGGTAAATTTCTCAGGAGAGTCAGGCCCTCAGAGACCAGGCAAACAATACAAAATATGTACACAATTATAATACTTTAAGAACTTCTCTACATATTTTTTGCTTCCTAGGTATGAGAATAATTCTATAAACTGGGGCTTTGTTAACCTGGAGTGGCAGAATTTTTCCCACCTGTTTATGATCTGTAACGTGCTTAACGCACCAGACTGCAAAGTAGCAGGCACTTCTGCAAGCCCTCTAAACCAGGGGTCTCCAACCTTTGCAACTTTAAGTCTGAAGGACTTCAGCTCCCAGAAAGCTGGCTGGAGAAGTCTGGGAGCTGAAGTCCTTCAGACTTAAAGTTGTAAAGGTTGGAGACCCCTGCTCTAAACCACACATCTACCAAAAAACACGCCTTTTGCCTCATCACATCTATCTCTCCCTGAATATATAACCCCAATACTCTCTCTCTCTCTCTCTCTCTCTCTCTCTCTCTCTCTCTCTCTCTCTCTCTCTCTCTCTCTCTCTCTCTCTCTCTCTCTCTCTCTCTCTCTCTCCCCCTCCCTCCCTCGCTCCTTCCCTCCCAGAAGAAGCTTATATAGACAATCCTCTGCCATGGTACACTATTGTGTTTTCCCAAAAATAAGACCTCCCCGAAAATAAGGCCAAGCGCTTATTTCGAGGGTCAAAAGAAAATAAGAGCCAGTCTTATTTTGGGGGAAACACGGTATCGTTAATAATTCTACTTCTAAAGGCACAAATGATCTTATTTCATTATTGCTGGAAAGATGAAATTTCCCAGAGGATGAAAGAACACATCAAAAAATGATACGTGTAAACTTGATTAACATTAAGCATTAGCACTAATGTACCGGTTCTTCCTGCTGGAAAAAGAGCAGCCTTCACATTCCTTGATATTTATCAGCCATAGAATCAAAAATAAACGAAGTCAGGTCGACATTCTTCACTGCCTAGATTTATTTTAGTCCCTGCGAGCACGAAAAATAAGGTAAAAAACATGACTGGAATGGTTGAGCTTATTGAGATTAATTGGCCCAAAATGAACATGAATTCTAAGCTTTAAAATATCTAGGAAATCATGAATGATCAGCAAATATTATTTGTATCTGGGTGTGTATAAAAAAATGTAAGGTTTGAAAATACATTGAGACCCATAGAAAACGTTCAAGTCACCATGAGCCAAACAAGAGACTTAAATAACAGACAAGAGGCTTGAATAACAGATAAAACAGACTTTATTCTTTGATCAAAGTTAAAAGTTCTGGGTGAGAATCTCCACGCACATGCGCAAGGGACCTGGTAGGAAAGTTCTACCCAACTCAAGGGTGCAGTGTCCTTTCTTATACACAAAAAGGTCTTAGATCTTCAAAATTCTAATGACTCTCTAGCCATATATCTAGCAACATTGTAAACTTCCAAGTCATATATCCCAACTTCAGATATACATCCTTCCTGGCAAATCTGTTTTGTTATCTTTTCCCTTTTCTGTCTGCTTAATTGCCCATGTAGCAGCACAAAAGGTGTGAAGATTGCTCTGGTATTTGAGGAGAGCATTGTTACTCTCTCTTTTCCTGAAGGAAGCAGAGGTGGCATAGGAAGATTTCAGATCTTATCTTGGCATTTGCCAGATATCTTATAGTCCCCAATCGATTGCAGGGGACCAAAAGGAATTTACAGCATATAATGCTTGTGTTACAGAAAGCAAATGTTTCTGTTCATCAACAAGTTTGTATCATTATTACCATAACTCTACAATACATAATGCAGAGCTGCGACAGCTCACAAAAACAGTTGACTGGGAATGAAAATCTTTCTAGGCATGATAGAAAAAAACACCGCACAATCTCCGAGGTGTGCTTAAGAGACAACCTGAATGTTGTGTGTCTCCAAGGTGTTGATTATCATCTTTAAAGCGCTCCATGGCACAGGACCTAGTTATTTGCGGGATCGTATCCTGCCCCATACATCCCTTCGGCCGATTCGCTCCCGCAGAGAGGGACTTCTCCGGGTGCCGTCCACTGGGCAATGCCAGCGGGCGACGCCCAGGGGAAGGGCCTTCTCTGTGATGGGCCCGACCCTCTGGAATGACCTACCCCCGGATATTAGAACGACCACGGACCTCCGCACCTTCCGCCAAAAAGTAAAAACTTATTTATTCCATCAGGCCAGTTTGGCCTAATCGACGCTTCTCGCCCCAGTCTGTTTTTGCAAATTATCGATTTGGTTTTAATGGGTTATAATTTTAATGTTTTAAATTCTTGTACAGGGTAATTTAATTCGTTTTTAACTTTGTATGTTTTTAGATAGTTTTTAATTTTCCTGTACACCGCCCTGAGTCCCTTCGGGGAGAGGGGGGTGGTTTATAAATTTAATAAATTATTATTAATTATTATTATGTTCCCAGAAAAATGCAGGCTGGCCTGTTGCGAGCCGACAGAATAACCTATTCTTGATGATTTCTTGCTTGAGGATCCAAAGATGATTGTAAATTGTACTGTTACAGAAAGAAAACGGATTACGAAAAAGCTTCTTTCCATGGCTACCCAAGAAAGGATTAGGAAACTTTTCGGAGCAAAGCCAGGATTTCTGTATCTTGCTGTGTGTAATTATCTAGCCCAAACGCCCATGTGGAAAGCCAAAGCAAAGATGGCAAGAAACAATAAATAGAGACGTGGAAAATGCCCAGTTAAGACCTGGATGTTGGATCGCGTAAATGGCCCCTCCTGAGCCAAAAGGTCGATGCTGTCCCTGCAGAAAAAACGCTAGAATAATGACAACGACTCTGTGTAAATTTTCTGCTGATCTCACCTGAACTACACAAGAGAAGTGACGTAGTCACAATGACTTGGTTTCTTGTAATCGCCCTTTACAATTGTCCCAATAAATTGTCCCCACAGGATTACTGTATTTTTCGGAGTATAAGACACACCGGAGTATAAGACGCAGCAAGATTTTGAAGAGGCACATTTAAAAAGAAAAAGTTTTTGCACTCTGCAGACCTCCCCAAAACTTTTTTTTTCCAAAAAAAGGTCATGAATAGCCTTTAGGAAGCCTGTTTTTCACTCATTTCTGCCCTTCCCAGCCCCCAGGAGCTCTCTGAAAGCCTCCTAAAGGCTCTGCACGGCCATTTTGGTGAAAGGGGCGGAGTTTCAGGAGGAAAAAATGCTGTATTCAGTGTATAAGATGCACCCAGATTTTCAGCCTCTTTTTTGAGGGGAAAAAGGTGTGTCTTATACTCAGAAAAATACGGTAGTTCTTGGGCTCTCTTCAAAACTTATTCATTCTGAATATGTATATACAATACAATACAATACAATACAATAGCAGAGTTGGAAGGGACCTTGTAGGTCTTCTAGTCAAACCCCCTGCGTGGGCAGGAACCTTATACCATTTCAGACAAATGGCTATCTAACATCTTCTTAAAGACTTCCAGGGTTGGGGCATTCACAACTTCTGGAGGCAAGCTGTTCCAGAGGTTAATTGTTCTAACTGTCAGGAAATTTCTCCTTAGTTCTAAGTTGCTTCTCTCCTTGATTAGTTTCCACCCATTGCTTCTTGTCCTGCCCCCAGGTGCCTTGGAGAATAGTTTGACTCCCTCTTCTTTGTGGCACCCTCTGAGATATCGGAACACTGCTATCATGTCTCCCCTGGTCCTTCTCTTCATCAAACTAGACATACCCAGTTCCTGCAACCGTTCTTCATATGTTTTAGTCTCCAGTTCCCTAATCATCTTGGTTGATATTTCCTCTAACTATGCTTCTATGGTACTATATAAATACTTGCATCAGGTTCTAAAATGTACAACAGAGTCAAAAACATTTCCCAAAGCAAACACAACATTCTATATGGATTTGCCCAGCCAGCACATGGGAAGAGAAGCATAATGTTCAGAATGCATATAATTTGGTTAGGAGGTATACTTTACAGCAGGGGTGTTCAACTGAAGGCCCGTAGGTCAGATCTGGCCCACGGGGTGCTTACATCTGGCCCACGGGGTTGGCATGGAAACAGCGGATGACCGGCCCATGGCGCCTCTGCTAGTGAAAATGGAGCTCAGGCGGGGTGCGCTCCATTTTTACTGACCGAGGGCTTTAGCACTTGGCCACCACAGATGCCCCTGACATGAGTCCCATGTCACACCCACCATGGCCACACCCATCATGGCCACGCCGCTGACCCTCCGAGGTCAAACACTGATGTGGCCCTCCATGAAACCGAGTTTGACCCTTCTGCTTTAGAGCAGGGGTCTCCAACCTTTGCAACTTTAAGTCTCAATCAATCAATCAATCAATCATTTAATACTTATAAACCGCACCCTCTCCCCATGGGGACTCGGGGCGGTGCACAGGTAGAATAAAAACAGCTTTGCTGGCTGGAGAAGTCTGGGAGCTGAAGTCCTTCAGACTTAAAGTTGCAAAGGTTGGAGACCCCTGGCCCAGGCCCTGACACTGACAGCTTTGCTGGCTGGAGAAGTCTGGGAGCTGAAGTCCTTCAGATTTAAAGTTGCAAAGGTTGGAGACCCCTGGCCCAGGCCCTGACACTGACAGCTTTGCTGGCTGGAGAAGTCTGGGAGCTGAAGTCCTTCAGACTTAAAGTTGCAAAGGTTGGAGACCCCTGGCCCAGGCCCTGACACTGACAGCTTTGCTGGCTGGAGAAGTCTGGGAGCTGAAGTCCTTCAGACTTAAAGTTGCAAAGGTTGGAGACCCCTGCTTTAGAGGGATTCTACTGCTAATCTTCCTAATCTCTAGCATGAAGCAATCAGTACCAGAAAAAAACATTCCCGTATTGCTTGTGGGCCAAGAGTATTATGCACACTTTTGTGCCTCGTTTCATTGCATGGTCCCGCGATCTGTAACATATGAAGGTTAAACAGGATGGTCCTGTACTGTAAACAAAAGTTTCTCTAGCAACAGGAAGGAGGAAATGAGACTATGCAACAGAACTGACAGGCTCCAGACAATGCAAGACCCACCCTAATGTTTTTAGTGGATCACCAAAGACCTAAAAAGGCACAAAAATAACTTCAGATGTTTCCCCTTCCTCTTTAGGCTTATTTCAAAAGTATTACCAAAGGCCAGTGCGTACCATCCTATTGCCTTCCAATTTGGTATACAACACTGGGATGAACAACCTACAGTATGGAAGCCGCTTAGCATTTTTAAAAGCCAATGAGAGACACAAAATTTTGTGTGTGTGTGTGTGTGTGTGTGTGTGTGTGATTCAGAATGATCCAGAGTTGGGTGAAACTTACCACTGTTTTCTTTCGGTTGCTTTAAAGAGAAGAATGTAGCTTTTTACTTTTCTTTTAACCTCATGAAGATTATACTAGGTATTAGCATGATTGTGCGCTTCCTATGTCAAAAGAAGAAAAACTATCCATTTTCCTCCAAATTGCACAATGATTTTTATACGTCCCAAAATTGGGAGAAGGCGGCTGATGCCCTTTTGGGCTGTGAATTGCCAGAGAGAGGTTCACCCAGACTTGATGTCTTTAACGTACGTAGGACATAAAAATAGTTTTGGAAGAAAGATGATGGCACAAGCAAATGTCCAAGTTTTATTTTTTTAAATCACTTTCTTTCTCTCAGGTATTTGATAGGTTCTGGTCATACTTAAGTCCACTTGGACCGGGCTGCCATAAAATAACGGAAATATCTTATTAAGATCATCCCAGCACTGCCTTTCATTTAAAATCCATGAACTTTAACAGTGGCTTTGCAAGAATATCAAAGATTAAGAGCCATTCCAGACATCTCGACCAAGGAAGCCCCCTGAGATTGAAATATTCAAGCATAAAACATTTTTAATAATAATAATAATAATAATTCGAATTTATTAACCGCTCCCTCTCCCCACAGGGACCCAGGGCGGTGCACAGGAGGAACTAAAAAACAATATAAACAATAAATACAAAAATACATACTTTAAAACACAATTAAACAATATTATCCCGTGCTAAAAATAATTAAAAACCCATTTAAAATACATTTGAAATCTATAGACAGAGAGACTATCCAAGGCCGGCCAGTCGAAAGAAATAGGTCTTCAATTTCGTACGGAAGGAGCGGAGGTCAGTGGTCGTTCTGATATCGGGGGGAAGGTCGTTCCAGAGGGCCGGGCCCGCCACAGAGAGAGCCCTTCCCCTGGGCGTCGCCCGCTGACAAAGTCTAGTGGACGGCACCCGGAGAAGTCCCTCTCTGTGGGAGCGAATCGGCCATGAGGATGTATGGGGCAGGATCCGATCCCGCAGATAGCTAGGTCCCGAGCCATGGAGCGCCTTGAAGATGATAATTAGCACCTTGAAGCGCACCCGGAAGACGACAGGCAGCCAGTGCAGCTCGCGCAAGAGCGGTGTAACGTGGGTAAACCTAGTGGTCCCCATAATTGCTCGCGCGGCTGCATTCTGAACTAACTGAAGCCTCCGGGTGCACCTCAAGGGAAGCCCCATGTAGAGAGAGTTTTCCTTCAAGATTTTTCATCGCAGGCATTTCTGAAATCCATCTGAAACAAGACATCCCAAGCTGCCTTGCAAAATCTTATCTTGCTTTCCCTTGTGGGAAACCTCTTGGGAAAGGCCACATAATCCAGAATTATAACAATCTGGTGGCTGGTCACATCTATCAATTGCCTCCAGGCAAATGCATCGATTGGCTGTATTTTTTACTTTTAGTAACAAAGGCTCAGCTTGTGGAATATCTTCAAAGCTGTCAATTCACAGCTGAACTTTCTCCTGGGGATTTAAAAAAACAACACAAAACACTTCCTAGATAGGTCAAATCTGTCCCTTCCATCTGAACCAACAAAAAAAAGACAACACCATAAGCTCCAAGCAGCGAGTTAAACCACCAAGACAATTGGCTTCAGTCCAAAATACAGTTGGCCAACCCATTTGCAGGCCAGATGGACGCTAAACTAATCCAACTCTGAACCGTGGATACACTTACGCCCAAACACACAACTCCCCTCAATCTGTTCGGCTATTATATTCTTTCTAGTTCATTACAAACAACGTTGCAAATGTAACTGGAGCTGCAGCATCTTTCCTCTTGGGGGAATTTCTCCATCCATCCGAGACTCCCCATAGCCCAAGATAGAAAATCCATCTGCAACTGAGGTCTGGGATAAAGTTACAGCCTGACAAACCACAAATGATGCACTTAAGGGAGGGGGAAAAAGAGAAGAGAGAGAGGTGGAGGGGGAGAAGGACCATTACTGAGAGATAAGATGGAAGCCAAAAGCTGGGCTACACTCCTAACAGGCAAAACCTTCTGCTACATGGCCTGATATCTCAACTCCAAGGTGCTGCATTATTTGGACAAGGCCATTTATCTTGGGAATGCTTTGCTTGCCTGCCCGGGGCACAAACAGTCTGACGCCCCTCTGAATCCTGCAATCCATTTACTCCAGAGTAACTGAATTATGAGGGGCAGCTTGGTGTAGTGGTTAAGGCCTAAGGCTGAAAACTGGGAGACCTTGAGATCTAGGCACAAAGCCTTCTGGGTGACCTTGAACCAGGGGTGGTATTCAGCCAGTTCTGCCAGGTTCTGAAAAAAACGGTAGTGTAACTTTTGAGTAGTTCGGAGAACCGGCAAATAGGCTGGCCACGCCCCTGCTGCCTCCCAGCCAATCTTCTTTTCTTGCCCTGAACAGGAGAACGGAGTTGGGATGCAGATTAGTGGGGTGGGGAGGGAATGGGGATTTTGCAGTATCCTTCTCCTGCCACGCCCACAAAGCCACGCCACGTCCACCAAGCCACACCCACAGAACTGGCAATAAAATCCCACCACTGCTTTGAACCAGTCACTTTCTCTCAGCCCTAGGAAGGGAAGCAATGGCAAGCCACTTCCGAAATCCTTGCAGAGAAGACTGCAGGAACTTGTCCGGGCAGTTGCACACGAGTGAACAGAATAATACTAATAGTAAAAAAACAACTGAACCGTGGGTAGCAATCCCAGCCTGGAATTGAAAGAGGTGCATGCATACCTCTCAGTGCTTATATTAGTCTAGAGCAGGGCTGTCAAACTCATGGCCCCTGGGCTGGATGCATCACAGGCTGGCCACGCCCATGCCCGGTTTAGCAGAGGGAAAAAAAGCCATGATACGTAACGATGTGAGTTTGACGCCCCTGATTTAGAGCTTCCATCTTAAAGATCTCCCTTGCATCCCCTACCCCATATTAAACTCCTTGGAAGAATTCTGGTAACTCTTGTGAGGAATGAGGGAATAGATTAAAAAAAAAAACTACTAAAAGGAGAAGCCAGTTACTGGCATTTGCTTATTTATCTATAGTTTCTTGCTATGTGTATTTTTGCTGAAAACTCACTAGCAAAATGCATAAAACTTAAACTTTAAGGTTTCACGATACATGACTAGGATCATATATCCAAGTATCAACACGCCAGGAAAACATAACATTTTACGATTAATCCTAAGGCCAGAAAAAGCATGATTTTTGACAATTCACACAAACTTACCATGTTTCCCCGAAAATAAGATGGGATCTTATTTTCTTTTGACCCCCGAAATAAGCACTTGACCTTATTTTCGGAGAGGTCTTATTATTTTTTACATGCAGGAGGTGGCGAGCATGGTCACCTCCTGGCTGCTGCTGTATTGCAATATTTTCGGAGGAGGGCTTATTTTAGCGCATGTGTTCAAAAGCCCAATTTGGTTTATTATCCAGGGAGGTCTTATTTTGGGAAAACAGGGTATATATAAATGGAGAAAGGGTGGCTTTCTGCCTTACCTGGCTTTGAAAGGAACTGAAAATGAATGAAATTAAACTAAACGGATTTACTGTACTTTGAAGTGTTCAATTGATAAACTCCAAATTCAATTCTTGGCTCGTACATTTAAATGTCTCAAGAAAGTACAGCTGGGAAAACCCAGGGCATTCAACAAGTAAAACTGCAGATTAGATGGAACAATGACCTATTTCACCTAAAAGCAGCCTTAAAAACATCTTTCTGGATCAAACCCAGAATCTATCTAGTCTAACACTTTGCATCCAGACGCCAGGAAAAGCTCAAGAACATGACCTACGTGCAAAAAAAACCTCTCTTTGCAGTAACTTTGCAAACAGTATCCAAAACTTGTGATAACGGAGGAAATCCGAAGCAGCATCTCATGTGTTTTTCCTCTAAGCCTCTCTTTTTGCATATTTCAGAGTCCTGAAAGGTTGCCAAAAACTTTTAGTGGCTGGGCCACTAAATATTTGCAGTATAACCACCGGCCTGGCCTAATCCCCATCATCAAGCTGTAGACTGAAGCTCAAATTGTTTTAATTCGGATTTTAAGGGGTAGAGGTTTAGGATTTTAAGGTTTTAGGATTTTTAGCACAGGGTATTGGGATTTAATCTATTTTTAGTATTATTATTAATTGCTATGTTTTGTATTTTTTCTATTTTAAATTTCCTGTGCACCGCCCCGAGTCCCTTTGAGGAGAGTGGCACGGTTTATAAATTTAATAAATGAATGAAATGAAATGAATGAAAAAACTGGTATTGTACTTTCATGGTGTTTTGAGACAGGAAAAATGCAAAAAGCCACTGGAAGCCTGAAAATAAATGTGGTACTGTTAAGGACGGTCCCTTCCTCACAGGGGCGCATGCTTCAAAAATGTAAATGTTACCTCTTTTTGCGTCGTATATCCTAAATCAATGTATACCACTATTCTGCCTACTGCCATCCTCCTTCCCTTAAATGTTAAGAATGGGCTGGACTCTTGAAAAAACAAAGAATCTATTAGGAGCAAATGACACCAAGGGTTTTAATTTGCTGCCTTTTGCATATAACCAGCATGAAAATAACCAAAATTTTAACCTATAAGATTTGTTATAACCTGGTGGTCACCCTTCTAAATGCTAATGGAGCTTGGCAGTGCGTTACTTCCAAATACATACAAGTGTGGCAAGATGCTGCCACCTACTGAAGAGTAAATCTATTGGACAGTTAAGTAGCTCTTCAATTTCTTGAAGAACTTGAGCTAGACCAAATTTATGATGAGTTAAGACTTTTCCAACTTGGCGCAATGCACTGTAAATATCAGCTAGCCCTGTCAATCCTCTCACTCAAATGGGAATTCTGGAAACTGTAATCTCAAGACATCTGACATAAAACCAGGTTAAGAAATGCTATTTTTTTTAATTATTATTATTATTATTATTTTTTTAATTGAAATTTTTATAGTCTTTTACAATATTTCACCCAGTGCTGTACAAAACAAAAGGAAGAGTTGGTTTCAAGTATCTTCTATTATCTTTAAGATCTCCAAAATCCACGTTCTCTCGGTACAGGCGTCGAGACGTCCAAAGTTCCAAGTGCATAGTCCACAAATGGCTTCCAAGTCTTCCAAAAAATATCTTTTTTATAAACCCCCTCTCTAAATTTAATATCGCACGTCATTTTATCATTTAAGGCTAATTTCCACATTTCACAGTACCATTCTTCTATTTTAATATTTACCTCTATTTTCCAATATCTTGCTATTACAATTCTACCCATTATAATCATAATTCTAATCAATTCTTTCTCATGTTTTGTTAACTCTGATTCATTAATTATCAATAACAATATAGTTTCTGATCTCAATATTATTATTCTTTTCATCATTTCACACATCGTTCTTTCTAATTGCTGCCAAAACTTTTTAATTTTCACACATTTATACCACATATGTTCATAAGAAATGCTATTTAACCAGTGCATTGGATGATATTCATAATTACGTCTCATCAGTTTAGACAAGCTTCTAGCCAAATAAAAAAGGCATAGGATTTTGGCTCTATTTTGAAAACCCATATTCTCTTGCTCATTTGTAAGGCAAAATTATCACAATAGCTTCCCGTTTATCTCCAAACTGCTTTATTTTATCATTCCGGACTTACTATTTCAAGAGGGAGACAGCGAGAGAGCACAAAATGTGAGAGTTAATCGAAGTATGTCATCTCCAATTTACTGCTATTAGGGATGATCTTCATTAGCTTAATGGAATCATTTTGCTTACAATGATGCCACAAGGATGTCATTGACAAGTTTTTGTGACAATCAAAAGCAGAAATGGAGGGTGGCACTGAAATGCCACAGAGAACAAAAAGGAATTTGTTTTCTGTTTGTGGTGGAAAGACAAGGCATTGTTTACTACTCAAAGGGGGTGTTACTCCTTGAAAGAGATCAAAGGCTCCTAGGATGACATCAGGAGTTTGGGCACCAGAGGAGGAGGAGGGGGGTCTCTGTCTCCTAGAAGCCACCAGACTAATTACTGGAAAACTTCAAAAGGGAACTGTAAGCTTTCCTTTCTTTGGCACTTAACACCCACCCACCCAAATTTAACCCTTTCACCTACTCCTCCTTTTAAATAACTACCCACTACTCTTTCCAGCTGCTTGGGACTTGATGAATGGCACCTTGGAAAGCATTTCGGCTTGAAACTGGGGGAGAAAAAACCCTACTAATTTAAAACACATTTCAAGGAGAAGCGGCCACATGGTTTCAAGCAAGCAAGGATTCCTTCCCTTTTCCTGTTTCCCTAGCAGCCTTGGGGCTAAAATGTTAAATATAGAAGAGAAGTCGTGTGTCCGTCCCCGTCCCCCACCCCCCACATATGCTCTGCCCAGATTGCTGGACTACAAGGCCTGTAATTCCCAGCCAGTATGACTGATGGCTATAGGAATGCTTGAAATTATACATCTGGTTGATGTAGACTAGATGGTGTGGATTGACTGCCTTGGGCTTGATCTTCATTAAATAAACCAGGAATCAGAGGATTTTTAATTCTGCACTAGGGGTGACCAGGCCAACCATAAAGAAAAACCATTCAGGATGCTGAAAGTTGAGAACTGAGCAAAATTCTGCAGAAAATAAAACGCACAGGGCTTCTTCATGTTTGCCTAGATCAGGGGTGTCCAAACTTGGGAACTTTAAGACTTGTGGACTTCAACTCCCAGAATTCCCCAGCCAGTTGGGGAGTTCTGGGAGTTCTAAACTGGGAATCTAAACTGGAAATTCTAGAGATCTAAACTGGGAATTCTGGGAATTCTAACCTGGCTGAGGAATTCTGGGAGTTCTAAGTTGGGAATTTTGGGAATCTTACCTGGAAATTCTGGGAATCTAAGATGGGAATTCTGGGAATTCTAAACTGGCTGGGGAATTCTGGGAGTTCTAAACTGGGAATTGTGGGAATCTAAGGTGGAAATGATGGGAATCTAAACTGGAAATGATGGGAATCTAAACTGGGAATTCTGGGAATCTAAGCTGGGAATTCTGGAGATCTAACCTGGGAATTCTGGAGATCTAAGCTGGGAATTCTGGGAGTTCTAAACTGGGAATTCTGGGAATCTAAGCTGGGAATTCTGGAGTTCTAACCTGGGAATTCTGGAGATCTAAGCTGGAAATTCTGGGAGTTCTAAACTGGGAATTCTGGGAATCTAGGCTGGAAATTCTGGGAATACTAAACTGGCTGGGGAATTCTGGGAGTTCTAAACTGGGAACTCTGGGAATTCTAAGATGGTAAATCTGGGAATCTAGGCTGGAAATTCTGGGAATACTAAACTGGCTTGGGGAATTCTGGGAGTTCTAAACTGGGAACTCTGGGAATTCTAAGATGGTAAATCTGGGAATCTAAACTGGAAATTCTGGGAATTCTAAACTGGCTGGGGAAGTCTGGGAGTTCTAAACTGGAAATTCTGGGAATCTAAACTGGGAATTCTGGGACTCTAAACTGGGAATTCTGGGAATTCTAAGCTGGGAATTCTAAGCTGGCTGGGCAATTCTGGGAGTCCCCAAGTCTTAAAAGTCCCCAAATTTAGACACCCCCCCCCCTGGCCTGGATAAAACGGGCAGCCGGGGAAGAAGCGCGACGGCTCAACGAAGGGTCTCCAACCTCCCCTTCCCCCTTCCCCCAAACGGCCGGCGGGGAAGCGTTTCCTTCCTGAGGGAAAAGGCCCACGGCAAGGGGAAAGCCGGCGGAGGCCGAGCGGGGGGAGCAGCAGGCGAAGAAGGGCTGACAGAAACCAGAGCCCCGTCGAGAAACGCAGCCCGAGGCGAGGCCTTTCATTCCCCTCAGCCTCGAAGGGGCCCTTTTGGCCGTGCCCGCTGCGCCTACGTGCGCTGGGGAAGGTCTCCGTCGCCGGGTCGACTCCGGGCAGCGCCGCGACGCGCGCAAAGCGCCACCACATCGCCTCAGAACTGACCCCCGCGCGCAAAAAAATACAAAGGCTGGCTGAGGGGGGGGGGGGAGAGCATCCCCCTTCTTCGCCAGAGTCTCCGGCTCCTGCGCGAGCCCCGTAGGATGGGGCGCAGGGGAAAGCCTGGCCGCTTCCCAGGCGGTTGGATGTCATCCATCTCCCCCCCCCCCCTCACAATAAACCTCCCCTTCGCTTCAGGGAACGCGCCGCGTTCCTCAGCCGCGTCGGGGAGCGAAGGCCGTTTCTTTTTTCCCCCACCCTCAGAGCAGGGGTCCCCCAACCTTGGCCGCTTTCAGCCTGAAGGACTTCAGCTCCCAGAAGTCTCCAGGGGTCTCCAACCTTGGCCACTTGAAGTCTGAAGGACTGGAGACTTCTGGGAGCTGAAGTCCTTCAGGCTGAAAGCGGCCAAGGTATTGGGGACCCCTGGAGACTTCTGGGAGCTGAAGTCCTTCAGGCTGAAAGCGGCCAAGGTTGGGGGACCCCCGGAGAATTCTGGGAGCTGAAGTCCTTCAAAAAGTGGCCAAGGTTGGGGACCCCCTGCCTCAGAGCATGCGCAGAGCGCCTCCCGCCTCAAAAAAGGGGAGCGTCGTCTCCCCCGCCCCAGGTTCGAATCCCACCAACGCCGCCCGGGCTTTCCAAGGCGCAAAGAGACGCGGCGCTCGGCTTACGTGTGAGGATCATGATCCGCCGGCGCTTGGCTGCCCACGCCCGGGAGAAGGTGGTGGTCGCCGCCGCCGTTGCCGCCGCCGTCGTCTTGGGCAGCTGCATGCAAAGAGCCGGCTCGCTCCGTGCCCCCAGGGTGGCTCCCCTCGCGGGCTCCGCGGGGCCAGCGCCTCAGCTCCCTCCCGCCACTCCAGGCGGGGGCGAAGCAAGCCTTCAGGCGCCAGAAAAGCCGGCCCCAAAAAGGCATCGCTCCACCTCCTCGGCTCCAGGTTCCTTCCCGTCAAGGAAGCGGCGGCGGCGGCCTCCGGGCCCGGCCCACCCCACCCCACCCCCGTCCCCTCCGCTGAAGACGAGGGCCGGCAGACGCGCGCCCATATTGGAGGGGCTGCCGCGGAGAGGAAGGGGAGAGGCTCGGCCTGTTTGCCAAGAGACGCCAAACAAGGGATAATGGATAAGCCAAGGAGAGATGCGGATTTCACACAGTGGGAAGGGACCTCGGAGGTCATCTAGCCCAACCCCCTTGCCCAAGCAGGAGACCCCTACCTCTTGCCTCTGCCTAGGATCGAACTCACCACCTCCTTGATTGGGAGGCGAGAGAGCCACCTCTAAGCGCACCAGTTTGACAGATTAACAGAGTGGGAAGGGACCTCGGAGGTCATCTAGTCCAACCCCCTTGCTCAAGCAGGAGACCCCCACCTCTTGCCTCTGCCTAGGATCGAACTCACCACCTCCTTGATTGGGAAGCGAGAGAGCCACCTCTAAGCGCACCAGTTTGCCAGATTAACAGAGTGGGAAGGGACCTCGGAGGTCATCTAGCCCAAACCCCTTGCCCAAGCAGGAGACCCCTACCTCTTGCCTCTGCCTAGGATCGAACTCACCACCTCCTTGATTGGGAGGCGAGAGAGCCACCTCTAAGCGCACCAGTTTGACAGATTAACAGAGTGGGAAGGGACCTCGGAGGTCATCTAGCCCAACCCCCTTGCCCAAGCAGGAGACCCCCACCTCTTGCCTCTGCCTAGGATCGAACACACCACCTCCTTGATTGGGAGGCGAGAGAGCCACCTCTAAGCGCACCAGTTGTCCAGATTAACAGAGTGGGAAGGGACCTCGGAGGTCATCTAGTCCAACCCCCTTGCCCAAGCAGGAGACCCTACATTGGCCTCTACCTAGGATCGAACTCACAACCTTCTTGATTGGGAGGCGAGAGAGCCACCTCTAAGAGCACCA
The DNA here is from genome assembly GCA_039707465.1 of Rhabdophis nuchalis. Classification (NCBI taxonomy): domain Eukaryota; kingdom Metazoa; phylum Chordata; class Lepidosauria; order Squamata; family Natricidae; genus Rhabdophis; species Rhabdophis nuchalis. The sequence goes on from CM077661.1 coordinate 7,077,286, forward strand.
GTTTGCCAGATTAACAGAGTGGGAAGGGACCTCGGAGGTCATCTAGTCCAACCCCCCTGCCCAAGCAAGAGACCCTACATCGGCCTCTACCTAGGATCGAACTCACAACCTCCTGATTGGGAGGCGAGAGAGCCACCTCTAAGAGCACCAGTTTGCCAGATTAACAGTGGGAAGGGACCTCGGAGGTCATCTAGTCCAACCCCCTTGCCCAAGCAGGAGACCCCTACCTCTTGCCTCTGCCTAGGATCGAACTCACCACCTCCTTGATTGGGAGGCGAGAGAGCCACCTCTAAGCGCACCAGTTTGCCAGATTAACAGAGTGGGAAGGGACCTCGGAGGTCATCTAGTCCAACCCCCCTGCCCAACCAAGAGATCCTACATTGGCCTCTACCTAAGATCGAACTCACAACCTTCTTGATTGGGAGGCGAGAGAGCCACCTCTAGGCGGCAATAAACCTGCCAGATTAATATGAGTGGGAAGGGACCTTGGAGATCATCTAGTCCAACTCCCCTGCCCAAGCAAGAGACCCTACATTGGCCTCTACCTAGGATCGAACTCACAACCTTCTTGATTGGGAGGCGAGAGCTTCACCTCTAGGTCACAGCAGCAGACTATCTACCTACCTATCTATCTATCTATCTATCTATCTATCTATCTATCTATCTATCTATCTATCTATCTATCTATCTATCTATCTATCTCTGACTCTGTCTCTCTGTCTCTGTCTCTCTCTCTCTCTCTGTCTCTAATAAATTACATTTATAATGGTTGCAGTGTCCCAGAGTCTTGTAATCCCATTTTGTGACCTTCTGACAAGCCAAGTCAATGGGGAAACCAGATTCGCTTAACAACCGTGTTCCTGATTTAACAACTGCCGTGATTCACTTAACAACGTGGCGACAAAACTCGTGAAACGGGGCAAAGCTCGCTTAGCACCTTTCTCTCTTAGCCACATAAATGTTGCGCTCAACGGCAGTTGTAAGTTGAGGACTGGCCGTACTGGAGGTTGGCTTTCGACGGTGGGAGCCGCACTGGTCCTCTGTTGGCCTGACTTCAGGTAGTCCTCAACCTAACAACCACGCCTTTAGTGACTGAAGTTAGAATGGCACTGTGGAAAGTGACATGAACTGGTTTTCACCCAAACCACCACTGCATATTCCCACGGTCATGTGATCAAAATTTGGACACCAGGTAACTGGCATGTCCTTATGACAGTTTCCAAGAAGCAAAGTCAATGGAGAAAGACAGATTCCCTTGCACAACTATAGAGATTCACTTCACTGTGGCCAATAAGGTAAAATGTAACTTCAACAGTCATGTAACAACTGCCTTTTAGCAACATTGTATATCATGTATACAACGAAATTATGTATACAATGAAAAACAAAAGTTTTGAGCTCAGCTGTGGTCATACTTCAAAGGACTATTTAAAAAAAATACATGGAATTAGTTGTAGTTTTATAGGTAAGGAAACTGGAGAAAAAAGGCATTTTCTCCAGCCACATATGAAGGTGAATTTGCATCAACAGAGGGAGAGAATCAAGATCACGTGAAGGGTTAATACCACTTTATAAGGCCTTAGTAAGGCCACACTTGGAATACAGCATTCAGTTTTGGTCGCCACGATGTAGAAAAGATGTGGAGACTCTGGAAAGAGTGCAGAGAAGAGCAACCAAGAGGATGAGGGGACTGGAGGCTAAAACATACGAAGAACGGTTGCAGGAACTGGGTAAGTCTAGTTTGATGAAAAGAAGGACTAGGGGAGACATGATAGAAGTCTTCCAGTATCTCAGGGGTTTCCACAAAGAAGAGGGAGTCAAACTATTCTCCAAGGCACCTGGGGGTAGGACAAGACGCAATGGGTGGAAACTCATCAAGGAGAGAAGCAACTTAGAACTAAGGAGAAATTTCCTGACAGTTAGAACAATGAATCGGTGGAACAGAAGTTGCCTCCAGAAGTTGTGAATGCTCCAATACTGGAAGTCTTTAAGAAGATGTTGGATAGCCATTTGTCTGAAATGGTATAAGCTTCCTGCCTATGCAGGGGGTTGGACTAGATGACCTCCAAGGTCCCTTCCAACTCTGCCATTGTATTGTATTGTTGGAGTAATAGTTACATAGGGGACGTTTTCTAGTTATCAAGTCGCAAATCAGCCACAGCAGGTTTCTTACCTGTCGAGTACTTGCTTCTTACCCTTAATTTATGATTTATTGGGTTATGCAAACTCAGAATTACTGGGATTAAACAGGGATAGTTGTGCTGACCTTTGCATACCGACACTACAGATCAGTGTTGTCAACACTGCAGACTCTATCCAGCACCACCCATATTAATTCGCACAATGACTCACGAACGAGAGTGCACACCTGGTGAAGGCTACCTCCAATGTTCAACTACAAACGAGCACATACACTCTATTGCCAAAAGTCTTCGCTCCCCTGCCTTTACTCGCATGTGAACCTACAGTAAGTGACATCCTATTCCTAATCCGTAGGGTTCAATAGGACGTCGGTCTACTGCGCCACTGTTCTTGAGCTCATCTGAAGGCCACATGAAGTTTGGAGGTCTGTAGCGATGGACTCTGCAGGACGTTGGCAACCTCTTCACACTAAGCGCCTCAGCATCCGCTGACCCCGCTCTGTCAGTTGACGTGGCCTCCCACTTTGTGGCTGAGTTGCTGTCGTTCCAAAACACTTCCACGTCCTTATAATACAGCTGACAGTTGACGGTGGAATATTTAGGAGCGAGGAAATTTCACGCCTGGATTTGTTGCACAGGTGGCCTCCTATCCCAGTTCCATGCTGAGCTCCCGAGAGTGACCCATTCTTTCACCAATGTTTGTAACAACAGTTTGCATGCCTAGGTCCTTGATTTTATACCCCTGTGGCCATGGAAGAGATTGGAACCCCTGACTGATTATTTGGATGGGTGAGCAAATACTTTTGGCACTATAGTGTACATTTTGCATCACAAAACAACCAAAATAATCAGGGTTCAACTACAATGTCATCTCTTAATACAGAAAAGGACCCCAGAAGTATTTTACATGAAATGGTTTGTATTGGTATAGAGCAGTGTTTCTCGGAGCTTGGCGACTTTTAAGTCCTGCGGACTGCAACTCCCAGAATCCTTGGCTGGGGAATTCTGGGAGTTGAAGTCCACAGGCTACTTTAAAGTCGCCAAGGTTGAGAAACACTGGTAGAGAGGAACAAGCAGTGCTTAAAAAACCCACACCTTAATTTTTGCAGCATGTCTCACTTTTAGTTTTTTTGTTTCTGGAAAGGTATGTTGTACCCACCTGCCTTGTTAGATTGCTGTCTAAGGCAGCCATTCCTGTGCTTCAGCACCGTATTAAGAATTAATGCTAGTTCCCCGAATAGTAGTTTCTGATTCATACTAGGGCTTCTGCAGCGAAGATCTTGAGGGGGGGGGGAAAGAAGGGGGGGCTGGATCTGATTCACCACAAAAACGTGTGTTTTGGGTTGTTTAGCCGAATACTATCCGCATAACTCATCTTTTAGGGATTTGGTGGTGCTAATTTGACATGCGAAGACCAACAAGGCATGCCACTCTGCGCAAACGTTATTCCTTCTGACCTGCCTCCTGACTTAGATGGATTGCAACCTATTTGTTTTTCAAATAGAGGAAACTGTAGCCTCGTTGTCACCCGTCAATTCTTCAACCGCCGATTCTGCGGTATAAGTCACAGGCAGCATTGCTGTATTCTTAACATTGATTTCCCTAATACCGTGTAGTGTTAGCAACGAGAGAGAGCACCTCTTGGCTGGATTGATAGTTGGCTCGGGATTTTCAATCCTCCTCAGAAAGTTTTGCTTTACTCTCAACGGGGATCTCATCAGAGGTGGGATTCAGCAGGTTCTGACCAGTTCTGGAGAACCGGTAGCGGAAATTTTGAGTAGTTCGGAGAACCGGCAAATACCACCTCTGGCTGACCACGCCCTCATCTATATTCTCTGCCTCCCGAGTCCCAGCTGATCGGGAGGGAATGGGGACTTTGCAGTACCCTCGCCCTGCCATGCCATGCCATGCCCACCAAGCCACGCCCACAGAACCCACCACTGGCTGGCATATATATACGGAGGCAGGGGTGGGTTGCTACCGGCATTAGCAAGCATGCATGCCAAATGCATGCTCCGCATGCGTGGTGGGTTTCAAATTTTTTAGAACCTACTCTGTAGGTGTGGCCTATTTTGTGGGCGTGGCTTGGCAGTCATGTGACAGGGTGGGAGTGGCCACCTTTTAAAATGTGGTGAAACTCATTTAACAACGCTCTTGCTTAGCAACCAAAATTTTGGACTCAATTGTGATGATAAATTCTTTCTTTCTTTCTTTCTTTCTTTCTTTCTTTCTTTCTTTCTTTCTTTCTTTCTTTCTTTCTTTCTTTCTTTCTTTCTTTCTTTCTTTCCTTCCTTCCTTCCTTCCTTCCTTCCTTTCCTTTCCTTTCCTTCCTTCCTTTCCTTTCCTTTCCGTTGGGTCACTGGCAATGGTGGGCCAGATTTACTTCCAGGTACGCCGGTGGAACCCCCTCTCACCGGTTCTCTAAATTTCACCAACCGGCTCTCGCGAGTAGGTGCGAACCTGCAGAAACCCACCACTGGTGGACATATACACCTAAAAAACGTTAGAAAACAGGGGGGGAATTACATTTCTGCATTTGAGATTGTTCTGCATGCTAGAACCGGTTGGGTGTGTGGAGGGCCAAGTTGCTACCTACTTGGCTGAAGCAGTCCGAACTGGTAAGAACTCACCTCTGTATGGAGGGTGTCCTTATATGTGCAGTAATAATACTGGCCTGGCCTAATCTGGCCTAATCTACCTTTCCAGCCTTAATCTGAATATTCAAATTGTTTTAACTAGGTTTTTAAGGGGTTTAATTTTTAAGGATTTTCGGTTTTTAGCGCAGGGACTCAATTGTTTAATTTGATTTTATATATTTAGAATGTTTTCATGTTTGTATGTTTTTAACCTCCTGTGCACCGCCCCGAGTCCCCTCGGGGAGAGGGAGCCGTCTACAAATTAAATTTTGATTTGATTTTGATTTGATTGTACTAAAATTACAATGGAATTGGTTAAGATGATTTCATTATATTAAATAATACATGATTTTACTGCCCTCTAGTAATTGCAGTTTAATTCCTTAACACAGAAGGTGGTAAATCACCTTCTTGTTTTGTGACCTACTGCCTAAGACACCATAAGACAAGTGAAAACTTTTTAATATGGTTACATATTGGGCTACAAAAATCTGCATATCTAGTGAATAGCAGCCAAAAGGTGGGAGAAAAACACGCCTTCTATTGGTAGCCACCTAGTAATTGTCCAGATTTTTGTTTGTAAACGAACCAATGGATCATCAAACAATTCAACACAGACTTGAATTATTCACTTAGTGACCGAAGTTACACCAGCATTGAAAAAACAAATCGATTTATGACCATTTTACACAGTCACGACAGCATCCCCATGGTCACGTGGTTTACATTCAGATGCTTGACAACTGACTCATATTTACGACGGTCGCAATGTCCCAGAGTCCCTTTTGCAACCTTCTGACAAGCAAAGTCAATGGGGAGGCTCGATTCCCTTAACAACCGTGTTACTCGTTTAACAGCGGCAGTGATTCATTGAACAATTCTGGCGAGAAAAGTCAAAACAAAATTTCTCACTTAGCATCATAAATTTTGGCCTCGGTTGTGGTCGTAGGTTGAGGACTACCTGCCCTGTCCTGGTTGGTACAGCCAGTAAGTGGGGGACAGACTCTTCTGGAGTCTGTCCAGAAGAGTAAGTGTCCAGCCAGTAAGTGGGGGAAGAGTAAGTGTCCAGCCAGTAAGTGGGGGACAGACTCTTCAGGAGAGAAGCAACTTAGAACTAAGGAGAAATTTCCTAACAGTAAGAACAATTAACCTCTGGAACAGCTTGCCTCCAGAAGTTGTGAATGCCCCAACCCTGGAAGTCTTTAAGAAGATGTTGGATAGCCATTTGTCTGAAATGGTATAATGGTATAAATGGTTGGACTAGAAGACCTACAAGGTCCCTTCCAACTCTGCTATTGTATTGTATTGTATTCTTAAGGTACATGCTAAGTTTTTTTTTATGCATTATGCATTATGGCTTGATTTGAAAAAAGGCATCACTGTGCAATCTGAATAAGCCATTTTCTCACAAAAATGCAGAACTGACTCCCTCTGTGCCGGCAGGTTACATTATTGTTCCTGGAAACCCTTGGAGGTCCCGGGCCTTTCGTTTGCTTTAATAGATAACAAGAGAATGGGACCCAAAGTTTGCCTTTTCATGGATTATTGAGTCTGCCAATTATCTTGGTCGTGATTTTAGCGGTTTAGCTCTGTTTGCCTATCGTTGACAGTCATTCAGAATAGTTGAAGCTTAGGATTTAACTGATCCGCGGGAGGAGAAACATTTCTAGGGGTTTACGTAGCACCCTAACATAATATTTGCCGTGCCATCATAATTCATAATGAGAGATGTTGGGTCCTTGAACTGTCAGCATTATATTTCAGCAGAAAGGCAAGATTATTATTATTATTATTGAGTGGTTAATCTTGGGTGAGATTCCCAGCCTTTGGGGCTGGTTGGTAGCTCAACAGCTCGAGTCCTAACCAAGGACCTAGGAACTGTCACGGTAACGTCGGAGGATAGAAGCTCTTCCAAGCAGGGTGGGCTTTTTTGTAGAGTCAGAGTTTTCAAGTCAGGTAAATAAAGTTTACACAGAAGCACGTCATAGTTTCTGCTTCAAAAATATAGATAGCACTGCCAGCGGTGATTATTGGCATCAGATTATTTCCACATGATCTTCATTCTTGGAGACATCTAGCCTGACTTGGCCGCAGCTCTGGCACAACCCTAGCCAATCTCAAAGTCGCCGAAAACTTTCATTTCGGATTACCAAATCCATCAATCCATCAATCCCCTTTCAAGAAGTGGCCTCTTTAGAATGGGAACAACCGATCAATAGCACCAACGTTGCCTTTGTTTGGAGTGTGAACGATGCGATGAATCTACACACTCTCTCTTTTGTGTTCGGGGACTTTAATATCATTAAGCGGGAGTCACAGGCTGGCCCGTGGAGAAAACGTTAATGAACATGTACTGATTTGTAGGTCATGCCTATTGACGAAAGGGGAACCCCTTCAAAGGAACATACAGCGGTGTGTTTAATGGAGTCGCGAGAGTTCACGAAGGACCGCAGAGTATTTAGGAAAGCATCCTGCAGGCATATTTATTCCCTCCGCGGGACGTTGTATTTTCAATAGCCCTTGCAGGATGGAAAAATGGATCATAAAGGATTGCATTGTGTCCTCTTTTCCCTTTAGGGCCCAAATGCTCCCTTCCCATTGCTAATTTTAATCAGTGCATCTTTTAAAATAATAATAATAATAATAATAATAGTTTAATTTCTTGACCGCTCCTCTCCCCGTAGGGACTCGGAGCGGTGCACAGGGAAACTAAAAACCATAAATATACAATCAAGAACATCTTAAAAACAAATTAAATAGTACCTGTGCTAAAATACCCAATCTAAACTAAAATTCCCACTATACACTAAAACCCCATAGAGAGAGACTATCCCAGACCGGCCAAGCAGAAAAAATATGTTTTTAATTTCAGACGGAAGGAGCGGAGGTCCGTGGTCGTTCTAATGTCGGGGGGAAGGTCATTCCAGAGGGCAGGGCCCGCCACAGAGAGAGCCCTTCCCCTGGGCGTCGCCCGCTGACAAAGTCTAGTGGACGGCACCCGGAGAAGTCCCTCTCTGTGGGAGCGAATCGGCCGTGAGGAAGTATGGGGCAGGATCCGATCCCGCAAGTAGCTAGGTCCCGAGCCATGGAGCGCTTTAAAGATGATAATTAGTACCTTGAAGCGCACCCGGAAGACGACAGGCAGCCAGTGCAGCTCGCGCAGGAGAGGTGTTACATGGGTAAACCTAGAGGTACCCAGGATTGCCCGCGCGGCTGCGTTCTGGACCATCTGCAGTCTCCGGGTGCACCTCAAGGGAAGCCCCATGTAGAGAGAGTTACAATAGTCCAGTCGAGACGTCACGAGAGCATGAGTGACTGTGCGAAGGGCGTCCCGATCCAATAGGGGGCGCAACTGGCGAACCAGGCGAACCTGGTAAAACGCCCTCCTAGCCACGGCTGTCACTTGATCTTCCATGGACAGCCGGGCATCTAGGAGGACACCCAAGTTGCGCGCCCCATCCACAGGGGCAAGATGTTCGCCCCCTATGGCCAGCGATGGAGTTAGCTGGTTGAATCGGGCAGCCGGAAACCACAGCCACTCGGTCTTGGTCGGGTTGAGTCTGAGTCCGTTACTTCCCATCCAGATCCCTACGGCTTCCAGGCACTGGCACATCACCGCTACGGCATCGTTGGGGTGGTTTGGGGTAGATATATACAGCTGCGTATCATCAGCGTAGAGATGATACTCTACCCCAAAACCACGGATGATCTCGCCCAGCGGCTTCATGTATGTGTTGAACAGGAGAGGCGAGAGGACCGACCCCTGAGGAACCCCACATGTGAGGGGTCTCGAGGTCGACCTCTGCTCTCCTGCCAACACAAATTGCGATCGGCCAGAGAGGTAGGAGGAGAACCACCGTAAAACGGTGCCTCCCACCCCCAACCCCCCCAACCGATGCAATAGGATACCATGGTCGATGGTATCGAAAGCCGCTGAGAGGTCTAATAGGACCAGGATGGAGGAACAACCCCCATCCTTGGCCCTCCAGAGATCATCAACCAACGCGACCAATGCCGTCTCGGTGCTATGCCCGGGCCGAAAGCCGGACTGGCGCGGATCTAGATACTCAACTTCCTCCAGGTGACGGGGAAACTGTTGTGCCACCACACTCTCAACAACCTTCGCCAAAAAGGGAAGGTTGGAGACTGGACGATAGTTGTTCAAAAGAGCTGGATCCAAAGAGGGCTTCTTGAGGAGGGGCCTCACCATAGCCTCTTTTAGGGAGGCAGGCAAGGAACCCTCACTCAAGGATGCATTGATAACCTCTTTGAGCCAGCCTCGTGTCACCTCCCAGGATGCCAGTACAAGCCAGGAGGGACACGGGTCCAATAAACATGTGGTGGCTCGCAGTCGCCCACGTAACCTGTCCATATCCTCGGAAGTAACGGAGTCAAACTCCTCCCAAACAAGATCTGTCTCGTGGCATCTCACTGGGCCATCAATGGAGGGTAGCCCGTTCTGTATCTGAGCGATTTTCTCCTGCAGAAAAATCACAAATTCCTCTGCTCTACCCTGTAGCGGGGCTTCCCGCACCCTCTGTTGAAGGAGGGAGCGGGTCACCCTAAACAGGGCGGCAGGGCGGTTTTCTGCGGATGCTATGAGGGTGGCACAATGATGACGTTTGGCCACTCTCAGCGCCACAATGTAAGTCCGTAAATGGGCTCTTACCTGTGTTCGGTCAGATTCAGAACGGGTATTCCTCCATCTTCTCTCTAGGCATCTCTTGCGGCGTTTCATCACCCTCAGCTCCTCGGTAAACCAGGGAGCCGTGGTGACTCGCGGCCGCAAGAGAGGCCGCAAGGGCGCGACCCGATCCAAGGCTCCCGTGGTCGCAATATTCCATGCGACCACAAGGTCCTCGATCGGGGCGCGGGTCGGGGGTACAGGAAATGGCCCAAGCGCCGTCTGGAACCCATCCGGGTCCATCAGGCGCCTGGGGCGGAACCAAATTGGAGACCTGGGTTCCGCCTCCCCGCGGAGGGGGGTGGCGGTTGGAAAGTCGAGCCGGAGAAGTGAGTGGTCTGACCATGACAAGGGCGTGATGACTATGTCCCCTAAACCCAGATCACTCTTCCACTGGCCAGAGACAAAGATAAGATCCGGTGTATGTCCACCCTCGTGGGTGGGGCCTAAAATTAGTTGGGTCAGGTCCATGGCCGTCATGGAAGCCATGAACTCCCGAGCTACCTCGGATGATTCGCCCACCGATGGCAGATTAAAGTCCCCCATGACTAAAAGTCTGGGGGTCTCCACTGCCACCGTAGCGATCACCTCAAGGAGCTCGGGCAGGGCTGCTGCTACATAGCGGGGAGCCAGGTATATAACCAGCACGCCCAACTGCCTCCCTAGGCCCCACTTCACGCAGAGGGACTCACAACCGGTAGTCTGTGGCACAGTGGTCTCTCTCGGCTCAAGACTTTCCTTTACAATAACCGCTACCCCACCGCCCCTGCCAAGGGCCCGAGGCTGATGAAAAGCACGGTAGCCTGGTGGGCACATTTCGACGAGGGGGAGTCCACCCTCGTGGCCCAACCAGGTTTCCGCTATTCCTGCCAGGTCCGGCCCCTCCTCTGACACAAGGTCATGTACGAGGGGGGCTTTGTTGACCACGGACCTGGCATTGCAAAACATCAGCCTCAAGCCCTGGCTCTGTACTTCCCGACCACCTAGCAAGCGGGGGTTGTGGCACTTCACCGTATATAACCAACGGTTCTGTGCCCTCAACCGGGAGGATAGAGATTGTCTCCCCTCGGACCTGCGTCTCCCCACGACCATCTGGATGGAATTGCCCTCTAACGGGATGACTCGTGTTTCCCCCCTGCTCACGGCTCCCTCCGCCACCCTCCGTCGTCTGCTGGCCTGGCCCTCTCTCTCCGTCTCCATCTCTATGCATCTATACCCTCCCCCCTCCCTGGTACCCCCTAAAACTGACAATAACCTAACAACTAAAAAACCCCTTAGACCACGCTTCTTCCACCTCTCCGGATTAATAAACCCCTCATCAAGGCGGGCCCTCGTTAGAGTGGAGGGCCAAACCTGCGAGAGCGGGGACTCTCGCAGTAGCAACAGGTCAGCTCTTAAGTACATGATAAAATTGATATAAATAAATATAAATAGATAAAATTTAAAAATATAAATAGGTCGCAATACATGATTTAAAAGGCACAATGGCAGCTAAAACGTTTAAGATGTTAGATATAAAATGCATAATTAATTCCAGGAGTGCATGGCATGATAGTAAAAGGCGATAAGAGGCGCAGAGATCTTGATGTAATAATTCATATAGTTCTCATAATTATAGTTCAAATCAGGAAGTTCATGATGATAAAAGTTAATAGTTCTTATAGTTCTTATAGGGCTTCCGAGGGGTAGCAATTGGTAACAGACCTCAAGATTCCCTATGCCTACTGTGGAGTTGTGAAAGGTATCACTCCATTTCCACAAATGTGGTGTACACATCTTCCAAGCAGAAAGTGTGTTAGATGTCTCATGAGGCTTCAGGCTGTGGGTTTTTGGGGGTTTGGTTAAGCTGTGACACTCTGCCTACTCAGAATTTGTAGCCTATATCCAGGTCCTTCTAATCACCACTGGAAATGTGAAAAACGCAAAAGGACATTTCATCATGCCCAGTGCCCTCACAAAAAGGGGAAAAGATAACTTTCCCCTTTTGAATATGTAAATATGTACAGCGATGCAGAGAATTTAAAAACCGAAACTCGATTTCTTCTTATGTGGACTTATGGACACTCAATTCGAAAAGGTTCCTGGGATGATTGGCTTTATATAGCAAAGCCATAGGCACAAAGACGGAAGTCTACAGAAACACCCAGAATGGAGGAATGAATTGTGAAGATGGCTGAGTTTGCAGAAATGGTTAAGTTGAAGAGGGATCTGCCAATGTTTTGAAATCATTATGGAGAATGAATGGATTCTTCCTTTTGAATGTCGTACTGTGTATATTGCACAAAACTGTGGTGGGTTTCAAATTTTTTTTACTACCAGTTCTGTGGGCACGGCTTGGTGGGCATGGCAGGGGAAGGATACTGTGAAAATAGAGCGACTATTTTTCATTTCAATGTAACCAAGGTAGGAAGTTAGTCTTTCAGGGTGTCTTGAAGAGAATCAGTACTTAGAAAAAAGTTTTTCAATGAGAACAGAAAATTGGCTTCCGGTTCCGGCTCCTGCGGCGACGGGCAAGCCTAGCGCTCGCTCGCCGCTTTGTTTCTTCTTCTGCCCCCCAACGGGGGGGAGACTCCTCTTGTTTGAGGGTCTCCCGTAGGGCCGGCTCGTCGGGGGGCGCGCCCCCCACGGCGGTGGAGGAAGCGGCTCCCGGCGCGGCTCAGGTGAGGGAGAACATGCTAGCGGGGGGTTTTCCCTTCGCCCAAGGAAGATGGCGCCATTCACAATTATGAGGAGGGCTGATCGGCTCAGTCAGAAGGACTCCCGAGGCTTCAGCTGCGAGGAGAGAGTGAGTCTTTAAAAAACTTTTTTTTCCTGCTGCCAGCCAGACTGAACGGACTGGGAGGGGGGTGTTTATTTTTAAAAAACCCCCCCTCGGATTTAAGCGGCACGTTAAAATGGCTTCTCTGCAAAGGGAAAGCGGAAACTTTCACTCCGGACGGTCTCTAACAAGGGAAAGTGGAATGTGACTTTTTGCAACATTGTTTCTAGGTCTGGCTGAGTTTAAAAAAATTCTTTTTTTGCTACTCTCTCCCTCTGGCTGAGATGGGCGGTGGAAGTGGCTTCTCTCTGTCCCTGCCTGATTATTTCAACTAAGGAAAATTTCCAGCGTCTCTTTGAAAGCAGGACTCTCTCTGGATTTTTGGAAAAAAAATTTTGTGATTTCTTCTTTGGAATACCTTCGTTATTACTATTTGCTGACTTGGGAAATTGTGTCTCTTTTGGTTTCTGAATTGTTTGCAACTTCACGGCCCTGAACTGAACTGAGCTCCTGATCTGCCCCACCAGCCCCACCCGGAAAACGCCATCTTGGTGGCAGTGACTCTAACTTTTAACCATGGCACAAGAAGCAGCACTTGTAAATTTGGAACAAAGGATGGCTTCTCTTGAAACCTCTATGCAGACTTTGATATCAGAAATAAAGGCCCAGAGGGCTGAAAATAGTACTTTCAAAAAGGAACTATTGGATACCCGGAAGCAAGTGTTGGAGAATACACAGAAGAATGAAGAATTGGAAGGAGGGTTGGAGGGGGCTAAGGGAGAGATTAAAAATGTTTCTAATGAGGTGGGGGAAATAAATGGGCGTGTGTCTAGGATAGATATGGAAAGAATGACATATTTTTTGAGATTTCAGAATGTTCTTGAGGATTCTGGTGAATGCCTGCCTGATCTTATGAGTACAATTTTAGCAGACTATTTACAAAAACCTAAGGATGAGATCAGGGGGGACATTGACCTAGCCTATAGAATTAATTCTGCATATGCCAGGATGAATGAAGTGCCTAGAGAGATACATGTGAAATTTGTTAGAAGGTCAACCAGAGAGGAAATCCTGAAAGCGCAGAGAGAGAAACCTTTAACTTATCATCGAGAAACGGTCACTATCTTGAAGCAGATCCCTAGAAAAATTAGAGATTCAAGAAGGAAATTTTCCTTCTTGTCTAAAACCTTGTTTGATCACGGGATTTGGTTCAAGTGGATGACACCTGAAGGGATGCTGGTGTTCTGGGAAGGAGGAAGAGTGAGGATTAAAACAGTTGCTGAGGCGGAAGCCTTTCTTAAAAAACATTCCTCTGCCCTGGGGGAAGATCCAGGGGGGACGGAGGGGGCCACGGCTCCGCCTGCGGGGGGCCAGGGAGGAGAGAAAGAAGATACAATAGCCAAAAGACTTAGATCAAAAAAATAACTTTGCCTTGATTTTTTCCTGAACAATTTTGCATAATATTTTTATCCGGACTTTTTGTAAATGTCTGACAGCATGGAAGGGAGAATTTAGGTAAATGTACTTGCTTTCAACTTGTAGTGGTATGGAAAATGTTTTCTATGTTAACTTTTTTAATGTGTATTTTGAGGTCTCGGAAGGTCCGATGACTCTGACGTGAATGCTCTCAAAATTTCTTTGTAACCATTACCTTATCCTGTTAAAAAATGTAAAACCAATAAAACTTTTTCAATATAAAAAAAAAAGAACAGAAAATTAACAGGCAGCAATTTTGCTCCTTGTAAGAGGTCAGTCTGCTCTGAAAAATGCCACATAAGATACAGTCAGTCTTCTTCAAGGTGCCAGTTTTCACTATTCTTATGATAGTTGTGGTACCTAAATCACAGTTGATTCAGGAACAAGTGCTAACTTTTCCTGATTTTTCCTTTTGGGTCTCCTCATCAATACAATAGCAGAGTTGGAAGGGACCTTGTAGGTCTTCTAGTCCAACCCCCTGCGTGGGCAGGAACCTTACACCATTTCAGACAAATGGCTATCTAACATCTTTTTAAAGACTTGCAGTGTTGGGGCATTCACAACTTCTGGAGGCAAGCTGTTCCAGAGGTTAATTGTTCTAACTGTCAGGAAATTTCTCCTTAGTTCTAAGTTGCTTCTCTCCTTGATTAGTTTCCACCCATTGCTTCTTGTCCTGCCCCCAGGTGCCTTGGAGAATAGTTTGACTCCCTCTTCTTTGTGGCACCCTCTGAGATATCGGAACACTGCTATCATGTCTCCCCTGGTCCTTCAGCAACGGATGGCAAGTGGAATGGATCCTACTTGATGAAAAACCTCCACAAAAGAGACCTAAAACAAGATGGATCGGTTGACACCAGCAAGTATTGCAGGCCCAACTGGGAAACCAGTGATGGGTTTCCATTTTTTTTAAACTACCGGTTTGCTCCCACATGCGCACCTCACTTCTGCGCATGTGAAGAAGCGTCCGGGCAGGTGGGCGGAACTTCGTGTGGCCACCACTACCGGTTCGCCTGATCTGGGCCGAACTGGGCAGAAACCACCACTGGTCAGGACCATAATAGTTGGAAGCATGCGGAAGAGGCCTTCATCCTGCAGTAGGTAGACAATGGCTAAGGATCATCAAAGGATGATGATGATGATGATAATAATAATATCAGCAAATTGCAGCTTCCTGCAATAACACCAGCGGAACTGCAAAAAATGGCGCTACTTGGAACATCTTACATTCTACGAAGATACTTGGTTGATACCTAGGATGCTGGCAGCAAACTGTATCAACCATTAGCACCAGTCAATAGTCTTTGTAATATGCATTTTTAAATGTTCAGTTGGCTGAGTTTCATGTTTTATGAATAAAGATAATGATAATGATGATGATAATAATAATAATAATAATAATAATAATAATAATAATAATAATAAGAAGAAGAAGAAGAAGAAGAAGAAGAAGAAGAAGAAGAAACAAAGATACTTGGTTGATACCTAGGATGCTGGCAGCAAACTGTATCAACCATTAGCACCAGTCAATAGTCTTTGCAATATGCATTTTTAAATGTTCAGTTGGCTGAGTTTCATGTTTTATGAATAAAGATAATGATAATGATGATGATAATAATAATAATAATAATAATAATAATAATAATAATAATAATAATAATAAGAAGAAGAAGAAGAAGAAGAAGAAGAAGAAGAAGAAGAAGAAGAAGAAGAAACAAAGATACTTGGTTGATACCTAGGATGCTGGCAGCAAACTGTATCAACCATTAGCACCAGTCAATAGTCTTTGCAATATGCATTTTTAAATGTTCAGTTGGCTGAGTTCCATGAATGAAGTAAACAATAATAATGATGAAGAAGAAGAAGAAGAAGAAGAAGAAGAAGAAGAAGAAGAAGAAGAAGAAGAAGAAGAAGAAGAAGAAGAAGAAGATGAAGAAGAAGAAGAAGAAGAAGAAGAAACAACCAACAAAGATACTTGGTTGATGCCTAGGATGCTGGAAGCAAACTGTATCAACCATTAGCACCAGTCAATAGTCTTTGTAATATGCATTTTTAAATGTTCAGTTGGCTGAGTTCCATGAATGAAGTAAACAATAATAATGATGAAGAAGAAGAAGAAGAAGAAGAAGAAGAAGAAGAAGAAGAAGAAGAAGAAGAAGAAGAAGAAGAAGAAGAAGAAACAAAGATACTTGGTTGATACCTAGGATGCTGGCAGCAAACTGTATCAACCATTAGCACCAGTCAATAGTCTTTGTAATATGCATTTTTAAATGTTCAGTTGGCTGAGTTCCATGAATGAAGTAAACAATAATAATGATGAAGAAGAAGAAGAAGAAGAAGAAGAAGAAGAAGAAGAAGAAGAAGAAGAAGAAGAAGAAGAAGAAGAAGAAGAAGAAGAAGAAGAAACAAAGATACTTGGTTGATGCCTAGGATGCTGGCAGCAAACTGTATCAACCATTAGCACCAGTCAATAGTATTTGCAATATGCATTTTTAAATGTTCAATTGGCTGAGTTTCATGTTTTATGAATAAAGTAAATAATAATAATCTTTATTGTCCTTGCACTAAAATTACAATGAAATTGGTTTTAACTTCACTGGTGCAAAAATTATAAAAGAAACAAAAAAAAAAGGAGAGAGAAAAGAAAAAAGAAAAAAAAACTAGCCTGTGCATGGAATGATGATGATGAGTCCATTATGATAAAGGAATCGTTTCATACACGAACCCTGTAATAATGCTGATAAAAACCTTACATTTGTGCTGAGCTAAGGTTCATTTGGAGTAATACAACCTAGCTCTTCACCGAGGCCTTCAACATCCAATATAAAGCTCCACACTAATGGGATTTCCTGCAGATCCAAGATTCTGGAGAGCTAACAGTATCTACGATATTATTAGCCATCACTAAAAGGCTTAGCCATTTTATTTTTTCCCTGATGGACGGCCCAATGCTTTGTAGTCCAGTATTTCCCCCTCTCCCTCCCGTCTCATCCATTAAGCTTATTTCCTCTGGAGGAAATAGGAATAAGCATTGACCTAGCTTAGCTGGCCAATTATAGGAAAGGCTGCCGCTGCTCATTTCACCCCTCGGGGTGAAACTGTAGGATAGAGGAAATCATTTTAAACCGATAACTCAATAAAGCCCAATCACTATGGTAATTGAAACAAGCTCCCTTTCCTAGCTCCCTTTCATCACAGTTTTAAACAAAGACCCCCCAACCCCACCCCACCCTTTTTTTTGGTGCTCTATTGGAGAGAATAAGACGTAAGATCTAAAATTAGCTCGTTGCTTCAAGGATACGGAATACGATTCGGACCAATAGGCCAACGAATAAAACGAAACCTGCACAACTCAAGAGAGATATTGGAGATAATGTATGAGTGAGCTTAATTAATTAATTAATTTTATTTATTTACTAGCCTTCCCAGCCACGCGTTGCTGAGGCGGGAGTCAGGAGGGACACAACCCTCATCAACTCTCCCTCTACCTACCTACTGCATTTCTCCCTCCCTCTCTCTATCCACCTACCTACCTACCTACCTACCTACCTACCTACCTACCTACCTACCTACTGCATTTCTCCCTCCCTCTCTCTATCCACCTACCTACCTACCTACCTACCTACCTACCTACCTACCTACCTACCTACCTACTGCATTTCTCCCTCCCTTTCTCTATCCCTCTACCTACCTACCTACCTACCTACCTACCTACCTACCTACCTACCTACCTACCTACCGCATTTCTCCCTCCCTCTCTCTATCCCTCTACCTACCTATCTACCTACTGCATTTCTCCCTCCCTCTCTCTATCCCTATAGCTGCCGCCTACCTACTGCATTTCTCCCTCCATCTCTCTATCCCTCTACCTACCTACCTACCTACCTACCTACCTACCTACCTACCTACCTATCTACCTACCTACCTACCTACCTACTGCATTTCTTCCTCCCTCTCTCTATCCCTATAGCTGCCTACCTACCGACCTACTGTATTTCTCCCTCTCTCTCTCTATCCCTCTACCTACCTACCTACCTACCTACCTACCTACCTACCTACCTACTGTATTTCTCCCTCTCTCTCTCTATCCCTCTACCTACCTACCTACCTACCTACCTACCTACCTACCTACCTACCTACCTACTGTATTTCTCCCTCTCTCTCTATCCCTCTACCTACCTACCGACCTACTGTATTTCTCCCTCTCCCTCTCTATCCCTCTACCTACCTACCTACCTACCTACCTACCTACCTACCTACCTACCTACTGTATTTCTCCCTCTCTCTCTCTCTCCGCCCACCCACCCAGAGGCTTTTATGCATGCACAGAAGTGTTGCGCGTGCACATGAGCACGAGCAAACTGGTAGCGCCAGGATTTGCAACCCACCTCTGCTTCGTAGACTACTTGTATAGAGGAGGATCTTGACCAGCACTGTACTTTTCAGATGAGGTGGACTTCAGTTCTCATAATTGCACTGATTTAGCATGGCATGCGCATGCCAGGGCCATTGGCAAATAAACCTGAGGCTCTTTTTGTTCCCTGCTGTGTTTACTTCCTGACATCTGCTTTAGTGCCTGGATCGAGCGTGCCTTTCAGCAGCGATATGCCCTTTCATTACTGCTTTTTGGAAAAATAGAATAAGTATTCTTGAAGCTTTTTTGACAGCTACCGTAATTCTGAGTACAAATGTGTAGAAGATAATGCCGCTGGGCAGCTTTGTGCCCAAATGAAGGAAAAGAATGGAAAGAACACATTTTTAATTTTCTTATTGTTATCTATATAGATAAAAATGTAACAAGAGTTTGTTCAAAACCGGTAATCTCCAAAAGTCCTGCACCGATCGCTTCCAAATTTTCACACAACGTTCCTTTCAAGTACGGCACCAATGATACATATATATATATATTGTGTAGATGTCACACCTGTGCCAGGTACATGCAATGGAAATGTAAAAAATTGTAAGAAAAGGTAGGTAGATGGATACAGAGAGAGCAGTGGGCCACAGGTATTATGTCCTAAAGGATGATAACCCTCTGTCCATAAGATTCAAGGAGAAATACAGTAGGTAGGTAGGCAGCTATAGGGATAGAGAGAGGGAGGGAGAAATGCAGTAGGTAGGTAGGTAGGTAGGTAGGTAGGTAGAGGGATAGAGAGAGGGAGGGAGAAATGCAGTAGGTAGGTAGGTGGGTGGGTAGGTAGGTAGGTAGAGGGATAGAGAGAGGGAGAAATACAGTAGGTAGGTAGAGGGATAGAGCGACCGGTAGGTAGATACATAGAGGGATAGAGAGGGAGAAATACAGTAGGTAGGTAGGTAGGTAGGTAGGTAGGTAGGTAGGTAGGTAGGTAGAGGGATAGAGAGAGGGAGAAATACAGTAGGTAGGTAGAGGGATAGAGGGACCGGTAGGTAGATACGTAGAGGGATAGAGAGGGAGAATTACAGTAGGTAGGTAGATAGAGGGAGAGAAGGAGAAAGGGAGTAGCTAGATAGTTTGGGGGTTATACGGTGGTTGTGTGTATGTGTTTGTGTGTGCAGGTGTAGATCTACACACAAATTGATTGGCCATTTAACCAGACTGGGGCATAGCAACGCGTGGCCGGGAACGGCTAGTTAATAATAAAAAAAGAGAAAAAGCACATCACAAAGATAATAGTGATGGAGATGCATCCATTATCAAAGAGAACCAAAAAGAGACTCCCCACACACAAAAAAGTCATTTAACAAAAAAGTGAAACAAAAACAACAAATGTTGTTACAGAATGGAAAGCACAAGTTAATACTTAGTTTAAAAAAACACACAATAACAACAACATTCCATCATAGGCAAAACAGAAACAATCCAAAAACAAGGCTGAATTCTTTTTTTCACAGCTGGATAAGTTTTATCATAGTTTCTCCATTTTTATTTTGTGGATGTGTTATGTTCTACTTCAGAGGTTCCCAAACTTGACAACTTTAAGACTTGTGGACTGGCTGGAGAATTCTGGGAGTTGAAGTCCACAAGTCTTAAAGTTGCCAAGTTTGGGAACCTCTGTTCTACTTTGACAGCTCAAGGTGGTTGCCACATAGAAGAATGGGACAACCTATTCTCCAAGGCACCTGAGGACAAGACAAAAAGTAGTGGATGGAATCTTATCAACGTGAGATCCAACCTAGAATTAAGGGACAGTGAGAACCGTTAATCGATGGAACAATTTGCCTCCAGAGATTGTGGGTTCTACAGCACTGGAGGTTTCTAAGAGGACATTGGACAGCTAGTTGTCCACGATGGTATAGACTTTTCTGCTTAGGCATGGGGTTGGATTAGACCTCCAAGGTGCCTTCCAGCTCCATTCTGCATTCTATAATGCCTTCAGTTTTATCCACTCCACAAAACTTTTGCCAGACCAATTCTTGAATGCAGCTCATCCGCCTGGAATCCACACTGTATATGCGACATTAACACAATGGAGCGGGTCCAGAGTTATTTCACGAGAAGAGTACTCCACTTTTCTACTCGCAATTGAATCCCTTAGTTCCTTAGTCTTGCAATTCTGGGTTCGGGCAATCTGGAACAGCGCTGCCTCGGGTCCCTTCTAAGCAGAGTACACAAAATTGTCTGCTACAACATCTTGCCTGTCAACGACTTCTTCAGCTTCAACCCCAATAATACAGGCAAACAATCGATACAAACTGAAGGTTACTTGCTCCAAGCTCGATTGCAGAAAATACGACTTTAGCAACAGGGTGGTCAACGCCTGGAATGCTCTACCCCACTCCGTGGTTACATCGTCAACCTCAAACTGTCTACCTCACTCCATGCTTAAGAGGGCTGCAAGGGGGCTGTTAGCTACTCTGGGTTCAGAACCAGTATTAGAACTCTGGTCCCATAACCAATGTTAGCTACTCTGGGTTCAGAACCAGTGTCACAATTCTGGTCCCATAACCAATGTTAGCTACTCTGGGTTCAGAACCAGTGTCACAACTCTGGTCCCATAACCAGGGTTAGCAAATAAATGCGGAATAGTGTAATTCACCGGACAGTAAGGAGATACATTGCTGTAAACCACAAACAAACTCTAAAACAGTGATAGTAAGAAAATAAATAGTCTTTACTTTGTCGCAACTAAAATACTTCTTCCGACTATCTTCTCTAACAATGATAACAGTCCTACATCAAACAGAGTTTATCTTACAGTGATGCAAACAAAACCTCCTTCTTCTTCAACTTCTCAAACGACAATCAGGAACAACACAGGAAATCACAAGGAATCGAACAGGGATCAAACAGGGTTCCTGACCTTGATTATATGGTAATGCTGAGTAGCACAGCCAATCAGAATTCAAACACAGTTCTTACATCTACATAACTCCTTAAGAACATAGGGCACTATCTAATAAAATGAAATTCAATTGTGAAAAAAGTAAGGTCCTACATATAGGCAAGAAAAACCAAATGCACAAGTACAGTAAAGGTTTGTACCTTGCTCAATAGTAGCAACTGTGAGAGGGATCTAGGAATCCTAGTGGACAACCATTTAAATATGAGCCAGCAGTGTGCAGCAGCTGCCAAAAAAGCCAACACAGTTCTAGGCTGCATAAACAGAGGGATAGAATCTCGATCACGTGAAGTGTTGATGCCACTGTATAGTGCCTTGGTAAGGCCACACTTGGAATACTGCATACAGTTTTGGTCGCCACGATGTAGAAAAGACGTGGAGACTCTGGAAAGTGTGCAGAGAAGAGCAACCAAGATGATTAGGGAACTGGAGACTAAAACATATGAAGAACGGTTGCAGGAGCTGGGTATGTCTAGTTTGATGAAGAGAAGGACCAGGGGAGACATGATAGCAGTGTTCCGATATCTCAGAGGGTGCCACAAAGAAGAGGGAGTCAAACTATTCTCCAAGGCACCTGGGGGCAGGACAAGCAGCAATGGGTGGAAACTAATCAAGGAGAGAAGCAACTTAGAACTAAGGAGAAATTTCCTGACAGTTAGAACAATTAACCAGTGGAACAGAAGTTGCCTCCAGAAGTTGTGAATGCCCCAACCCTGGAAGTCTTTAAGAAGATGTTAGATAGCCATTTGTCTGAAATGGTATAAGGTTCCTGCCCACGCAGGGGGTTGGACTAGAAGACCTACAAGGTCCCTTCCAACTCTGCTATTGTATTGTATAGGCTCATATACTGTATATTGTCAAACCCAATATAAGGCTGAATAGCCTAACAAAGGCATGCATAAGCGCACCATCTTACCGGCCTCGGAAGCATGGAAGGCCGAGGCCACTGTTAGCCCGTCAGGATTGAACTCCAGGGTGTGGGTAGAGTTAGCCTGTAATACTGCATTTCTAATCACTGCGCCACCAGGGCTCCAAGGCCCAAGATTCTGAACCCCCCCACACAGACACATTTTGCAGTACAATTTGACTTGATCCCACAAGACCAGGAAGGATCAAGAGACCTTGAAAGCCAAAATTGATGCTGGCTTGCGTATTTGCCTAATCAATTAAAGGAAGAAAAATGCATAGCTCAGATCTTTGCTTAAGGTCAGCGAGCAGACAATTTACCCATGGCCACTTGATGTTGACAGCAATCTTATATCACCGTATGAAAATTAAATGTCCCTTTCTCTAATGGAGTATTTCTTCTTCTTCTGTGCAATAAATTGATTCCTATTTCAAAAAGCCACTGGGATGTATAAGAAATGTGAGAGCTTCTGCTGAGAGATAGAATAGAATATAGGAGAGAAGAGAGGAGAGAGGAGAGAGTAGAATAGAATAGAGGAGAGAGTAGAGTAGAATAGAATAGAGGAGAGAGAATAGAGTAGAGTAGAATAGAATAGAATATAGGAGATAGGAGAGAGAATAGAATAGAGGAGAGAGAATAGAATAGAATAGAATAGAATAGAGGAGAGAAGAGAGGAGAGAGGAGAGAGGAGAGAATAGAATAGAATAGAGGAGAGATAATAGAATAGAATAGAATAGAATAGAATATAGGAGATAGGAGAGATAATAGAATAGAGGAGAGAGAATAGAATAGAATAGAGGAGAGAAGAGAGGAGAGAGGAGAGAGAATAGAATAGAATAGAATAGAGGAGAGAAGAGAGGAGAGAGGAGAGAGAATAGAATATAATAGAAGAGAGGAGAGGAGAGAGGAGAGAGGAGAGAGAATAGAATAGAATAGAATAGAATAGAATAGAGGAGAGAGAATAGAATAGAATAGAATATAGGAGATAGGAGAGAGAATAGAATAGAGGAAAGAGAATAGAATAGAATAGAATATAGGAGAGAAGAGAGGAGAGAGGAGAAATAGAATAGAATAGAGGAGAGAGAATAGAATAGAATAGAATATAGGAGAGAGGAGAGAGAATAGAATAGAGGAGAGAGAATAGAATAGAATAGAGGAGAGAAGAGAGGAGAGAGGAGAGAGAATAGAATAGAATAGAAGAGAGGAGAGAAGAGAGGAGAGAGAATAGAATAGAATAGAATAGAGGAGAGAAGAGAGGAGAGAGAATAGAATAGAATAGAGGAGAGAATAGAGGAGAGAGAATAGAATAGAATAGAATATAGGAGATAGGAGAGAGAATAGAATAGAGGAGAGAGAATAGAATAGAATAGAATAGAATTCTTTATTGACCAAGTGTGATTGGACACACTTGTCTTTGGTGCAGATGCTCTCAGTGTATATAAGGAGAATGAAAATACATTCATTAAGAATCGCTTCTCGGCCTTTTGGCTAAGATCAAGTGTAGTATCATTAAGAATAAAAAGATACAATACTTAGTGATAGTCAAAGTTACTAATAAGCTAACAAATCGAACTAGTAAACAAATAAATTGAAACACTATTAACATCTTCCAAAAACAATACAAATTCGTCTGAGATCTGATTTCTAGGCAGGAAGTATAAACAATGACTTGAAAGGTATGTAGATAGGCCCTTCGGACTGATTTACTGGCACCTCTCTAGAATCTGTCATGCGTGCCATATTGACCTCACAAACTTAATTACTGTAAGCTGGAAGAAAAAGAACCAAAGCTGCCCAGCCCACTGACATGGACATCAAAGGCTAACCTTTGGAAGGATAACCAGATCAACTGGAGAAAAGAGGACCAGAATATAAAAAAAAAGATTTGTAGAGATCTTACACCTGGAGAACAATATAGACCTGGAATATGTTGAATTGAATTTGAATTTATTTGACTTTTATACCGCAACCTATCTCCCCGAAGGGACTCAGGGCGGTGCACAGGAAATTAAAACAAATATAAAAATATACATAAATAGACACGCCATAAATAATACAACACAATAAAAACTGATTAAATTTAGAAAACCCTGTGCTAAAAAATTCACTAAAAATCCCACTAATTAAAACCTTATATCCATTTAACACATAATCTTATAAGATGGTCTCGGGGACCAGGCCAGGCCGGCTTGATGGAAAAAGTACGTCTTCAGTCGCTGGCGGAAGAGGCGGAGGTCTGAGATGGTACGTAGTTCGGGGGGGGTAGTCATTCCAGAGGGCTGGGCCCGCCACAGAGAAGGCCCTTCCCCTGGGGGTCACCAGCTAGCATTGGCCAGCCAACAGCACCTGGAGAAGACCCTCTCTACAGGAGTGAATTGGTCGAAGGGATGTATGGGGCAGGAGACAATCTCGCAGATAACTAGGCCCCGTGCCATGGAGCGCTTTGAAGCAGAAGGTTCCAGGAGAGACGTTTTGATTATTCTCCATCTTCGACCATTTTTTGTAGAAGAAGAAAAAAATACAGGTCGCGCAGTGGCACTGGACTTTGCTTTGAAAAAAAACAGCCCCAAAATCTCCAGTAGCAGAGCTAGGAAGGCTTAAGTTGAGTAATGAAATGGGATTGGATGCTTGGATTGGATTGCCCCTCACCAGCCTTTTAAAATAATTGCATTTTGAACATTTAAGGAAGTATGGAATATTCAGAAAATATTTTTACTTTTTTTTATCCAGCTTTAACCAACGATTTACAACATGGGAGGGCCTCCAGACATGCAATTATATGAATGTAGTCCAGTTAAAGGTTGGTCTAGAACAGGGGTCAGCAACCTGCAGCTCTGGAGCCGCATGCGGCTCTTCCATCCCTCTGCTGCGGCTCCCTGTCACCAGTTGTCTCCACAAATGATAGGGTTTTCGATTAGGACAGGTAGAGGAAGAAGGACGCAGCGCTAGGAGGACACTCTATGGTAGGGGAATCGGACTTCCGGTTGGCAGAGGAAAAGGGAGGCTGCAGTAGGAGGAGGCTCTATGGTGGTGGGGGACCTGTACTTCCAGTCGGCAGAGGAAAAATGGATGCCATACTAGGAGGAGACTCTATG
Source organism: Rhabdophis nuchalis (assembly GCA_039707465.1). Taxonomy (NCBI): domain Eukaryota; kingdom Metazoa; phylum Chordata; class Lepidosauria; order Squamata; family Natricidae; genus Rhabdophis; species Rhabdophis nuchalis. The sequence continues at coordinate 7,102,299 of CM077661.1, forward strand.
GCGCTGGGGGACCTGTACTTCCAGTCGGCAGAGGAAAAACGGATGCCATACTAGGAGGAGACTCTATGGCGCTGGGGGACCTGTACTTCCAGTCGGCAGAGGAAAAACGGATGCCATACTAGGAGGAGACTCTATGGCGCTGGGGGACCTGTACTTCCAGTCGGCAGAGGAAAAACGGATGCCACACTAGGAGGAGACTCTATGGCGCTGGGGGATCTGTAATTCCAGTCGGCAGAGGAAAAACGGATGCCATACTAGGAGGAGACTCTATGGCGCTGGGGGATCTGTAATTCCAGTCGGCAGAGGAAAAACGGATGCCATACTAGGAGGAGACTCTATGGCGCTGGGGGACCTGTACTTCCAGTCGGCAGAGGAAAAATGGATGCCATACTAGGAGGAGACTCTATGGCGCTGGGGGACCTGTACTTCGAGTCAGCAGAGGAAAAACAGATGCCATACTAGGAGGAGACTCTATGGTGCTGGGGGACCTGTACTTCCAGTCGGCAGAGGAAAAACGGATGCCATACTAGGAGGAGACTCTATGGTGCTGGGGGACCTGTACTTCCAGTCGGCAGAGGAAAAACGGATGCCATACTAGGAGGAGACTCTATGGCGCTGGGGGACCTGTACTTCCAGTCGGCAGAGGAAAAACGGATGCCATACTAGGAGGAGACTCTATGGTGCTGGGGGACCTGTACTTCCAGTCGGCAGAGGAAAAACGGATGCCATACTAGGAGGAGACTCTATGGCGCTGGGGGACCTGTACTTCCAGTCGGCAGAGGAAAAACGGATGCCATACTAGGAGGAGACTCTATGGCGCTGGGGGACCTGTACTTCCAGTCGGCAGAGGAAAAACGGATGCCATACTAGGAGGAGACTCTATGGCGCTGGGGGACCTGTACTTCCAGTCGGCAGAGGAAAAACGGATGCCATACTAGGAGGAGACTCTATGGTGGGAGAATTGGGCTTCTGGTCCAGAACTGAACAGTGGCTTCTGGTTAGGACTATTGTGGCTCTTTGTGTATTTCAGGTTGCTGACCCCCGATCTAGAACAAAGTAGCCCACCTACATTGTCTTCCATTTAAATTTGAATGATCTACAATTAAACCCAAGTAGCGACTCTCGGTTGCTAGCAGTGGTGGGTTTCAATTTTTTTAGAACCTACTCTGTAGGTGTGGCCTATTTTGTGGGCGTGGCTTGGCAGTCATGCGACAGGGTGGGAGTGGCCATCTTTTAAAATGTGGTGAAACTCATTTAACAACGCTCTTGCTTAGCAACCAAAATTTTGGACTCAATTGTGATGATAAATTCTTTCTTTCTTTCTTTCTTTCTTTCTTTCTTTCTTTCTTTCTTTCTTTCTTTCTTTCTTTCTTTCTTTCTTTCTTTCTTTCTTTCTTTCTTTCTTTCTTTCTTTCTTTCTTTCTTCCTTCCTTCCTTCCTTCCTTCCTTCCTTCCTTCCTTATTTCCTTCCTTCCTTCCTTCCTTCCTTTCCTTTCCTTCCCGTTGGGTCACTGGCAGCGGCAGGCCAGATTTACTTCCAGGTACACCGGTGGAACCCCCTCTCACCGGTTCTCTAAATTTCACCAACCGGCTCTCGCGAGTAGGTGCGAACCTGCAGAAACCCACCACTGGTTGCTAGTCAGGATGTGTTTGTGCCTGCATGAAATATCTTAGAATGGACAATACATTCCCCCCCCCCCACACTTTCCTTGCAGCATTCTTGAAAGTTTGCTGACACTACCAGCCGCATTTCTCCCAGTACAATTTTTTTTCCCCCTAGGGAAAAGAAGGAAAACTGATGTCTTATTCTCTGGGCAGCTATTTTGGCTATTTCGTTCCTGCTTGATAATGCCAGGAATCAAAGCACATCTTGAGAACAGTAAGGCTTTTCATTGAGGCCTTTTATCCCTGCACGGCAAGTCACCACATCAGCTGAGAAATGAATTTCTAATAAAGCCTGGCTTAGAATCAGTGAATTCTCTCTCTCTCAAAAAAAGCCTTACACAGTGCCCAGTTTTCTGGTGGAGCCTACAACCCTGAAACAGACTTCATCTATTTGAACATCTCTAACCTCAGTGAACCTTGAAGTGGAATGCTGACATGGAGTGCCTCTCAGAAATGCCAACCCAACCACTGGGAAACGTTGTTTCCCTCTACCCTCCAAGTATAAGACAATCCTCGTATTTGTACACGTTGTGTGCAAATCGAAAATTCATTCATGCTTTAAGGGCCTCCTGGGGTTGCCACCGAAGAAAGATTTCTAATGTGACGGCAGGGGAAAAAAAAAAAAGAAGATAGGGAATAAAACAGGAGAGTTGTGCAAATACCATGGAAGAGGTTTTTTCGATTTGGTCCAGTGGTGGGAATCACATTTTATTACCACTGGTTCGCTCTATGCACACCCACTCGCTTCGTGCCCGTGCGCCCCTTCCACACATGTGCCAGGCCTTCCACCCAAGTTCTTTGCTCATGTGTGCACCTTCCATTAATGCACCTGGCTTCAAAAACATGCCTAAATAGGATGGCATAGAGCCAGGGTGGGTGGGTAGGCCCATCCACGATTTTTGCTGCTGGTTCAGGCGAACTGATCCGAACCAGCTGAATACCGCCTCTGATGAGGTGCATCTCTTTAAAGGTAGTTGTGACTTTTTTCTGGGTTTGTTGACCTGCTTTGGAATTGGCTACGAACTAGGGATGGGTTCCTGCCAGTTCTAGCCTCTTCTCTAGAAGAGGTTCCACCAATCTCCAGGGCCGTTTAGAACTGGTTCCAGCTCCCTCCCCCCACCCGTCCGCCCATCCTCAAGATGAAGAGCGAGAGGAGGGATTCTGGGAGTTGAAGTCCACAAGTCTTAAAGCTGTCAAGTTTGAACACCCCTGGGGGTTTTTCCCCCCTAAAGGGTTAGGGGTGCAAGGGTCTTGTCACTTGACAGCTTTAAGACTTGCGTGCTTCAAATGCCAGAGTTTCTGAGCCAACGTTTTGGTTGCTAAGCAAGAGCGTTGTTAAGTGAGTTCCACCACATTTTACAAGTTGGCCACGCCCACCCAGTCACATGACTGCCAAGCCACTCCCACCAGGTCACATGGCCGGCAAGCCACTCCCACAAAAAGCAGACGACACCTACAGAAGAGGTTCTAAAAAAATTTGAAACCCACCACTGCTACCAACCGTCTTGAAATAAAACGATGTGGTTTGTGCATCTACATGAAGCAGCCATAGAAGTCGAGACAAATATATGCTTCTCTAACATTGTGAAAAGAGATCATTTATAGGGGATGTCCTGCTTTCCGAGACATTTCTTTCAAAGGCATTGCACAGGCCATAATGAAGGGTAATTTAATTTAGGTTAAATATAAATGAGAATTAAATCACTTCTGGAATATAGGCAGAATTCCTTACCTGCTCTGCATGGTATATAACAACACATATGTGACTATGGTAACGGACGTGCTACTATCACAAAATGTACTGATGATTTTTTAAAAAATTGTGAAACCAATAAATTGCTTGAAGCTTCGTATGCAGAGTTAGACAACCTGCGTCATCAAATAATTAAAAAGCAGGAAAGAGGGAATCAATACTTTATTGGGACTTTTCGTGGTGTTTTCCTGATCCCCAGAGAGATTTCGCCCATCTTTTCTGCCTCTTAAAGTACTTATAGTCAATATTTACCAAGAGCCACTTCCTTCTTCTATCAGCGGGCAACACGGGAAATAGCTTGGGTGGGTGGAATGTGACGCTGTACAACCATGAACAGTATTTAGCTACGCAAATTAGCCAAACAAATAAATAACATTAAAAAAAACTATCATTAACTTGTGGACTGGAGACTAAAACATATGAAGAACGGTTGCAGGAGCTGGGTAGGTCTAGTTTGATGAAGAGAAGGACCAAGGGAGACATGATAGCAGTGTTCCGATATCTCAGAGGGTGCCACAAAGAAGAGGGAGTCAAACTATTCTCCAGGGCAGGACAAGAAGCGATGGGTGGAAACTAATCAAGGAGAGAAGCAACTTAGAACTGAGGAGAAATTTCCTGACAGTTAGAACAATTAACCTCTGAAACAGCTTGCCTCCAGAAGTTGTGAATGCCCCAACCCTGGAAGTCTTTAAAAAGATGTTAGATAGCCATTTGTCTGAAATGGTATAAGCTTCCTGCCTACGCAGGGGGTTGGACTAGAAGACCTCCAAGGTCCCTTCCAACTCTGCTATTGTATTGTATTGTATTGTATTGTATTGTATTGTATTGTATTGTAAGACAAAACAGGAGCTCTATGTATGTCATAAGGAATGTCAGGCTGCTTCAGATATTCCCAGGACAGTAATTGAATAGCTATGTACTTTGGGCTGGAATAACTCCCAATATTCTACACATATGGATCAACATGAGTCAACGGACCTGATCTTCAATTCTGGCTGCATTCAGAAAGCATCGATGTAATTATTCATACACCCACATCCCAGTGGTGGGATTCAATTTTTTTTACTGCCAGTTCTGTGGGCGTGGTTTTGTGGGTGTGGTGTGGCTTTGTGGGCGTGGCGGGGGAAGGATACCGCAAAATCCCCATTCCCTCCCCACCCCACTAACCTGCTTTCCAGCTCCGTTCTCCTGTGCAGGGCAACAAAAGATTGGCTGGGAGGCAGCTGGGGGGTGGCCAGCCTATTTGTAACCTCTGGAACAGCTTGCCTCCAGAAGTTGTGAATGCCCCAACCCTGGAAGTCTTTAAGAAGATGTTAGATAGCCATTTGTCTGAAATGGTATAAGGTTCCTGCCCACACAGGGGGTTGGACTAGAAGACCTACAAGGTCCCTTCCAACTCTGCTATTGTATTGTGCCTCAAATAAATATATTCCTGCTCTTTACTATGCCGGTTTGCAGAATGTGATAATGTATGTGCAGACTGTGGCTGGTATGCCTTTTACTTCCTAAAGCATTCCTGAGCTGCATTATTCCTGAGCTGCATCTGTGGACCAGATCATTGGTGGGATTCAATTTTTTTTTACTACTGGGTCTGTGGGCATGGCATGGCAGGGGAAGGATACTGCAAAATCTCCATTCTCTCCTGATCATCTGGGACCTGGGAGGCAGAGAATAGATGTGGCCGGTCAAAGGTGGTATTTACCAGTTCTCCAAACTACTCAAAATTTCCACTACCGATTCTCCTGAACTGGTCAGAACCTGCTGAATCCCACCTTTGGACCAGACCCCTGGTTTTTGTGACATTGGCTCAAGAAATGATTTGGAGATAGAGAATTCCATCGAAGTCAGTGGAGCCTGTTTCCAAATTCATATTTTAAAGACCTTGGGGATTGCCGATAGTTTTTTTCTGTTTTTTCCAGGAACATTATGTTTTAAAGAAACCAAACAATTAGATGTTCCTAGGAGAGCTAAATTAAGTTTTCAAGTCCAGGGATGCTTCTGTTTTTTAAGGTAAACATGAGTCACATTTCTGACCACTGGAAAAGAAGAGTGCAAAGTCATAATTCTTTTTCCCCTGGATTTAAGCTTGGTTAATTATACCCACAGGGTTTAGCAAGGAAAACTCTGCAGATTATTTTTAAATAGAAGGTTTTAAATGGAAGGTTCACCCCCTTATGGTGGCCGGTAATGGCAGTTCTATTGTTCCCTGTTATGAAACTACAGCTGCCACACTACACAAATTGATCATTATGCTGGATTCAATAGATGCACTGTCAGAACTGAACAGCCAATTGTGAAACTGAGTGACAAGAAACGAAGGAACCTCAAAAGAAAACCCCCCAACCCCAAGACATTGGACCTTTTGTTCGTAGATGGAAATCTACTGTCTCCAACCAACTCTGATGTTCTTATGCTTTGATCGGCCTTTTCCAATAGAGAGATCAAATATTGATGCCATGTTTTTCATTTCATTTTTCATTTTCATTTCAAAGTTCGTTCAGCAACATCACGGCAAGGAACCATATCCATGAAATACATCGGTATTGCTTATGTAATAAATCCTACATAAACAATTTCACGGACCCCAAAGCAAATAGGTGTAAGCTTTATCCAGAAAAGGATCAGCTGCATTTCGAAAGGGGGTCAATGTAAGCTGTGTGCTCCATTCTACCTAATTATTTAAATGCTATAGTGGTATTTTGTACTGGCAATTCATTTGTAAGCATGGAAATTCAACTTTTCCTAGTGATAAAACAAAAAACTGGAATTGAATGGTATTTTTGCAGCCCTTGGTTATTACACTGTTGAATGCAGGAGAAAAGAACAGAAGGAAAGAAAGAAGGAAGGGAGGGAAGGAAGGAGGAAGGAAGGAAGGAAGGAAGGAAGGAAGGAAGGAAGGAAGATCATTTTAAAAGCAATTATATATTTTCTGCCAGCTTTCAAAATTCAGGTCCGTTTTCCTTTGATCAAATATTTGCAAAAATATTCCTTTCAGTGTCCACCAGGCAATTGTATCAATCAACAGCCACAATACCATTAAGCCTACATCAAGAAATAAAAAACGTCTAGACCAGGGGTCTCCAACCTTTGCAACTTTAAGTCTGAAGGACTTCAGCTCCCAGACTCCCAATTCTGGGAGCTGAAGTCTTTCAGACTTAAAGTTGCAAAGGTTGGAGACCCCTGGTCTAGAGCATGATGAATATGTATCTTCCATTAACCACTGATTTATTTTTAATCCAACTTTTAAGTGGCATTAAAGCATTTTTTGAGGAGTTATATGGAGCTCCGTTACTGATGTCTGTCTGTCTGTCAATTTCAAACATGCAGAGCAAGGAAGAACGGAAGAAAAATTAAGAATATTTCTGGGCTGTATGAGTTCTCCAAGAAAGACTTTGGAAGATGGCAAAAACAAAAAAAATCAAGCAAATAACAAAAAAGCCACATCAGAATGGAATGACTTTTAGCTGGCTGTTTGGAAGCTATTATATTTTGCCAAAGAAGATGTTAAAAAAATACAGAATGAAATGAGATCCAAACTTCTGCACCTGCCATACTCTTTATTTTCTTGTTTTGACTCTCTTAGTAACCATGCATTCATATTTGGGGAACCATGTTGTGTTTAACCTTGGACCATGTTAGTTACTGATTACCTATGGAATTTTTGAAACATAAGAGTTAACTGGGATATCTAAATTACTGCACACAACTTTTGGGATAAGGGAAACTTTCTGATCTAAAATTACTATAACAAAGAGGTATTTCTTTAAAAAAAGTTATCTTCAATGTATAATTGCAGAGAAATCTCTCTCTCTCTCTCTCTCTCTCTCTCTCTCTCTCTCTCTCTCTCTCTCTCTCTCTCTCTCTCTCTCTCTCTCTCTCTCTCCAGTATCTATCTATCTATCTATCTATCTATCTATCTATCTATCTATCTATCTATCTATCTATCTATCTATCTATCTATCTATCTATCTATCTATCTATCTATCTATCTAGCTATCTAGCTATCTAGCTATCTAGCTATCTAGCTATCTAGCTATCTAGCTATCTAGCTATCTAGCTATCTATCTATCTACAGTATCTATCTATCTACAGTATCTATCTACAGTATCTATCTACAGTATCTATCTATCTATCTATCTATCTATCTATCTATCTATCTATCTATCTATCTATCTATCTATCTATCTACAGTATCCATCCATCCATCCATCCATCCATCCATCCATCCATCCATCCATCCATCCATCCATCCATCCATCCATCCATCTATCTATCTATCTATCTATCTATCTATCTATCTATCTATCTATCTACAGTATCCATCCATCCATCCATCCATCCATCCATCCATCCATCCATCCATCCATCCATCCATCCATCCATCCATCCATCCATCCATCCATCCATCCATCCATCCATCCATCCATCCATCCATCCATCCATCCATCCATCCATCCATCTATCTATCTATCTATCTATCTATCTATCTATCTATCTATCTATCTATCTATCTATATCATCTATCTATCTATCTATCTATCTATCTATCTATCTATCTATCTATCTATCTATCTATCTATCTATCTATCTATCTATCTATCTATCTATCTATCTATCTATCTATCTAGCTATCTAGCTATCTAGCTATCTAGCTATCTAGCTATCTAGCTATCTAGCTATCTATCTATCTACAGTATCTATCTATCTACAGTATCTATCTACAGTATCTATCTACAGTATCTATCTATCTATCTATCTATCTATCTATCTATCTATCTATCTATCTATCTATCTATCTATCTATCTATCTACAGTATCCATCCATCCATCCATCCATCCATCCATCCATCCATCCATCCATCCATCCATCCATCCATCTATCTATCTATCTATCTATCTATCTATCTATCTATCTATCTATCTATCTATCTATCTATCTACAGTATCCATCCATCCATCCATCCATCCATCCATCCATCCATCCATCCATCCATCCATCCATCCATCCATCCATCCATCCATCCATCCATCCATCCATCCATCCATCCATCCATCCATCCATCCATCCATCCATCCATCCATCCATCCATCTATCTATCTATCTATCTATCTATCTATCTATCTACAGTATCCATCCATCCATCCATCCATCCATCCATCCATCCATCCATCCATCCATCCATCCATCCATCTATCTATCTATCTATCTATCTATTTAATTTAGATACTGCTCAAATCATTTTCATCTTCTAACACTATACTAGACGTTCCTTTTTCTGTTATTCAAGACTGTTTGGAATAAAAGCAGATGCATTTGGAGAGGTGAACATAACATTTATTTCGATGAATACTATGAAGAATCAGAAAAGGATTGCAAAGCTTGTGTAAAGCTAAAGGAAAAAAGTTCCCCTCACACCTATGTGCTAATCGTTCCCGAATCTAAACTTGTGTGTAGTGCTACACTAAAGAACGAAGCAAATGCCAAGGTCATCAGCCATATTGGGTCATGCTGGATTGAAGAGGAGTAACCTTTTTTCATTTAAGCTAAAAGGTTTAATCAGGCTGGAATTGCAAGAATTATGGACGGGAAATAGGGATATACAAATCATTGCAAAAAAGATTAGTTGCCCCTTATAATATTTGAGAAAAGAAAAGGATAAGTACCCACAACCATTACAACCTTACAATATTTTATTTCTAGAAAGTTTTGCTTGGCCTCTTCACTGTTACAGAGACAGTTCATTTCCAAAGAACAAAATTCAAATAAGTCATTTTCTGGGTTTTGTTAAAACAGGGCCTTTTTACAAAGGCCATCAGAGGCCAACCAAAAATGAAGATTCTGCAGATTTCTACTTTGGAGTAATCCAAAATACTATAAACGTCCCTCTGTCTTGTATAACTACAGATTTATTCCAATTGGCTTAACACCTGGAAGCAAGATGAAGATGAAATTAAAGAAAAACAAATCAAAGTGAAAGGAACTTTTTTGAACTCTAAAGACTTGACGGTTCACTCAGAGTTCAGTTGGATTTCCTCACAAGAAGATCCGTAAAAGAATCTTATACACAAACCAGTAAGAAGTCTGTTGACTTTTCCAAAGAAACATGAAGTCCCTTCCTTCCCTCCCCCCCCAAAATCTCCTTAGCGTTTATTTGACTCTAATGAAATCTTAATGAGATAAATTTGAGTTTAATGAGAAACTCAAAGCAGACGATGAAAGCGTCTGGAATTTTTATGGAAGCACATTCTGTAAGTGGGAATATTATGTTAAGGTGTTGTGTAGTGGATAAGCTACCGAGTTTCTCCCAAAATAAGACAGGGTCTTATTTTCTTTAGAGGTCCGAAATAAGCGCTTGGCCTTATTTTCGGGGAGGGCTTATTATTTTTGAAGTGCAGGAGGCGGTGAGCATGGTCACCTCATGGCTGTTGCTGCATTGCAATATTTTAAGGGAGGGCTTATTTTAGTGCATGCGCGCAAAAGCCCGATCCAGGGAGGTCTTATTTTCAGGGAAACAGAGTACCCGACGAGAAACCAGGAATCCTAGATTAGAAACCTAATCCTGCCTTGGAGATTAAGCCAAATGAGTGATTTTTGGGCCAGTCACTCTCTCTCAATTCTAGGAGGAAGGCAATGGTAAATCACTTGAATTTCCCTGCACCAGACCTGTAGCATTCTATCTTACGGATCCATCTGGATTCATTACACGAACCAACGATCTTCTTTCCCCCACCCCCATACTTCTTAAAATCCCACAGCAATATCACTGATATTTTCCAACAAGCCCCGAATATCCTTGGACGCATACATGAAATGTAGAATGCATCATATTAATGCTTTTTCTGTCTCAACGTTTAATCCTTTTCAGAATCCTTACCCAGGTTTTTTTGCCCTTTATATGTTTGGAACTTAAATCCCACCATCCGTCATGAGCATGGCTATCTTGGGATTATAGGAATGTATTGCAATCCATCTGAAGTTTGTCAGGCTGAAGAGGGCCGCCCAAAGGAGTGGCTTTGGAGAAGGCAGTTTGGACAAAGAAGTACAGATACAGGCACACCCACACAATTTGATGTGTTGCCATCAAAGGCGTTTGTCTGTTGACAATGAATCAGTGGAACAGAAGTTGCCTCCAGAAGTTGTGAATGCCCCAACGCTGGAAGTCTTTAAGAAGAGGTTGGAGAGCCATTTGTCTGAAACGGTATAGGGCTTCCTGCCTAGGCAGGGGGTTGGACTAGAAGACCTCCAAGGTCCCTTCCAACTCTGCTATTGTATTATTTTATTATTGTGTTACAATAATACAATAATAATACAATAGCAGATTTGGAAGGGACCTTGGAGGTCTTCTAGTCCAACCCCCTGCGTGGGCAGGTGTTATTGTGTTATTGTATTATTGTATTGTATTATTGTATTATTGTATTAGTATATTAGTGTATTGTTGTATTGTTGAATTGTTGAATTAGTGTATTAGTGTATTATTGTATTGGTGTATTGGTGTATTATTGTATTGGTGTATTATTGTATTAGTGTATTATTGAATTACTGTATTATTCTATTAGTGTATTAATGTATTAGTGTATTATTGTGTTATTGAATTATTGTATTAGTGAATTATTGTATTAGTGTATTATTGTATTAGTGTATTAGTGTTTTATTGTATTATTGTATTAATGTATTATTGAATTATTGTATTATTCTATTAGTGTATTATTGTATTACTGAATTATTGTATTATTGAATTATTGTATTAGTGTATTATTGTATTAGTGTATTAGTGTTTTATTGTATTATTGTATTAATGTATTATTGAATTATTGTATTATTCTATTAGTGTATTATTGTATTACTGAATTATTGTATTATTGAATTATTGTATTAGTGTATTAGTGTTTTATTGTATTATTGTATTATTAGTTGTATTATTATTATTACAATCAGTTTTGGAAAACGGAATAACGTTGCAAAACTTATTTTGTTAGATCTTACTATGGTAGATCAGGAGGGGGAAATTAGATTGGCTTTTTAGCAGCCAACATTCTACCCTCCCCACAGCAAAAATTGATTCTAACCTTAATGTTTCCTTATAATTTTAAGAACAGCAGATAATATCTGCTGCTGATATTCTACAGGAAAAAAAGGAGGAAGCTTTAAGAAGTTGATACTGGACATATTTAACACATTACTGTTTTCTAAAGCAAATATCATTTTTTAATCTAAAATTGTGATGCAGTCTACAGCTGTTGGAAATGGCGTCTCGCTTCCAAATTGAGTCACAACGTCCTTGGCTAACATCCAGCTACAATTTTAGAAGGAAACCTTCTTTCCTAGGAACCACTGCTTCGGATAAACTTTCCAATCCATAACCATCGGTTGTGGAAGGGTAAAACATTATCTTTAGAATTGTTTTTGGGGTGGAGGGGTGGAGAGCAACCCGGCACATTATTCATCTCTTCACCTTTGAGCAGGTTGAAAATCTGGACTAAGACCACTGTATAGTGCCTTGGTAAGGCCGCACTAGGAATACTGCATACAGTTTTGGTCGCCACGATGTAGAAAAGACGTGGAGACTCTGGAAAGAGTGCAGAGAAGAGCAACCAAGATGATTAGGGGACTGGAGACTAAAACATATGAAGAACGGCTGCAGGAGCTGGGTATGTCTAGTTTGATGAAGAGAAGGACCAGGGGAGACATGATAGCAGTGTTCCGATATCTCAGAGGGTGCCACAAAGAAGAGGGAGTCAAACTATTCTCCAAGGCACCTGGGGGCAGGACAAGAAGCAACGGGTGGAAACTAATCAAGGAGAGAAGCAACTTAGAACTAAGGAGAAATTTCCTGACAGTTAGAACAATTAACCTCTGGAACAGAAGTTGCCTCCAGAAGTTGTGAATGCCCCAACCCTGGAAGTCTTTAAAAAGATGTTAGATAGCCATTTGTCTGAAATGGTATAAGGTTCCTGCCCACGCAGGGGGTTGGACTAGAAGACCTCTAAGGTCCCTTCCAACTCTGCTATTGTATTGTATTGTATTGTAAGACAAAACAGGAGCTCTATGTATGTCATAAGGAATGTCAGGCTGCTTCAGATATTCCCAGGACAGTAATTGAATAGCTATGTACTTTGGGCTGGAATAACTCCCAATATTCTACACATACGGATCAACATGAGTCAACGGACCTGATCTTCAATTCTGGCTGCATTCAGAAAGCATCGATGTAATTATTCATACACCCACATCCCAGTGGTGGGATTCAAATTTTTTTACTGCTAGTTCTGTGGGCGTGGTTTTGTGGGTGTGGTGTGGCTTTGTGGGCGTGGCGGGGGAAGGATACCGCAAAATCCCCATTCCCTCCCCACCCCACTAACCTGCTTTCCAGCTCCGTTCTCCTGTGCAGGGCAACAAAAGATTGGCTGGGAGGCAGCTGGGGGGTGGCCAGCCTATTTGCCGGTTCTCCAAACTACTCAAAGTTTCCGCTACCGGTTCCCCAGAACTTGTTCAGAACTGGTTGAATACCACCTCTGACACACACATATGCAGATATAATAATAATAATTAATAATAATAATTATTATTTAATTTCTTGACCGCTCCTCTCCCCACGGGGACTCGGAGCGGTGCACAGGGAAAACTAAAACCATAAATACATTACAATCAAAACAACATCTTAAAAACAAATTAAACAGTGCCTGTGCTAAAATACCCATTATAACTAAAATTCCCTACACAACTAAAACCCCATAGAGAGAGACTACCCCAGGCTGGCCAAGCAGAAAAAATATGTTTTTAATTTCAGACGGAAGGAGCGGAGGTCCGTGGTTGTTCTAATGTCGGGGGGAAGGTCATTCCAGAGGGCTGGGCCCGCCACAGAGAGAGCCCTTCCCCTGGGCATCGCCCGCTGACAAAGTCTAGTGGACGGCACCCGGAGAAGTCCCTCTCTGTGGGAGCGAATTGGCCGTGAGGATGTATGAGGCAGGATCCGATCCCGCAAGTAGCTAGGTCCCGAGCCATGGAGCGCTTTAAAGATGATAATTAATACCTTATGAATGAATTTCATTTGAAAATGTATCTTTAACACATTTGTTATCTGGTTTAGGGCCATGCTTGGCTTTGAGAACACATCCCTTCGGCCGATCCGCTCCCACAGAGAGGGCCTTCTCAGGGTGCCGTCGGCCGGGCAATGCCGTCTGGCGACACCCAGGAGAAGAGCCTTCTCTGTGGCGGGCCCTGCCCTTTGGAACGACCTGCCCCCTGAATTGCGTACCATCACCTACCTCCGCCTCTTCCGCCAGTGTCTAAAGACACATCTTTTTCAGCAAGCCGGCCTAGCCTAACCCTCCCGTGGGGACTATTTTTAGATAGTTTTAAATTGGGGATTTTAAAATTGGATGTTAGCATAGGATTATAATTTAATATGTTTTTAAATTCTGTATTTATTATTTTGTATGTTTTTTAAATTCCTGTGCGCCGCCCTGGGTCCTTTGTGGAGAAGGGCGGGATATAAATATGATTAAAATAAATAAAAAAATAAAAAAATCTATATCCACCTCTGGAAATTTTTCCCCCCTTGAGGTTTTCTGACATTTGTTATGGTTCCTGGGGACAGAGATGGAGAAGACAGAATGTCCTGATCTGTAGACTATACAAAATGAACGGCGAAACCCAAGATATCATACCACTCTGGCTAATTCCATGTTGTTTGTCAGTGGAAGAGATGAATGTTGCACAATAATGTTTTCTTCCAATACCTGGAGGACTTCTGTGGCCTAACCCCACACAGGACTAGGTAGGTGTCTCAACCACAAGCTCTTATTTCAAATGACTGAATCCCACACAAGGCTTCTTAGAATACATTTTTTCCCCTATTCTTAGAAGCACTATGGCATAAAGAAAAGGGAATTTGGTCCTGAAATTATTTAAATTCCTGAATTATGCACCATCACCGACCTCCGCCTCTTCCGCCAATGTCTAAAGACATATTTGTTCCAACAAGCCGGCCTAGCCTAACCTCCCATGGGGACTTTTAGGAAGTTTTTAAATTGGGTATTTTAAATTTGGTTTTAGTACAGGATAGGATTATTTAATATTTATTTTAAATTATATATTTATCTCTGTATTGGTATGTTTTAAATTTCCTGTACGCCGCCCTGGGTCCTCTGTGGAGAAGGGCGGGATATAAATTTAAATAAATAAATAAAATAAAAATAAATAGCAATAGCATTTAGATTTATATATCCCTTCGTAGTGCTTTATAACTGCCTCAAAGCATTTTACAGAGTCCCCCAATAATCTGGGTCCTCATTTTACCGACCTTGGAAGGATGGGAGGCTGAGTCAACCTTGAGCCAGTCAGGATTGAACTCTTGACTGCGGGGCAGAGTTAGCTTGCAATACTGCATTCTAAACACTGCGCCATTACTGCTCAACAGCTATATGATGGTCGTGGTATTGTTTTTTTAAAAAAAAATTGGCATGCAGTATATGTACTATCTCTGCAGTGCAATCTGCAAATCAATTAAACATAGCTACATTTCCCCCCCTCCTGCCCCCGATCTTAGGTTACTGAGTAACAACTAAGAATGGAGAAAAATGATCTGACAGACAATCATGGTTTCTTCAAAACAAAAGGACAATATTTAGTCTTTAATATCTTGCATTGGTTAATAACCACCATAAACGTAACTAGGGAAGTCTTTAATACTGCCAATTATTGGCATTCACTTACCTTCCCTACCAGTTTGCACACCCATGCTCACTATTCTTGCACACCCGTGCTCACTATGCTTGCACGCTTCAAGGTTTTGACGACCATCTTCAAAGCGCTCCATGGCTCGGGACCTAGTTATATGCGAGACCATCTCCTGCCCCATACATCCCTTAGACCGATACGCTCCCACAGAGAGGGCCTCCTCAGGGTGCCGTCAGCCGGACAATGCCGACTGGCGACACCCAGGGGAAGAGCCTTCTCTGTGGCGGGCCCTGCCCTTTGGAACGACCTCCCCCCTGAATTACGCACCATCACCGACCTCCGCCTCTTCCGCCAGTGTTTAAAAACACACCTTTTTCATCAAGCCGGCCTAACATAACCTCCGCTGTGACTACTATTAGATAGTTTTAATTGGGGATTTTAATTGGTTTCAGCACAGGGCTGATATTTAATAGGTTTTTTAATTTTTTTGTATTATTTTGTATGTATTTTAAATTCCTGTGCGCCGCCCTGGGTCCTTTTGGAGAAGGGCGGGATATAAATCAAATAAATCAAATAAATAAACAAACATGTGCATAGCCATTCGTGCATGCGCTTTTGGTGGGAAAAGGGCCTCAATAGGACACCATAGAGCTGGGGCGGGTGGGCGGAGCCATGCACAATTTCCGCTACCAGTGCGGGCGAACCGGTCCAAACCAGTAGAATACCACGTCTGGTAAAAGGTGTCTGATTAGATTCAACATTTATTTATTTATTTATTTATTTATTTATTTATTTATTTACTTACTTACTTACTTACTTACTTACTTACTTACTTACTTACTTACTTACTTACTTACTTATTTATTTATTTTTATTTATTTAATTAAATTTCTAGACTGCCCCCTCTCCCCGAAGGGACTCGGGGCGGTGTACAGGAAAAATTAAAAACATCTAAAAAACATAACGATACATACATAATTAAAATCGAATTAAATAACCCTGTACAAAAATGTATAAAACATTAAAAACTATGTCCCATTAAAACCAAATAAAACAATTTAAATTACAGACTGGGGTGAGAAGCATAAATTAGGCCAAGCCAGCCTGATGGAACAGATAGGTCTTAACTTTTTGGCAGAAGGAGCGGAGGTCCGTAGTGTTTCTAATATTGGGGGGTAGGTCATTCCAAAGGGAAGAAGAGAAGGCCCTTCCCCTGGGCGTCGCCCGCTGGCATTGTCTAGTGGACGGCACCCGGAAAAGTCCCTCTCTGTGGGAGCGAATCCACCGAAGGGATGTATGGGGCAGGATACGATCCTGCAAATAACTAGTTCCTGTGCCATGGAGTGCTTTAAAGATGGTGACCAACACCTTGAAACACACCCGAAAGGCCACAGGCAGCCAGTGCAGCTCGCGCAGGAGCGGTGTTACATGGGAGTACCTGGTGGCTCCCAAAACTGCCCGCGCGGCCGCATTCTGGACCAGAATTTGTAACTAGATAATACTTGTATAAGACTACACCAGTGGTAGTCAACCTGCTCCCTACCGTCCATTAGTGGGCTTTCCAGCTTTCATGGTGGGCGGTAGGGGTTTTGTCTGATACTGAAGCACTTTCCTTTTTAAAATTTAATTGACTTCCCTACTTTATAAATCACCATTCCTGTGGAACCGGTGGGCGGTTAGAAAATATTACTACTAACAGAGATACAAAAGTGGGCGGTAGGTATAAAAAGGTTGACTACCCTTGGACTACACCAAGTAAGAACATGTGTTTTTTATACACTCTGATGAAAGGCAATTTCCCATCTTCCTATCTCATTGTAAATGGCTCATAAAAGGGCAGAAATCAAATAGATTCCTAGTCTCGCTACTTTTAGTTATGATTCCTTTTCAAATGCCCTGATGAGAAGTTAGATCTAGCGTTCAAATCCCGTAGAATGATTTACAACACCAAGAGCCTGCTCTGTCTCTATTTGAGAGGCTTGTTCCACCTAACAATTTTACCGGCTATTTATAGGTTTTAGGCTGTTTCCCAAATACATAATGTGTATCCTTCTGCCAATTCTCTAGGCCAATAGAGTACGTTTTAGATTTGAGACCAAATATACACGTAAAACCTCTGACTAATTTATCTGACCAGAGGTTCGCCGGCATTCCAAATTTTGCCTTTTTTCTCTTTCCAGAAACTTGGTGAGTAACCACAGTATCTTTCCATAGATGCAAACATACTCTTCCTGGTTTTGTATGAAACCAAGGTAATAAGGAAAACAAAAATAAAAAGCACTTGTGGTTAAGGTTAATCGGGGAAAAAAGCGTGCCTAGTGGTTGTGGCCCACCAGCAAACGGTAGAGCTGGCAGCAGAGTTGGATGGTGAGGAGGTTGGGGAGGAACAGGGGCCAGTCCCGGAGGCCGGGGAAGGCTCAGATGAGGGCTCTGCATCGGAGCAAAGCTGGCTGGAGAATTCTGGGAGCTGAAGTCCTTCAGACGTAAAGTTGCATAGGTTGGGGACCCCTGGCCCAGGCCCTGACACTGACAGCTTTGCTGGCTGGAGAAGTCTGGGAGCTGAAGTCCTTCAGACGTAAAGTTGCATAGGTTGGAGACCCCTGGCCCAGGCCCTGACACTGACAGCTTTGCTGGCTGGAGAAGCCTGGGAGCTGAAGTCCTTCAGACTTAAAGTTGTAAAGGTTGGGGACCCCTGGCCCAGGCCCTGACACTGACAGCTTTGCTGGCTGGAGAAGTCTGGGAGCTGAAGTCCTTCAGACTTAAAGTTGTAAAGGTTGGGGACCCCTGGCCCAGGCCCTGACACTGACAGCTTTGCTGGCTGGAGAAGATTGGGAGCTGAAGTCCTTCAGACTTAAAGTTGCATAGGTTAGAGACCCCTGGCCCAGGCCCTGACACTGACAGCTTTGCTGGCTGGAGAAGCCTGGGAGCTGAAGTCCTTCAGACTTAAAGTTGCAAAGGTTGGAGACCCCTGCTTTAGAGGGATTTGCAATCCAATATTTGACAGCAGGCAGAAACGGAGTCTAGGCAGGGACAGAGCAGAGCGCTGCAAGCTACGAAGGTAAGCAAAAGCAGATGTCACCAGAATGCACAAAAAAAATCCCCATAAAATAAAAATGTGAGAAAAAAAATCCAATATCCTGGAATGGGACGAATGGTCTGAAGAAATTGAAGGTATCGCTTGACCTTAAGCTTTGGAAAAGAATGGCTCAGAGCATATAAGGACACTCGAAAGCCACTTCAATCTCCCTCCATCCCAAGAAGCCTGCGGACATGTGATTAAAGAAGATAAACATGTCTCGCATGCTATTTATACAGGGGCAAGAAAACTCAGGTTGATGATCAGGAAGTTAACAAAGATATAGAAGCAACAGAAAGGTCAGTGGGCTCATAAAACTAGCAAAGAAAATTAGATAATGTGTGTTTCAACAGATTTAAGTCGGTGGAATCTACGTACGTAAGCACTGATGTCAGGAACGAGATATTTACATGGATGGAGTCACACATAAATGTGGATTGTAGTAAAGCTAAAGGTTAAGGCTCCCCTTGCACATATGCGCTAGTTGTTCCCGACTCTAAGGGGCGGTGCTCATCTCCGTTTCAAAGCCGAAGAGCCAGCGCTGTCCGAAGACGTCTCCGTGGTCATGTGGCCGGCATGGCTAAACGCCAAAAACGCACGGAACGCTGTTCCCTTCCCACCAAAGGTGGTTCCTATTTTTCTATTTGCCTTTTTTACCTGCTTTTGAACGGCTAGGTTGACAGAAGCTGGGACAAGTCACAGGAGCTTTCTCTGTTACGCGACACTAGGGATTTGAACCGCCAAGCTGCCGACCTTTCTGATCGACAAGCTCAGCGTCTTACCCACTGAGCCACGATCCTTACTTCAAAGATTCAAAGGTTCTAATATGAAACGTGCAGATGACCTGAGCAAAGGCATTACATCTGTACTCCTAGTTTGTAGCTGAGAAGCACTGAGAATGAATATTCTCCTGGGGACATTTTGTTTTGAGTATCAGGGGACAGAAGAGAAATGCCAGGCACACAGGATGAGCCAGTGGGCTGTGCGCCCGCTTCATGGCTTGTGTTCCTGATGAAAGAGAAAGGAAGGAAAGCCACGGGGATAATCGGAGGGCAAATACATGGGGTGATGAGGCAGCAGTAGTTCAGATGAAAGAGAGAGATTGGGAATGCATTGAGAAAATCAGGTGGTGGTTGATGAAGTGGAATAATAACTGACTGGGGTGGCTGACAGGGAGAGAAGGTAGTAGGTAGGTCTCTCGAGCAAGGGGTAGATGATTGAGCTGGTGAGATGTATAGGCAGGGTGGGCTTCAACAATTTCAGCAACAGGTTCTCTGCCCAGTTGTTGGGTGGGTGTGGCCATGGCGGGCACGGCCTAGTCAGCGTCCTGCACCATGGTGGGGTGGGCTTTGCTTGCGCCAGCACCTGATGCGTGCTGCCGTGGGTGTATAGTTTTAAACAAAGCCCATCTTCCATGTTACTTCTTGGGGAGTAACACATCTGAGTGGCGGCAATCCGCTCGGCCCCGCGAATCATCTGAGAAGATATAGGTAAGCAAAGCACAAGGGTTGGGTGGGCGGGCCATCATAGGAGCGAACCGGTTTGCTCTCCGCTGATCGTCGGAGCTACCGGTTCGCCCGGACCGGTTCCAACTGACTGAATCCCTCCCCTGATTTGAAGAGTAGTGAAATTCTGTATAATATTAAAATGCCGATTATTTTGCCCCCTAAGTCGTGTCTGCTGGCCCCATTGGGAACAGGCTGTTGCTCTTCATTAAGAGAGAGGCGGGCGGACTAGAGCACAGCCCTTGGCCTATTTGAAGTTTGTTCTCCTGTTATCAGATAAATACAACAGAACATATTGACCTACCACCCTCCATGACTAAAACTGTTTGCAAGGTTAAAAGGGAAAGGGAAAGGGGAGCCTGTGTTAATCTCTTGCAGTCCTAATTTTAATAAAAAGTAAATATTTTGGCAAACCATTTCAAAGACTTCCACTTTCAACTCTGCGGCAGGTTGAGATTAGCAAAAAGCCCCAAGCGGCTCTTAAGGTTAAACATGCTATTTGTTTCTGTCTTTCAAACTTCATCTGAGTGTGTTTTGCAGATAAGTACAAAGCTCAAACTCCTTCCCTTTGACTTTTTACCTAGAAATGAAAAGCAGTGGGTGAAAAAACAAAATAAAATAGCAGTAATCCCCTTTCACAGATTATTAATTGTGGTCTTCTCCCATTTCCAAAACCAACCAAGCATTTTAATTTTGCTACGGAGGCAGATTCTCAAAATTCTCATTCCCGTTGCTGCCAAGGTGCTTATAACTAAAGCAAATAATTGGCCACTGATACTAGATAATTCCAACCTGATTGTGGAGGATTCACCACGTTTTCGTTGGGGTGGTTAACTGTTTCTACCTCACACAAAGAAGAAATTATATGTTCAGGTACGTAAAGCCATCAACTATAAAGCATCGTGAATCTTAAGACAGATTTGATAATAATAATCTTGGCAAACATAGAGTTGAATTTCTATAACAAATAATGGTTGCCACACAGCCTGTTTTAAACCAGTGCAAAGAAACCCCAAAGAATGTCCACACGTTGAGGCCACAATCCAGAGATGGGTTGCTGGCGGTTCGGCCTGGTTCAGCCGAACCGGTAGCATCCCGGAGCAGCTGAGAGCGAACCAGTATGGTGGTTCTTTTGGCCCACCTGTCCACGCTCCATACCTGTTTTTATGGGAAAAGGCAAAATTGTGCACATGCACACAGCATGTGGCACCTGCATGAGTCCCGACAACCAGCTGGTTGTGGCAGGGGTGGTGGTTTGTGCACACACGCACAGGGTGAGTCAGGCGAGTGAGCGAACGGGATCAGGTGGCGAAAGTAAGTGCAACCCGCCACTGCTGACATTCCTTAGGCCAGGGGTCTCCAACCTTTGCAACTTTAAGTCTAAAGGATTTCAGCTCCCAGAATTCTCCAGCCAGCAAAGCTTCAGACTTAAAGTTGCAAAGGTTGGAGACCCCTGCCTTAGGCCACCCCCTCTGTTCCCCCCAAAAGTAGCATTACCCTTTGGAAAATGAAGGCAAAGCTTCCATCCAAGACCATTCATGGTGCATGGAACAACCTTGTGATCCAGCAGGAGCAGCGATCATTTTGGTTGCTCGGAAAATCAATATGACAGCGATGTTGACTTCTGCATATAAAAACCCAGCCTCCGTATTTAAAAGGGTGGGAAGAGGAGTCTTTCATATACTAATACAATAATACAATAGCAGAGTTGGAAGGGGACTTGGAGGTCTTCTAGTTCAACCCCGCCCCCCGCCTAGGCAGGAAGCCCTATACCATTTCAGACAAATGGCTGCCCAACATCTTCTTAAAGACTTCCAGGGTTGGGGCATTCACAACTTCCGGAGGCAACTTCTGTTCCACTGATTAATTGTTCTAACTGTCAGGAAACCTCTCCTCAGTTGCTTCTCTCCTGGATTAGTTTCCACCCATTGCTTCTTGTTCTGCCCTCAGGTGCCTTGGAGAATAGTTTGACTCCCTGTTCTTTGTGGCAACCCCTGAGATATTGGAAGGCTGCTATCATGTCTCCCCTGGTCCTTCTCTTCATTAAACGAGACATAGCCAGTTCCTGCAACTGTTCTTCATGTGTTTCAGCCTCCAGTCCCCTCATCCTTATCCCTTGCCGGCTGGGGAATTCTGGGACTTGGAAGTCCAGATGTCTTTAGCTGGCAAGGTTGAAACACACAGCTCTCTAGCGATCAATCAGGATTGAGCTGGAAGGGACCTTGGAGTTCTTCTAGTCGGACCCCCTGCCTAGGCAGGAAGCCCTATACCGTTTCAGACAAATGGCTATCCAACATCTTCTTAAAGACTTCCAGGGTTGGGGCATTCACAACTTCTGGAGGCAAGGAGTTCCACTGACTAATTGTTCTCACTGTCAGGGAATTTCTCCTCAGTTCTAAGTTGCTCCTCTCCTTGATTAGTTTCCACCCATTGCTTCTTGTCCTACCCTCAGGTGCCTTGTTGAATAGCTTGACTCCCTCTTCTTTGTGGCAACCCCTGAGATATTGGAAGACTGCTATCCTGTCTCCCCTGGTCCTTCTTTTCATTAAACTAGACATACCCAGTTCCTGCAACCGTTCTTCATAATAATACAATAATACACACTGTATATCTACATGAGCTCCTGGCAGGAAAAGCAATCCGATGTGTATCTCAACAGTCCAGAGGGAAGCTTTAAGGAAGATGACACATTAAATGTTGCCTAGCTAACCAGAGGAGACTATAAAGTTTTTAAAAAGTATTATTTGCATGGGCAACACACCATGAAATCCATTCATATAGAACAGCTGCACTGCGAATGAGAAACTACACGGAGCTCTTCTCCTTTTGATTCCAGAAACTACGTACACAAATATACCAGACACAATTCCTGACTAGCAAGTTAGCTCACAGCTAAACAATGCAAACAATGCAAATTGCATTTGCTGTAGAAATTGTAATCGGCGGGACCCTTTTCTGGCATAGATTTCTGTGAGATACCCCATTCGTTGGGTCACGTCTTTTTACCCTGTCACAGAAAAGGTTCATCGTTTCTGTTATATTTAACTGACTTTTTAGACCTCAGTGTGGTTGGATGGTTTATTTATTTTTATTTATCATATTTATATACCGCCCTATCTCCCCGAGGGGACTCATCTGTTGAAGACTTATCTGTTGAAGACGGGTTGATTTAACTGAAATATATGGCCCAATAGCATGCAGACTAGATTAAGCCTTAGATTATTAGCCTGACTGAAAATGTGCGTAGAAAGAAGATAGTTATAGAGCTCAGAGGCCCAAATTAAACCTTGTAAATCCATAATAGAAGTAAGAAGGGAAAGGAATTTCCTTCCTCTGAATATTTTAGAAAAGTCAGCAGTCCAACGAGACCGATTGAAATTGAACCAGAAGAGAATATCACCAAGGACAAGCTAAGGGCAACTTTCTGAGTTGTTTCAACGGATAAAAGTTACCGCTGGCACTGTTTAACAAGGTGTTCGCAGCTTTTCATTGTGGCCTCAAGATCAAGGGTTTGAAATAATGTAATTTATTTTATTTTATTTGGTTTGTCAAACATGTACAAGATAACAGGCATAAGAATAAACATGGACAAGAACAAAGGAAATGAGTACAAATGAATGGGAACAATAGGATATTGTTGTACAAATGAATGGGAACAATAGGATAGGGATGGTAGGTACGTTGGTGTGCTTATGTACACCTCCTTACGGACCTCTTAGGAATGGGGTGAGGCCCACAGTGGACAGTTTGAGGTGGAAGCTGTGGAGGGTTTGAGGATGTAACTACCTTCTGTATTTCTCCTTGAATCTTATGGACAGAGTATTTTATGTCATAAAGGACATATTTCTCTCTCCCTCTCTCTATCCCTCTACCTACCTACCTACCTACCTACCTACCTACCTACCTACCTACCTACCTACCTACCTACCTACCTACTGTATTTCTCCCTCTTTCTCTCTCTATCTCTCTACCTACCTACCTACTGTATTTCTCCCTCTTTCTCTCTCTCTCTCTATCCCTCTAGCTACCTACCTACTGTATTTCTCCCCCCCTCTCTCTATCCCTCTAGCTACCTACCTACTGTATTTCTCCCTCTCTCTCTCTCTCTCCCTCTACCTACCTACCTACCTACTGTATTTCTCCCTCTTTCTCTCTCTCTCTATCCCTCTACCTACCTACCTACTGTATTTCTCCCTCTCTCTCTCTCTATCCCTCTACCTACCTACCTACTGTATTTCTCTCTCCCTCTCTCTATCCCTCTACGTACCTACCTACTGTATTTCTCCCTCTCTCTCTCTATCCCTCTACCTACCTACCTACTTACTTACCTACCTACCTATGGATGGAGTATTTTATGTCATAAAGGATGACATAATACCTGTGGCCCACTGCTCTCTCTCTATCCATCTACCTACTTTTTTTTACAAGTTTTTACATTTCTGTTGCATGTACCTGGCACAGGTGTGACATCTACACAATCTATATATATCTTTGGTGCTGTATTTCAAAGGAACGTTGTGTGAAAATTTGGAAGCGATCGGTGCAGTACTTTCAGAGATTAGCGGTTTTGAACAAACTCTTGTTACGTTTTTATTTATATAGATTAAATTAATTAATTAAATGAAGTGAGTTAAACATTATCTACTGTATGAATCCACCTGCATTCCAGCTTTTCTCACGGCCGATTCGCTCCCACAGAGAGGGACTTCTCGGGCTGCCGTCCACTAGACAGGGCCTTCTCTGTGGCGGGCCCAGCCCTCTGGAACGACCTTCCCCCCGATATCAGGACAACCACGGACCTCCGCTCCTTCCGCTTAAAATTAAAGACACACTTTTTTCGCCTGGCCGGCCTTGGGTAGTCTCTTTTTAGGTTAGGGGTTTTAGGGGTAATTTTTAGTTTAGTTTATGGGTTTTAGCGCAGGATCAATTTAATCCATTTTTAATTTTGTATTTTGTATTTTGTCTGTGGTCTTATTTGTATTTTTAATTGCCTGTGCCCCGCCTCGAGTCCCTTCGGGGAGAGAGAGCGGGATATAAAATTAAATTATTATTATTATTATTATTATTATTATTATTATTATTATTATTATTATTATTATTTTCTCCTACCCTCCCATACAAACATGTATTATTTAAGATATCACCAAAAACCAAGTAAGGCAGCCATACTTTTTATAGCCTTTCCAGACTTAGCAACTCCCCACATTTCCAACCAAAGAGCTAACTGGGAATGGGAGGGGTTGCATTCCCAGCAGCCTTGGGGAGTGACAGGTTGAAGAAGACCACTTGATCACAGTATAGATGGGAAGTCAGTGTGCAAATCCTTCCCACACTAATTGGTAAGGGTGAGAAGAGCAGCTGAGAGTAACTACCAAGGGGTAAACCTAAGGCGTGCTTGATAATGTCCGTATTACCACATGGGGGGGGGGAGGGGAGGTGCTGAAATGCCGAATCTCTCTTGAAACTGAACAGTGCAGCATTCACCAAGGAGAGGCAAATCCCACCCCAGTCAGCTCCGGACAAGGATTACCGGGAGTGGGAAATACTCAGGCAACTTAATGTAAATGCCCAAGATTTCTTGAGGATTTGAATACGTTCTGCTGATATTTGCATGTCTGTGTATTTGCCCACAAATGTTGCAACCCCACATCATTAGAAAAAGACTCTGTCTGTCCATCCATCCATCCATCCATCCATCCATCCATCCATCTATCTATCTATCCATCTATCTATCTATCTGTCATCTATCTATCTATCTATCTATCTATCTATCTATCTATCTATCTATCTATCTATCTATCTATCTATCTATCTATCTATCTATCTATCTATCTATCTATCTGTCATCTATCCTATCTATCTATCTATCTATCTATCTATCTATCTATCTATCTATCTATCTATCTATCTATCTATCTATCTATCTATCATCTGTCATCTATCCTATCTATCTATCTATCTATCTATCTATCTATCTATCTATCTATCTATCTATCTATCTATCTATCTATCTATCTATCCATCCATCCATCCATCCATCCATCCATCCATCCATCCATCCATCCATCCATCCATCTATCTATCTATCTATCTATCTACACCACTATTGAATAACATAAGGAGTATCAAGCAAAACGCCCTCATCTTTTCTAGACTTTTGCTTACAGTTAAAGGTAAAGGGGTTAGTTTTAATATGGGATTTTAGCGCAGGGTTAGTTTAATTTCATTTTATTATTGTTTACTGTTTGTATTTATATGTATTTTAAATTCCCTGTGCCCCGCCTCGAGTCCCTTCTGGGAGAGAGAGCGGGTTATAAATTAAAATTATTATTATTATTATTATTATAAAGGTTCCCACACACATATGTGCCAGTCATTCCCGACTCTCGGGGACAGTGCTCATCTCTGTTTCAAAGCCGAAGAGCCAGCGCTATCATCATGTGGTCATGTGGCCGGCATGACTAAATGCCGAAGGCTCACGGAACGCTGTTCCCTTCCCACCAAAGGTGGTTCCTATTTTTCTACTTGCATTTTTATGTGCTTTCGAACTGCTAGGTTGGCAGAAGCTGGGACAAGTAGCAAGAGCTCACTCCGTTATGCAGCGCTAGGGATTCGAACTGTCGAACTGCCGATCTTTCTGATCAACAAGCTCAGCGTTTTAGCCACTGAGCCATCCCGTCCCTCTGCTTACACTTAACATTATCTTTACTTCATTTGATCATTTAAGAGAACCTTGCAGTCTGACACAGAATTCATATCACCAACTAGATGCCACCAAAATACCGGCATCTATTTACCCGAAGCTCCACAGGAGGCCTTCCTGTCCTGTAAAGCTGAAGAACTCTGGGGCAATTTAAGGAAAACAAAGGACGTATTCTACTCTCCCTTTCACAACCTAAACCAAGTGTAGCCAATTCTACCAAAGGTCAGAGGGGAAATATATAGAAACCAACGCGTGATTTTGTCTAAAGAATACAGACGCTAAATTGCCCAGCTGTAGGCCATAATCTGTGTGGAGAGTAACTGTTTCAGTCGTGAAAAGCTACCGATAGTTCTTACAATAAACTAACTATTAGTCTTGGAAAACATTCCGTGTGCTTATTCTCTAGCCAGTTCAGGGCAATCTCCAAGCAGGAATTGAAGCCTAGTTTGTGGATCAGGGCCAACACAATTACTCCTTTGTCTGCTGCTACCACAGACACACCATCTGTCACCTGAGGGAGTGAGTCTGAAGGGTCAACTCTGTATGTTTAGGTATGCATTTGGGTTTTTTGGGGGGGTGGGGTGGACGTTGGACAATTTTTGTGGAAACTTTAACTCATACTGAGTCATCAGCTCAAGAGGAAGAAGGAGGCTGTAGAACTCATCAACAGAAGGAGAGCATCAAGACCATGAGAAGAGATAATGCCACTTTATACCACACTAATGTGGCCACGCTTTGAATGCTACTTCCATTTCTGGTGAGCACCAACATGTGACCAGGAATGCTGAAACCTTACCAAGTGTGCAGAGAAGAACATGATTGAGATGATTAGGGGACTGGAGACTAAAACATATGAAGAACGGTTGCAGGAACTGGGTAGGTCTAGTTTAATAAAAAGAAGAGAGACATGATAGGAGTGTTCCAATATCTCAGGGGTTGCCCCAAAGAAGAGGGAGTCAAGCTATTCTCCAAGGCACCTGAGGGTAGAACAAGAAGCAATGGATGGAAACTAATCAAGGAGAGAAGCAACTTAGAACCGAGGAGAAATTTCCTGACAGTTAGAACAATTCATCAGTGGAACAGAAGTTGCCTCCAGAGGTTGTGAATGTCCCCAACACTGCGAGTCTTTAAGAAGATGTTGGGTAGCCATTTGTCTGAAATGGTATAGGGCTTCCTGCCTGGGCAGGGAGTCGGACTAGATGACCTCCAAGGTCCCTTCCAACTCTGCTATTGTATTGTATTGTATTGTAACATCAAAGACCATCATGGCTCTGAAATTGTATAATGAATGGGTCGGGGAGATCTCTAAATCTAATCTATCAAAGAGAAGGACCAGGGGTGACGTGGTAGCTGCCTTATAATACTTGAGGTGCTGTCAGAGAGAAGAAGGGAACATACTTATCCTCCAAAGCACCAAACAGCAGGACAAGAAGAACAGACTGGATAACCATTTGACTGGGATGGTATAAAGCAGTTGGCGAACCTCTTCGGGGTGTGGTTGCATTTGTGTGCACGCACGCATACTGGAAACCAGAAGATCAGCCGCCTGGCCACATCACCTTCTGGTTTCTGGCATGCATGTGCATGCAACGACCAGTTGGCTGGTGCGCATGTGCATGCTGGAAATTGGAAGATCATCTTCCCGGAGTGCACATGTGCATCGAGCGGCTGCTCTTCCAGTTTCCGGCACTCCTGCACACATGAAGACCAGCTGGCTGGTGTGCTGGAACCCGGAAGAGCAACACGCTATGGCTCGCTTCATCATCATGGGTATAAAGTCCCTGGTGTTGAGCAGCAAGTTGGATTAGAAGACCTCTGACATCCCTGCCGCCCCTCTGATTCTATGTTCTACAATATATAATATCTATATTCTAGATAGGGGCCTTCCCATGGACAAACAATGAAAACACTTGAGAAGCCTTCTCCTGCTACTCCAATCTGGCCTGGGACAATAGAACTGTTTTTAGGGTTTTTAGGGTTTTAGTTTTAGTTTTAATATGGGATTTTAGCGCAGGGTTTTAATATAATTCATTTTAATATTGTATTATGTTATGGTTTTATATATGTAGCTTCTATCCATGGGCTGTGAGACTTTTAAATTCAACCGCAATCACTCCATGCACATGCTAGTTTTTTCTTTTTTCTTTTCTCTCTTTTTTGTTTCTGTTATAATTTTGCACCAGTGAAGTTAAAACCAATTTCATTGTAATTTTTACAATGACAATAAAGATTATTATTATTATTAAACCGCTCTCTCTCCCCGAAGGGACTCGAGGCGGTGCACAGGGAATTTAAAAATACATAATAATAATAATAATAATAATAATAATAATAATAACAACAATGAAATTGGTTAATATAAATTAAATATATCATCATCATCATCATCATCATCATCATCATCATCATCATCATCATCATCATCATCATTATTATTATTATTATTATTATTATTATTATTAGTCTGGATAGCTGAAAAACTGCCCGAGGGGAAACCCCAGCGTGGAGGGGTTTCATTGTTTCATTTTAGCATTGTTCATAAATTTGTGGACTAACTTTAAGCTGTCTGACGTTGTATCTAAAAACTGTACACTGGAATTGGACGGGATCCTAAAAGAGGATTGTCTTAAAGGCCTTTGGGAGATGAATTATTAATCCAAAACCAAAATGAAGGTTTGGATTTAATTTGCCGACTGGCTCTGCCTTAATCTGGGTTTCATTTCTCAAATATGAAGGAAACAATTTTAAAAGCAGGTCATAAATTCAAAAGTCAGTTTCATACAGATGTAACGGTTTTGCGAAACGATGCCTATTTAGGGGGAATATACCAACCTTCTGATTTGAAATGAAGTGACTAACAAGCACATTTTATTTTCTGGTTCTGGCTACACATAAAATAAGTTGTTTTGATATGGGGGTCCCAATGGGTCATTCATTTGGTATATGAACTAAGGTACCTGCCTTTCACACCCTTAGACAAGCTACTATCAAATAGGATATGAGCCAAGACTTCTACCTCTGCCACTCCGCAAATGCAGAGACATTCATTGTAGGGTATAGAATGGAATCTCCCATATCTGACAAGATAAATTGATGTCATCATCACCATCATCACCAACATAATCTAGAGCAGGGGTCTCCAACCTTTGCAACTTTTAAGTCTGAAGGACTTCAGCTCCCAGACTTCTCCAGCCAGCTTTGTTGGCTGGAGAACTCTGGGAGCTGAAGTCCTTCAGACTTAAGGTTGCAAAGGTTGGAGACCCCTGATCTAGATAACCATTTAAGGGGAAGTTAATTTGTCAGTAAACAGGTGATTTAAATGTTTTTTTTATCCCTTTCCTTTTATTGCTTTAAATTAACGCAGTTTGCCTAATATTTTTAAACAATTATAATTATGTGATGGCTCTTATCCGAGATAGTATCTACCAACCAAAAAAGCAGAAACTATTTTGGCTGAGGTCTTTTGGTAATCCCTGGATATAGTTTTCTGTAACACTTATATATTTATTCTTAAGTTACTATGCACATTTAAAAATAAAAGCTTTGTGAGTAGCATAGCCAGTATTTTTTGTCTCTATGGGTGGTTAATCTTGGGATTCTAGTAAAAACAAAGTAAATCCTACAGGTTTGAAATAATGATCAGACTACATCTTGAACCTATATATTTCAAGAAGTAGAAAAAATGTTGCCTTGGCATAAGCTTTAGCCCTGTAAATTGAGGTATAGATAATAAGCACAACTTGGTCATCTACATCAGAGGTCTATTTTCTTGTCTCTTCTCAGCTAGGCTAAATGTTTATTTTAATAATCTAGTTATTGACCACAACACCATTAGAATGATAACCTAAAACTATGTAAGAACTTCTAAGTTTTATTTAATAGCTTGATGGAATCACTCACTCAGTGCAAATTAAATCTTTCTAGCTGGGAGGGCAGCATTGCCATTTTTTTTAAATTTAAAAATATTTTGGCCTCCAAAAACTGCAAGTACTTGAGAATGGGACATTAATAGGGATTAGGTAGGATGAAAAATTTAGCTCTCTCTTTTTTAAGCTGAGAGATTCTTTTCTTTCTTTCTCTTTTTGAGTGGAGGTGGGTCCAATTTGTTTAACATGTTAATTCTCATTTCTACTGTGATTTTTTTTAAAGCCCCAATCTGTACTACTGAAAATTGACTGTTTTCCTGCCAAATTCTAGTGGTATGACCTGGAGTGGTAAATACACTAGAAAATGGGAAGTGGGACTGCAAACTCTCACTCATGAGTTAATCAATCCCAAAATAATTGACTGAATGACTGAATGAAGTCTTCTTCTTTAACTCCAAAGAGTAAGGTTCTACATTTAGGCAACAAAAACGAAATGCACAGGTACAGTATAGGTGGTGCCTTGCTCAATAGTAGTAACTGTGAAAGGGATCTTGGAGTCCTAGTGGACAACCATTGAAATGGGAGCCAGCCGTGGACAGCAGCTGCCAAAAAAGCCAACACAGTTCTAGGCTGCATAAACAGAGGGAGAGAATCAAGATCAGGTGAAGGGTTAATACCACTTTATAAGGCCTTAGTAAGGCCACACTTGGAATACGGCATTCAGTTTTGGTCACCATGATGTAGAAAAGACGTGGAGACTCTGGAAAGAGTGCAGAGAAGAGCAACAAAGAGGATTAGGGGACTGGAGACTAAAACATATGAAGAACAGTTGCAGGAACTGGGTATGTCTAGTTTAATAAAAAGAAGGATTAGGGGAGACATGATAGCAGTGTTCCAATATCTCAGGGGTTGCCCCAAAGAAGAGGGAGTCAAACTATTCTCCAAAGCACCTGGGGGCAGAACAAGAAGCAATGGGTGGAAACTAATCAAGGAGAGAAGCAACCTAGAGCTAAGGAGAGATTTCCTGACAGTTAGAACAATGAATCAGTGGAACAACTTGCCTCCAGAAGTTGTGAATGCCCCAACACTGTAAGTCTTCAAGAAGATGTTGGATAGCCATTTGTCTGAAGTGGTATAGGGCTTCCTGCTTAGGCAGAGAGTTGGATTAGATGACCTCCAAGGTCCCTTCCAACTCTGCTATTGTATTGTATTGTATTGTAATTCATCATGAGCTAGCAAACCTTATTTTATGCCAACATTAAACATTCCATCTTTGCCCAGTCACACTGATATACACTGGTATATCAATTCTGCTCTTATTAATCACTATTTTGGAGAATGAAGTCTTCTTCTTTAACTCCAATGAGATGATTTGTGTAAACGACACAATTTCTATAACACCTTTATGCTTTGGCCCTTGCTTGGAGAATTGGAAGGATGCAGAATACAATACAATACAATACAATACAATACAATACAATACAATACAATACAATACAATACAATACAATACAATACAATACAATACAATACAATACAATACAATACAACACAATACAACACAATACAATACAATACCAGAGTTGGAAGGGACCTTGGAGGTCTAGAACTGGACCAAACAAAGGTGGTATTCAGCCGGTTCGAACCGGTTCAGGTAAACCAGTAGTAGAGAGTTTGAGTAGTTTGGAGAAACGGTAAATACCACCTCTGGTTGGCCCTGCCCTCCCGCCCACCGTAATTCCCTATCCTAGATTTCCTTGTTGTTGAATTCAGATGATTCGCACAGCAGAGCACATTGTCTCACCTCAGCTGAGTTTCAAAAACAGCTCAGCACTCCAGCGCTGACGCTTAGGGTGGAGTTTGAGTGCCGTGCACCTTTGCGAAGTGCGAGCGCGCAGGCAAAGCGCTCTCTCTCATAGAACCGGTAGGAAGAGATTTGGAATCCCACCCCTGGGATTCCAAAGTGTTTAATTTTTATAGGCTAGTTATCTGCTCAGGATGAAAAAGTAGAGGAAGAAGAACGTTCCAGAGAGACGTTAACAACCCTGAAAGAAATCCGCTTCAATAAGTAGCTGTGCCTGCAGAACAGTTGGGAGGTTACTTCCTTCTGTATCAAATTTAGCCCAAATTCCCATGAACTTTTTATATTATGTAATCCTTGGAATCGTTTCAGGCGCTGAGGACGTATAAAATATTTCACACATGAAAACAACTTTGTCCTGGAAACATTCGCCAATACAAGGGGGAGGTCAGCCAATGTGCAAAAGGAAGAAGGGAAGTAGATACGAATCTTGAAGAGAACTTAATACATCTTTTACAGAAATACCCTTCATTCCTAGCCACCGTGATCAAAATTCACCAAGGAACGTGGGGCGCATCCTAAAAAGGAACAAACAACTTTGATTATACTTCAGCGCCTTCTTTCTTTGTAAGGGTACTTGTACAAAGCCAATGGCCCCACCCTTCTGGAGCATTGTTGCATTGTGATGTGAATGTCCTCCCTACTAAGAAAAAAGGAAGATGGAAAGTCCATCTAATTATGAATGAGAGGACAGAAAAAAAAAATGGTGTTCCAGTCAGCATCCTGGCTCCAGCCACATTGTTTTCTGCTTGGCAGAGAGGAGAGGGAAAAAACTGAATGACTCTTTCCATGGTAATGTGGAAGCTGACCCGCTAATCCACTGATGTGCCAAAAGCATGCATGCGCATACGGCAGTGTGCGTGCCCACACCCATGATGCAATGTGCACTAAACCCTCCCGTGCACCCCGCCCCTCGGAGCATGCACACACAGCCCCCATTTTGGGCCTAGTAAGCCTCCCTGAAGCCTCCTGTCAGGTCTGCTTCACTGATAACCAAGAAAGAAACCTCTCGACTCCATTATTAGTGGAATTAAAAGTACTTTTACTGGTTATGGAATGAATAGCATAGATGCTAAGCAAGGTCTGAAGCATTTAGGCGCGAAGGCATACATATCAATATATGTCCAACCCCCTTCCCCCGAATAACCCCCTTCCATGGTCCAATGTGTAAAGCCCCTAGGTGTCACGTGGCTTCATCTTCAAAAGGCATCATCAGGTTGGCATGTAAGACCATTGACCTTGACCATAAGATGACCCAAGCACCGGTACGCGCAATAGATGGTAACAGTAGATGGTACCAGAGTATTTCCTTCTGCAACTCACTCTCCTGCACCGTACAGTCCCAAATCCCATGCAAAGCTCCTCCCCCTCCCATTTCATATGGCAGCCAGAGCGAACAGGAAAGCAGAGGCTGACACCTCCTAGGACCAAAAATGGGGCACGTGGGAGAGTGTGCATGCATGTGTGTGCCACCACCCCCGTGCATGCATACACTGTTACAGTCTGCCTTGTATGCAGCTTTATTCCTCTCTAACATTCATCTCCATCGTTCAGTCATGCATTTCCCGCCTCTCTAGGATTTATCTCTACCTGCTCCTGGGAGGCACTTCCTGTTTCTGTTGGATGTATCTAGTTATATTCTCGATGACTTGTATAACGTTTTAACTGCATTTTGATTCAACGCGCAGTGCAGAGACCTGAAAATCAGCTGGCTGGCGGGAGGCGCGTGCATGCGCAGTGGAGCTAAGTCGGGGCGGCAGAAAGCCACAGATTCACCATCATGGCTCTAATCCTTCCAAAAGAATGGGGATCATGCCTTGGTTTGAGGAACAAACCAGTTTTCTAAATTTGAGAGCCTGAACAAGGCAGGTATGAGAGTTGATTGCTGAAGATTCACGATGTATTTATACATTTCATACAGATTCAGGATTATATGTACATCCATCTGCAAGCGTCTTTATATTTCTGAAAAGAATTTATAATACAATACAATACAATAGCAGAGTTGGAAGGGACCTTGTAGGTCTTTTAGTCCAACCCTCTGCGTGGACAGGAACCTTATACCATTTCAGACAAATGGCTATCTAACATCTTCTTAAAGACTTCCAGAGTTGGGGCATTCACAACTTCTGGAGGCAACTTTTCTTCCACTGATTCATTGTTCTGACTGTCAGAAAATTTCTCCTTAGTTCTAAGTTGCTTCTCTCCTTGATTAGTTTCCACCAATTGCTTCTTGTCCTGCCCCCAGGTGCCTTGGAGAATAGTTTGACTCCCTCTTCTTTGTGGCACCCTCTGAGCTATCGGAAGACTGCTATCATGTCTCCCCTGGTCCTTCTCTTCATCAAACTAGACATACCCAGTTCCTGCAACCGTTCTCCAGATGTTTTAGCCTCCAGTCCCCTAATCCTCTTGGTTGCTCTTCTCTGCACTCTTTCCAGAGTCTTTTCTACATCGTGGCGACCAAAACTGTATGCAGTATTCCAAGTGTGGCCTTACCAAGGCACTATACAGTGGCATTTACTGGAACAGAGTTAGAAAGAAATGGAAGAAGTCTTCAATCCAATGTACGTTGGGGCATATTGGTCCTTGATGTGAAATAATTCAATTGGTGGAAGTTTTGAAACACCATTCATCTCTTCTCAATAAATCTTGTCGGAAAGACTTGTGAAAGAATCATTTTTGGTTTTAGGGAGATGCCAACTAGCCTTACAGCAGGAATTCTCATTAATCAAGCACCTCCTACAGCAAATTCTGCAGAATTGTTTTTAGAGCCTTTCTCCTGGAGTAAGAGCTGTGTCGGAAGACCTGCCCAAGTTGGACACCTTTGCTAAGGGGGGTCAACACAGTTTGGCACCAACACCAGACTGGAGAAGCTCTTGTGTGTAGAAATGGCCTATGCTTTCTCAGGAGTGAATGTTTTGCCTTGTCAAGGAAGAAAGCCCTAATCTTTCATTATCAGTGGCTTGGTGAAACACATCAATTTTTGCTTGAA
The DNA here is from genome assembly GCA_039707465.1 of Rhabdophis nuchalis. Taxonomy (NCBI): domain Eukaryota; kingdom Metazoa; phylum Chordata; class Lepidosauria; order Squamata; family Natricidae; genus Rhabdophis; species Rhabdophis nuchalis. The sequence goes on from CM077661.1 coordinate 7,137,400, forward strand.
GATAATAAAAATATGGCGCCTACACTTTCATTCCACATACCACAACTGACTGGAATGGCAGATAAATCTTCTTTCAAGATAGATAGTGGTGTGCTACAACGTACCTGAATCGATGGGAAAGATGTTTCCCCAAACATCTTGCTTCTACTTCCTAAAGATCTCCAGCAGAGGAGACCATTTCACATTGCCTAATTATAGGGTCTGTCTTCTCTGAAATTTTTACCACTGTTAAGCCTCCGCAGCAAGCTTCGAAGCCAATGAGGAATGAAAGCTTCAACCACAATAATACAAGAGTGCACAAGAGACACAAACTCAACGTAAACCTCTCCAAACTTGATTGCAGAAAATACAACTTCAACAACAGAGCGGTCCATGCCTGGAAGGCTCTACCTGACTCTGTTGCTGCATCTTCCAATCCCCAAAACTTTAACCTTAAACTGTCTACTATTGACCTCACCCCATTCCGAAGAGATTTGTAAGGGGCGTGCATAAGCGCATCATTCGTGCCTACCGTCCAGTGGTGGGTTTCAAATTTTTTTAGAACCTCTTCTGTAGGTGTGGCCTGCTTTGTGGGAGTGGCTTGCTGGCCATGCCCGGGTAGGAGTGGCTTGCCAGGCATGTGACCAGGTGGGAGTGGCTTGGCAGTCATGTGACTGGGTGGGCATGGTCAACTTGTAAAATTTGGTGAAGCTCACTTAACAACGCTCTTGCTTAGTAACCAAAATGTTGGCTCAGGAACTCTGGCATTTGAAGCACGCAAGTCTTAAAGCAGTCAAGTTACAAGACCCTCGCACCCCTAACCCTTTAGAAAAATAAAACCCCAGGGGTGTTCAAACTTGACAGCTTGAAGACTTGTGGACTTCAACTCCCAGAATTCCTCCTCTCGCTCTTCCTCTTGATGATGGGCGGACGGGTAGGGGGAGGGAGCTGGAACCGGTTCTAAACAGCCCTGTAGATTTGTGGAATCTCTTCTATAGAAGAGCTTAGAACTGGCAGGAAGCCACCCCTGGTACCGTCCCTGTCCTACTGTCCCCACTTATTTGTTCCCATTTCATTCATACTCATGTTTATTCTTATACTTATTCTTATAAACAGAGGGAGAGAATCAAGATCATGTGAAGGGTTAATACCAATTTATAATGTCTTGGTAAGGCCACACTTGGAATACAGCATTCAGTTTTGGTTGCCACGATGTAGAAAAGACGTGGAGACTCTAGAAAGAGTGCAGAGAAGAGCAACAAAGAGGATTAGGGAACAGGAGACTAAAACATATGAGGAACAGTTGCAGGAACTGGGTAGGTCTAGTTTAATGAAAAGAAGGACCAGGGGAGACATGATAGCAGTCTTCCAATATCTCAGGGGTTGCCACAAAGAAGAGGGAGTCAAGCTATTCTCCAAGGCACCTGAGGGCAGGACAAGAAGCAACGGATGGAAACTAATCAAGGAGAGAAGCAATTTAGAACCGAGGAGAAATTTCCTGACAGTTAGAACAATTAACCAGTGGAACAGAAGTTGCCTCCAGAAGCTGTGAATGCCCCAACACTGCAAGTCTTGAAGAAGATGTTGGATAGCCATTTGTCTGAAACGGTATAGGGCTTCCTGCCTAGGCAGGGAGTTGGACTAGATGACCTCCAAGGTCCCTTCCAACTCTGCTATTGTATTGTATTATTGTATTATTACCTTGTAAATGATTGACAAATCAAATAAATAAAAGCAATAAATGAAAGCAATTGCAAAGGAGTTTTGGAGATAAATGGACCATTGCTTCCTCTCTCTTTCCAATATCTCCCCATTTACAAAATTAAAAAAAAAACCACACACACATATTTGTGATCTGGATATCACCCTGCTCTTCCAAGAGATACTTGTCACGTATTCACAGAGCTCATGGTGATTGCTAATGTCTGAATGCCATAAATGCCAGTGGCCTGAATTCCAGCAATGTCCTCATGGCTACGTATAAGAAGGCAGGCTGAGGCATGTATGATCCGTCTTTTGCGGTTAAAATGAGCGGTGCAGTGACTACAACCTAGGATGGCCTTAGGTTACAAGCTGCTATACTTAGAAGACGCTAATTTGTTTATGGACTGCTCCTCTTCCTTCCTTAACTGAAGGGATTTCCTCCAGAACAGACATTCGCTGAGTTACAAGCCAACCTGGAAAATTCCAGGCAAGTTATCAGCAGTCCCCATAAGGATCTCTGGATTTCCTACTCCATCTTCTTCAACTTCTGAAAAAAGTGCTGAACTCAGAATTCAAACACATGGCTGGGGAAAAGCGGCTGCCTTCCAAAAGAGATTTGCCAGAATCACGAATCTGCTTTTCCCCCCAATTTTTATTAAAAGAATAACTGGCATAGGCAAAATCTGATCTACCACTACGAACAAAAGAAAAAGAACAAAACACTGAATCACCGGACTGCAAAGGAACTAGTAGAATCTGGCAGACCTTGCTTGTACTTACAAGAAAGGTGAAGAAAGGACAAACGATTTTACGGCAATATTTATTTATTTTATTTTTATTTTATTTTAATTCGATTTATATCCCGCCCTTCTCCACGAGGGACCCAGGGCGGCGCACAGGAATTTAAAAACATATAAAACAAAATATACAAAATTTAAAAACATATTAAATTAGACAATCCTATGCTAAAACCAAATTAAAACCCCAATTTAAAACTATCTAAAATAGCCCCAGCGGGAGGTTAGGCTAGGCCGGCTTGCTGAAAAAGATGTGTGTTTAGACACTGGCGGAAGAGGCGGAGGTCCAAGATGGTACGAAGTTCCGGGGCTAGGTCGTTCCAAAGGGCAGGGCCCGCCACAGAGAAGGCTCTTCCCCTGGGTGTCGCCAGACGGCATTGCCCGGCCGACGGTACCCTGAGAAGGTCCTCTCTGTGGGAGCGGATCGGCCGTAGGGATGTATGGGGCAGGAGACGGTCATGCATGTAACTAGGCCCCGAGCCATGGAGCGATTTAAAGATGGTCGTCAGAACCTTGAAGCGCACCCGAAAGACCACAGGAAGCCAGTGCAGCTCGCGCAGGATAGGTGTTACATGGGAGTGTCTCAGGGCTCCCGTTATTACCCGCGCGGCCGCATTCTGGATATAAATAAAAATCTTGCTTAAATATTTAGGTCGTAATATAAAATGTTATTCCCAAAATATTTTCAACATCTTCCTATTGTGGTCCTGATTTGAATAAGAGTAAGATACAAAATAGAAGGGATTTGGGAGCTCAGGGGCTAAGACACTGAGCTTGTCGATCAGAAAAGTTGGCAGTTCGGCAGTTCGAATCCTTAGTGCTACGTAACGGAGGGAGCTCCCATGACTTGTCCCAGCTTCTGCCAACCTATCAGTTCAAAAGCAAGTAAAAATGCAAGTAGAAAAATAGGAAACACCTTTGGTGGGAAGGGAACAGCGTTTCACGTGCCTTTAGTCATGCTGGCCATATGACAAACCCCATTTGAATATTTTCAATGAAGGAAATGGAACGAATGCATTTCTTGATCTGAAAATAGAGTTGATCACCATTTCTTGATCTGAGACTATAGCTCAGGAAGGATAGTTTCATTTGGAAAATCCGATATTCACCTGAAAATGGACGGCTGCCTAGTTTTCCTGAATTGTAGAGAGCCATATTTCATTTCCTCCAAAGAATCATTGAGTGGTCATTTCATGAAAGTTCCAAAATATATAATTTTTAGACATAATCGTCTGTTTACGGGACAATAAGCAAATATTATTTTTTTCCTCCTGAGCAACGAACTTCTCCCATTTGCTCATTGTATTTGATTTAAAGCTCTGAATTAAATTTGCAACTTGCTATGGGGCGAAAGGAAAAATGCTGTGTGGAACAAACATATTGAAGACAGGAACAGCTAGATTAGCTAACATTCTTTCCTGTTTGTCCTGCTGACCTTTATCTAAACACAGAGTTCTTTAGATTCTCAATTTCCATGACCAGGTCTCAAATATTTGGGGAAAGCAAAAGAAGATCTAAATAATGAGCTATGGTTTCCTTCTTGCCGCTTGTATTCTTCCCACATCCCCAAAAGATGGATTGAGACGGATCAATTTTTAGCTTCAAAATTTAATGGTGTGTGTGTGTGTGTGTGTGTGTGTGTGTGCAAACAGCCTGGTTCCAGTGTCACCAGCATTTTAGCCACCATAACATTTTCCCAGAACAGGAAAAACAGGGTGAAATGTTTCCCTCCTTCCATTCTAGCTGTAACTTGTCACTTAAGAATATCTTAAGCGTTCTTAGGTTCTCAGATTCTTACGAATCGGAGTTGCCATAATGCAGAGGCCAGGTGCAGAAAAGTTCCCCAAACCTGCTTTAAACCAGGGCTTGGCTAGGCCTTTTTTTAAAGTGCCAATTATAGACCATAGAGTGCTAGATAAGCTCTAGCTAAGTGCCTCCTCTTTGCAGTAAATGGATGGATGGATGGATGGATGGATGGATGGATGGATGGATGGATGGATGGATGGATGGATGGATGGATGGGTGGGTGGATGGATGGATGGGTGGGCGGGCAGGCAGACGATAAATAGACAGATACACCAACAGACAGATAGAATAAAATAATGTCACCAGAGGATCAGGACCAAGGTTTTTGCCCATAAAACATTAAATCAACACATTACAAATAAATGTTTTTAAAGTGTTAGCCAAGAAATTAAGAGACACTTGCTCCTGGGGAGGAAAGTTTTGGCAAATCTAGACAGCAGACTAAAAAGCAGAGACATCACTTGGCCAACAAGTGATGTCTCTGGCCAACAAGTGATGACTATTCAAGGCAATGGTTTCCCTAGTTGCAATGGATGGCTGTGAAGGTTGGACCATAAGAAAGGCTGAGCGCCAAAGAATGGAGGCCTTTGAACTCTGGTGCTGGAGAAGAAGACTCCTGCATTGAGTCCCTTGGACTGCAAAGCCATCCAACCGGTCAGTCCTAGAGGAGATCAATCCTGACTGCTCTTTAGAAGGCCAGATCCTGAAGAGGAAACTCAAAGACTTTGGCCACCTAAGGAGAAGGAAGGACTCCCTGGAGAAGAGCTTCATGCTGGGAACGATGGAGGGCAAAAGAAGAAAGGGACGACAGAGAATGAGGTGGCTGGATGGAGTCACCGAAGCAAGTCAGCATGAGCTTCAATGGACTCCAGAGGCTGGTAGAGGACAAGAAGGGCTGGAGGAACGTTGTCCATGAGGCCGCGATGAATCAGACACAACTGTGTAACTAACAACAAAAGTGTTAGATATACAGGTAATTTTCAATCTACGACCATAACTCAGCCCATAATTTCTGTTGCTAAGTGAAACATTGATTTAGCCCAATTTTATGACCTTTCCCATTACAGTTGTTAAGTGAATCACTGTCATTGTTCAGTTAGTAACACAGATGTCAAGTGAATTTGTACTCCCCACTGACTTTGCTTGTCAAAATGTTGCAAAAGGTTACTACACCACCCTACTAGGACTCTGCAACTGTCATAAATTCATGCCAGTTGACAAGCATCCAAATATTGATCGTGTGACCATGGGGAGATGCTATCGTGCAGGGGCTCCCAAACTTGGCAACGTTAAGACTTGTGGACTTCAACTCCCAGAATTCTCCAGCTATGCTGGAGTTGAAATCCACAAGTCTTAACGTTGCCAAGTTTGGGAACCCCTGCTATAGTGGTTGTAAGTATGAAAAACGGATATAAATCACTTTTTTCCCAGTGCTGTTGCAATTTCGAACGGTCATAAACAAACCGTTGTAAATGGAGGGCAACCTGTTTAATCCAGACTCATCACATCTAGTTTTCTAATGAAAATTAATGTACTTCAGGAGCTTAGAAGAAGGTGGGATTCAGCGGGTTCTGACCAGTTCTGGAAAATCAGGAGTGGAAATTTTGAGTAGTTTGGAGAACCGGTAAATATCACCTCTGGCTGGCCGCGCCCCCATCTATATTCTCTGCCTCGTGAGTCCCAGCTGATCGGGAGGAAATGGGGATTTTACAGTAGCCTTCCCCAAGCCACGTCCACCAAGACATGCCACACCCACCAACCAAGACATGCTTCACAGAACCAGTAGAAATTATTTTGGAATCCTCCCCACTGGTTAGAATCTGCATGCAGTTCCCAGACTGTTGATTATCAGTCTCAGTGTGGAGTAATCTTGGCAATTTCCTTTCAGAATGTTTACATGAGTTTACAGAAAGTCTGACTGCAATAAATCTTCTATCTTCTACAAAGAAAACACAGAATTGCTGTCTAAGCAACATACAGATGTGCTGTAAGATGGACAACGGCTAATAACGTTGAAGCCTTAAATGTACTACACATTATATGCTATTATGCTCAGCTGTTATTGCTAAGTAAAACAAGTCTTAGGACTGCAGACAAGTCTCATCAGCAAGAGTTTAAGTACTATAAAATAAAGTTTAAAATACTATAAATAAAAGCATGGAAGTAATTTTCCTATTCTAAACTAGGAAAGCCGTTAGGTAGATAAGTAGGTAGAGAACAGGAAGAATGTGTTGATACTAGACAGAGAAGTTGGCTATTTCCATTCCATGCTCTTCTCCTCTGCCTTTATGAGAACCTTCTGTAGAAGCTTCTAGGTATACATCAGATAAAACTTTGGTTTTTTTCCTCCAGAGCATGAAGCAATCGATAAAATGGCCAATGGCTTACACAACTACACATTCACCTTATTTGCTACCACTTTCCCCTACCCCAAAACTTGCCTTCTGTTCCAATTTCACACACCCTCTTCAAGTATGGAAGGAATTTCCTTGGCACGTGAATTCATTCCTTGAAGATAGCAACTGTGGCAACTGTATGCGTTCAAGATACTATCAACGTCTGAGTAAGACAGATCTTAAAAAGTTGACACACATCCCAGGAAGCAGGCAAGAAGTATTTACCCACAATCACTGTGTGCATACGTGCTGGCCGTTCCCACCCGCTATCTGAAATTAAACTTATTTGAGTGATGCTTCTGCTGTGGGAAGTCTATTTAAAGCCACTTTTCTGCTTTTATTACTCTCTAGTGCTCTAATTCTAGACACTAATAATTATCTATTCTCCACACGGCATACCGGTAATTTTGGCACCTCGTTCGTTTCCTGAAATCCACCCAACGGAGGGAATTTAACACTACTGACATTGCAAACTCCTGAGAGGGGGAACGTTTCCCGAAATGACACCCACCCACCCCCAACAAGGAAACCAAACAGTTGTTTTTAATGTTCGTTACTGGCCAATCTGACTCAGTACTTACGGCGCAACCTGAATTTATCACAGCCGTAGCACTTAGACTTATATACCGCTTCATAGTGCTTTTGCAGCCCTCTCTAAGCGGTTTACAGAGTCCGCCTATTACCCCAAACAATCTGGCTCCTCATTTTACCCTCCTCGGAAGGCTGGGGGGCTGAGTCAGCCTTGAGCCTGGTGAGATTCGAACTGCAGCTAGCAGTCAGCTGACGAAGCCTGCAGAACTGCATTCTAACCATTGCACCACCGCATCATCGGCATCCAAAAGATGATATTAAGGAAGCAAAAATATTGTTCTTTGACTGACAACTGATATTCAGAACAACAATACAATACAATACAATACAATACAATACAATACAATACAATACAATACAATACAATACAATACAATAGCAGAGTTGGAAGGGACCTTGGAGGTCTTCTAGTCCAACCCCCTGCCTAGGCAGGAAACCCTATACCATTTCAGACAAATGACTATCCAACATCTTCTTAAAGACTTGCAGTGTTGGGGCATTCACAACTTCTGGAGGCAACTTCTGTTCCACTGATTAATTGTCCTGACTGTCAGGAAATTTATCCTAAGTTCTAAGTTGCTTCTCTCCTTGATTAGTTTCCGCCCATTGCTTCTTGTTCTGCCCTCAGGTGCTTTGGAGAATAGTTTGACTCCCTCTTCTTTGGGGCAACCCCTGAGATATTGGAACACTGCTATCATGTCTCCCCTAATCCTTCTTTTTATTAAACTAGACATACCCAGTTCCTGCAACCGTTCTTCATATGTTTTAGTCTACATACAGAATACAGAACAATTATTTAATTGCTAATTCTTCTAAATGTTTTGCCAGAAAATTGCTCCAAGCTTTGCCCAGATTGGGAGGAGAAGAACCCCCCCCCCAAAAAATTACTATGGAAATAAACTATTAATAAAGGCAAATTATCACAGCGTTGGCGCTATTGAAACTAAATGCGTAAAGAAAACAATGTGTTTTTCCATTTATTGCATCGCTTATCAATCCTCCCAGGTATATATAGGAAGTTACTATCATAGTAAGACTTATGCAACTGTTCTTACAATGTACTTAAAAAAAAACTCCATTGTTTTCCAGATCTGGAAGGCATCCATTAGAATTATTTTCCAGTATGTTTTTTTAAAAATCAGAAATATGTTCGTTCGTCTAATGGATTAATTCCCCTTTATAAATTCCTTATTCCTTGCTTCTATATAACAGTTACGATCTTCAAAATATATACATACTTGTTAGGATATTTATCCTTATGTTCAGTTGACAATATATATAAGCCAGTATTCTTAAAGAGTATATGTGGCTTTAAAAACTATATTGATTTCTAATTGGCTGTGATTCTCAGCTCTACCACATAAGGAAGCTCAGAAACACAGTCCATTCCCTTTTCGATTCCCTTTGATTCCTGTGTTTACTGTTTGCCGCTGAGACTGAAGACTGAAGAAGTATTGTTTTGCATCACTGTAAGATAACTCTGTGATTTGGTGAAGGACTGTTATTGTTTTGAGAAGTTAGTCTCACTGGTTGGAAGAAGTATTTTAGTTGCTACAAAGTAAAGACTATTTATTTTCTTACTATCAGAGTTTTAGAGTTTGTGTGTGGTTAAAGCAACGTATCTCTTTACTGTCTGGTGAATTACACTATTCCGCATCTATTTTCAAACGGGGGTGATTGTTACCCCTAACACTGGTTACGGGACCAGAGTTGTAACACTGGTTCTGAACCCAGAGTTCTAACATAAACAACTAAAGTCTTGAACATTACTACTGACTAGAAACTTGTCTAGTCACATGTAATTGAGTAAAGAAACTAGTGTTCTGACCTAGGCTTCCCCAAAAAGCACTGGTTCTGAACCCAGTTTGCTAACAATACTGTACTACATTTTCTCAATCCAGTTAATAGATTTAGCTTGTTAAACTGTTTCAATTTTAGTTAAGCATTTAAACAATAATTAGACTTCCGGAGCTTGTATAGTATAAACTGGGGGCGTGATGGCCTGGGGTAGGGGCAGTGGTGGGGTCCGGATTCCGTTCCAACTGGTGTTCCAACATGTGTCCATGTGCACACATGCATCTTGGCACTTCCCCGAGTCTCCGCAACACTCCAGCGGCTCAGTGGAGCGTCGCACAGGCACTGTACATGCTGTGCGCATGCACGGAAGCACTGAAGACATAAAAGAACATTAGGAAGCTCAGGCAGGCAGGTGGGCCCTCCAGAGCACTATACCGGAACGGTATCCGGTGCTCTGGGCAGGCTTCGGTACACCCGTACCGGGGCATACTGCCTACAACCCACCACTGGACAGGGGTGTAGAATTTGTGTCATCATGGCCGCGTCATGGGACATATTGGGATTTTGGATGAGAAGTGAAACGTCTTCAAGGAGAACCCAGAAAGTCCACCTTTGGGACCACCATGATCTGAATGACGGAGAATCTCCATGGACAACCCCATAAGAAGTCACACTCCACCACATGGAAAATTCTTGACAATGCAAGAGACACACAGATTTTGGAGGGAACCAGCAAGAACTGTATGGTGCCTGTACCCAGGAGACAATCCCAGGCATTAGCAGCCAAAGGAAGCCACCATTCTTAATGGAGCTTGGTGGAGCTGATACCAATTCTTGGACATGTTTCTCATCATTTTTCATAAATGCCCCTTGCATAGGAAGACGTTTTCAGGAGACAAGCAGTGAAACAATGATTAGAAGGCAACCTGTTCCTGTTCTTCTGATTCCTTTGCTTCCTGTTGTCAGGGGTGGGATTCTACTGGTTCGGACCGGTTTGGGGGAACTAGTAGTTCTGACGATCAGCTGGAGTGAACAGTTTCGCTCCGACAATCAGCTGGGAAGCACTATAGTGACCTACAGTATATCCATGATGGCAAACCTATGGCACGTATGCCACAGGTGGCACGCGGAGCTATTTCTTTTTTTTTTTTTTATATTGAAAAAGTTTTATTGAGTTTTACAATTTTTTCAAATAGGATAGGGTAAGGTGTGATAAGGAAATATTTTGAGAACTTTCACGTCGAGATCGTTGGCCCCCTCCGGGGCTTCTTGACAAAACATAGATAATACATATTTCAATAGTACTACAAAGTGAAGAGAAGTGCATACATCATTGTAAATTCTGTGCTAGCAATCATATACAAACATCCAAACAAAAGTTATACTATATTAAAGTCATTTTTTAGATCTAAGTCTCTTAGCAATTGTGTCTTCTTGTTCTCCTCCCTGGCCCCCAGTGGGCGAGGCCGTGGCCCCCTCTGCTCCTCCATTTTCATCCTCCAGGATTGAGGAATATTTTTTAAGAAAGGCTTCCGCCTCTGCAACTGTTTTAATCCTTACTCTTCCTCCTTCCCAGAAGACCAACATCCCTTCTGGCATCACCCACTTGAACCAAATCCCCTGTTTAAACAATTTTTTAGATAAGCGGAGCTATTTCTGAGGGCAGGTGAGGCAGTGCCCTGTCAGCTACAGCGGGCATGTGTGTGCTGGCAAGCTGATTTCGGCCATGATTTCCACTTATTTTTCGCAAGAAACGGCCCAAAGACAACCTGGAAGTCTGTATGCAGTATTCCAAGGCCACACTTGGAATACTGCATACAGTTTTGGTCGCCACGATGTAGAAAAGACGTGGAGACTCTGGAAAGAGTGCAAAGAAGAGCAACCAAGATGATTAGAGGACTGGAGACTAAGACATATGAAGAACGGCTGCAGGAACTGGGTATGTCTAGTTTGATGAAGAGAAGGACCAGGGGAGACATGATAGCAGTGTTCCGATATCTCAGAGGGTGCCACAAAGAAGAGGGAGTCAAACTTTTCTCCAAGACACCTGGGGGCAGGACAAGGAGCAATGGGTGGAAACTAACCAAGGAGAGAAGCAACTTAGAACTAAGGAGAAATTTCCTAACAGTAAGAACAATTAACCTCTGGAACAGCTTGCCTCCAGCAGTTGTGAATGCCCCAACCCTGGAAGTCTTTAAAAAGATGTTAGACAGCCATTTGTCTGAAATGGTATAAGATTCCTGCCCATGCAGGGGGTTGGACTAGAAGACCTACAAGGTCCCTTCCAACTCTGCTATTGTATTGTATTGTTTCTGAACTTCTGGCTTGTGTGTTGGGCCATTTTTCGCCCTTTGGAGGCTTCAGGAGGCTTCTGAAGCCAGGAAAGCCTCTGGAGCTCAAGGAGGGGAGAAAATGAACCTACTGGGCCCACCAGAAGTCGGAAAACAGGTCTACCATGCCATTGCATGCCCAAAGCAGGAGGCGAACAGTCACCAAACTGGTTGTTAAATTGGCAGGATCCCGCCACTGCCTGCTGTCTGGATAGCTTAGCATTGGATTTTTTTTTATTGGATTTATATACTACTCCACCAGTGGTGGGTTTCAAATTTTTAGAACCTACTCGGTAGGTGTGGCCTGTTTTGTGGGCGTGGCTTGGTAGTCATGTGACAGGGTGGGAGTGGCCACCTTTTAAAATGTGGTGAAACTCATTTAACAACTCTTTCTTTCTTTCTTTCTTTCTTTCTTTCTTTCTTTCTTTCTTTCTTTCTTTCTTTCCTTCCTTCCTTCCTTCCTTCCTTCCTTCCTTCCTTCCTTCCTTTCCTTTCCTTTCCTTTCCTTTCCTTCCCATTGGCAGCGGCGGGCCAGATTTACTTCCAGGTACGCCGGTGGAACCCCCTCTCACCGGTTCTCTAAATTTCACCAACCGGCTCTCGCGAGTAGATGCAAGCCTGCCGAAACCCACCACTGCACCCCACTCTCCCCAAAGGGACTCGGGGCGGTGCACAGGAAAAGTTAAAACACAAATAAGACCATACAAAGATAAATATATCCTAAAATCACTAAAATGCTATTAAATTTGATAATACCTGTGCTAAAATCAATTTAAAACCCCTTATACAAATTTAATTTAATTTAAAATCAGTCACTGGAGGTTAAGCCAGGCCAGCCAGGTGAAAGAAATGAGTCTTTAGATGTTTGCAGAAGAGTCGCAGGTCCGTGATGTTTCTAAGATCAGGGGGTAGATCGTTCCAGAGGGCAGGGCCCGCCACAGAGAAGGCTCTTCCCCTGGGCGCCGTAGGCACCCAGAGAAGACCCTCTCTGTGGGAGCGGATGGGTCGAAGAGATGTATGGGGTAGGAGGCGGTCTCTCAGATAACTAGGACCCGTGCCATGGAGCGCTTTAAAGATGGTAATCAATGCTTCATCTTAGGCAGCATTAACTAATGATTCTGCAGCTCCTTTTAACTGAACGTAGCATTGTAGTAAAATTCTCCTTATCTCAGAACCAACCTTCTCACAGACTGCACATCCTGTAGCAGAGCTGAACCTGCTGATGATAACAGGAAAGTTCAGCTCGGCCTGGCTGGATGCCAAACACTAATTTTATTTCCCAGTCCCTTCCAATAACACTCATGTGCAAAAGGAGTTGGACGCAAGCTACAAAACAGAGAGACCGTGCTGCTTAGAAGTTAATCAAAACATCAATAAGTCACAAGCATCTGGAAACCATCACCCAACGAGTGACGTCAGGAATCCATCAGATGTTTGCCGCCGTAGAGTGTATTGCGGGATCTGTGGAACAAGGTTCTTTCATAACTCAATGTGCACATTGTTTTCTCTTTCAGAAAGACTGAAAGAAATATCAAAAGTTAAACCTGTTCTGATTTAGATAGGAGGAGTCAGATTGTTTCCTATGCCAGGTATAAAACGTATTCCCAAACTTTTGTTTGCCAACATAACTCGTATTATTTATTATTTAATTAGATTTCTAGACCGCCCCCTCTCCCCGAAGGGACTCGGGGCGGTGTACAGGTAGAATTAAAATGATCAAAACCATAACAATACATATAAGCTAAAATCGAATTAAATAGTCCTCTGTACAAATTTCTAAAAATTAAAACTAGACCCATAAAACCGAATAAAATAATTTAAAATTACAGACTGGGGCGGGAAGCATGGAGTTAGGTCAGGCCGGCTAGATGAAACAGGTGGGTTTTGAGTTTCTGGCGGAAGGAGCGGAGGTCCGTGGTCGTTCTAATATCAGGGGGAAGGTCATTCCAAAGGGTCGGGCCCATCACAGAGAAGGCCCTTCCCCTGGGCGTTGCCCGCTGGCATTGCCTAGTGGACGGCACCCGGAGAAGTCCCTCTCTGTGAGAGCGAATCGGCTGAAGGGATATATGGGACAGGATACGATCCCGCAAATAACTAGGTCCTGTGCCATGGAGCGCTTTAAAGATGATAACCAACATATGAAGGAAAGGAAAATCTAACAGATTAACAGAGTCGGAAGGTTGGCTCAGTCTTCCATCCTTCCGAGGTTCAGTAAATGAGGACCCAGATTGTTGGGGTGCTGACTCTGTAAACTGGTTTAGAGACAGCTGAAAAGCACCGTGAAGTGATATAGAAATCTCAGTGCTATTGCTATTGCTATATCATTTATTTATTTTTATTTATTTGATTTATAGACGGCCCCCTCTCCCCGGAGGGACTGATCCTAAGATCCCTCTAAAAATGATCCTATTTTTGTCATCATTTTTGGAACACTGTTGAGGAAAAAAGAAGACAATAATATGTGTTTTGAATACATAGTTTCAGAGGAGCTTTAGGACTTCTCTGAACTTGGTATGGAAGAACAGGAAGTACAAATGCCTCGTTTCTCTTCTCCCTCCTCTATCTGCAGCTCATCAAAGAAAGAATTTTTGGCATCCCATATGGAAATGCAGAAGTTGTATACTATCTATGTAGCCAGAGGCCTGTGGCCGAATAGTGTTGAAAGAAGAGGATGTCTAAAAGTATTTCAAAATATTGTGCAAGTTGAATACATTGATCTTCTCAGGATTCTCTTCTTGATCTAAGGAGCATTTCATACATTATACTACGTGTGTATGTATACACAAGATACACAGGATGCATACATGCAATGCCAAAATGGCACATTCCTTCAAAATATATATATATAGATTTATTTGTGTTAAAACCTCATCCCTCTACCAACACTTCAAAGCTACAGGACATCATATTGACTTTGAAGGAACCAAATTGATCTCCAAGGCTGAACAGGAGAATAATCAGAGAAGCCATCAAAATAGAGAAACAACCTCACAATGATATGAACAAACGTGATGATACTTCCCGCCTACCAGACATCTGGAAACCAGCACTGGACAACAGACGAGCCCCACCCACCACCCAAGCCGTTGAAATACAAAATAAGGAGAAACACACAGATAGGACCAATCAGCATCAATCTACCAACCATGATGCAGCTGCACAGCCAATCAACCCACTCACAGCAACAGAGTCAGCATTCCACCCCCACCCCCAAGATTTAAGGAAGGGCGGCATCTTCGCAGCCACAGACCGAAGCCTGAAGATGGCAAGAGAGATCTTGCCAAAACGTTGCAAAAACAATCTCATTCTTTCACGGGAAAACACCCGAATACAACAAGACTAGCATACCTCCACCTGTGAAAAAGTACGAAAACACACACACACACACACACACACAACTTTTGCTGGCAGCAAACATGTATCTGAAGACTAGAAAGGAAGAATTGTTGTATTTAGGCTGAAAATATTTTAACTAATTAGCTGTTTGTTTTTATATGCTATTCTTGAGTCGTACATCGAATATGGCCGTATTTAAAAATTGGAAACAAATCAATCAAATTCCACTTGCAAAGTGATATATTATATGGCATTCTAAGGTAACAAAGCATACTTTGCCATTAAGCATGCCACCTCCTCAGGGTGCCGTCGGCTGGGCAATGCCGGCTGGTGGCGCCCAGGGGAAGAGCCTTCTCTGTGGCAGGCCCCGCCCTCTGGAACGACCTGCCCCCCCGACCTTCATACAATCACGGACCTGCACTTCTTCCGCCGGACACTAAAAACTCACTTGTTTCAGATGGTCGGCCTGGCCTAATTTTAAGATGGTTTTTAGTAGGGTTTTAAATTTATTTTAGCACAGGCTGTATATTTAATTCATTTTAATCATTTTGTACTGTATTTATTGAATATTGTTTTATTGTCTCCTGTCCACCGCCCTGAGTCCCTTCGGGGAGATAGGGCGGTTTATAAATCCAATTAAATAAATAAATAAAATAAATAAAGTCACCCAAGGTTTTTTTTTTTTTCAAACTTATTTTTTAAAATCAACATTGGAAGTGGTGTGGTGGAAAAGACCTGCCAAATTTATGTTCCTCCAATAAGTGAGCCGAGAGATATTGTGGCCCACTAAGTGTTTGAAACATATACCCTGTTTTTACAATTCCAAGCAGTCATCAAACTAGGACATTTATCATATGGGGTATGATGCTTGTCTGGTGTAGTTGGTTTGGTAGGCCAGAAGCACCGTAGGTCAATATATTTAAAAGAAAGAGCGAACGCTGCCATGAGCAGTAAAGACAGAGAGCTCGAGGTTTTGCCATTCGTCACTGCCAGAATAAATGTTTTGAATGTGAGGGTGATTAATGTGCTGTGTATACTGCAGTTCACCAATATAATTAGCAGACCTGATTACAGTCAATGATATATTCTTGCTCTCATGGCCTTCTGCAAAAAAAAATAATAATTTTGGCAGCATACATTAAATGTATTGTTGTGGTAACCATCCACTTTCCTTCCTCTCCTTGGCAAACCGAAATTCAAAACACAACCCAGCACTTCGTCCTTCCATCAATAAAAGTGACAGCCTGCTCGTATTTCTGTCTCCCCCTAACCCAGGCGTTTGAAGAGTTACATGCAAAATTAATTACACAGAGAAGCATCGGGCTATATACCCTGGAGGTAAGGGGAAAAAAAATCTTTTTCAATTATAAACCCCGTTCCCATGGAGATAATCTATTGGGAGATGCATAATGGAAACGGCCTAAATATAAGTATTTTAGGCCAGAGTGAGTGGGGTCACCCGGGCTCATATAACATTTTCTTCCCCTCTTTGAGATCTCGTCCAAGTTAGTTCTCCCAAGGCTTCAGGGAAGCCTCCTGAAGGTCCCTGAAGGCTCTGGAGGACTAAAACATACATCCTCACGGCCGATCCGCTCCCACAGAGAGGGACTTCTCCGGGTGCCGTCCACTAGACTTTGTCAGCGGGCGACGCCCAGGGGAAGGGCTCTCTCTGTGGCGGGCCCAGCCCTCTGGAATGACCTTCCCCCCGACATTAGAACGACCACGGACCTCCGCTCCTTCCATCTAAAATTAAAAACATATCTTTTCTGCTTGGCCGGCCTAGGGTAGTCTCTCTCTATGGGGTTTTAGTTGTTTAGTGGGAATTTTAGTCTAAAATGGGTATTTTAGCACAGGTACTGTTTAATTTGTTTTTAAGATGTTGTATATCTATTGTATATTTATGGTTTTTTAGTTTCCCTGTGCACAGCTCCGAGTCCCTACGGGGAGAGGGAGCGGTCAAGAAATTAAATTATTATTATTATTATTATTATTATTATTATTATTATTATTATTATTATTATTATTAAAAATGGCTTTAAAAATGGCTGAATCAGCTGGCCAGCGTGCACATGTGCCCTGCCAAATGGCTCCACGCGCCATCACTGCCCTATAATCTTCAAAGACCCTTATTTTGTTGTCCATATTTCCTTAGTTAAATCAAAGTTCCATCCTTCATTCTTCATGAAAAATGTGGGGATTTCTGTGATGGTTTTAGAAATAGAAAAGATTGCTTTTTGAAGGAAAAAAAGCCAAGCCACAATATTGTAGTATGCTGATGAGTTCAATGTTTCAAAACTCTGAAACTAGAAGACCTACAAGACCTACAAGGGGGTTGGACTATAGCAACAATAACAAGAAAATCTTCCTTGTCCTGAAAGCCATGGTCTGATAGATATTGGGCTGAATATTCATTTACAACGTTCATGATAAAAGGCGTATACTACTGGTTGTAGGGTGGCAGGGCTGTTGGAAAGTTCACATATCAGGCTTCGGATGAGAAGGGCAGGGGTGTTGAAAAAGAAAACATTCCAACAGCTGAAGATAAACAGCACTAGATTTGCACCACAGCCTCTTCAGAGAAAAATGTGAAGGAGGGTTGGAGAGCTTTGAAGACAATTGCAAGGGAAGGCATGAAGATATGGATACTGGTGGGTTTTTATGTCAAACTGGGTGGACGTTTTGGCGAAACTTCTGACTGTAGTTATTCTTACATGTTTAAGGTAAAGGTGAAGGTTCCCCTCGCGCATGGGTGCTAGTCATTCCCGACTCTAGGGGGCGGTGCTCATCTCTGTTTCAAAGCCAAAGAGCCAGCGCTGTCCGAAGACGTCTCCGAGGTCATGTGGCTGGCATGGCCAATCACCAAATGTGCATGGAACGCTGTTCCCTTCCCCACCAAAGGTGGTTCCTATTTTTCTACTTGCATTTTTACGTGCTTTCGAACTGCTAGGTTGGCAGAAGCTGGGACAAGTCACGGGAGCTCACTCCGTTATGTGGCACTAGGGATTCGAACCGCCGAATGGCCAACCCTTCTGATCAACAAGCTCAGCATCTTAGCCACCAAGCCACCACATCCTTCTGCTTACACTTAACATTATCTTTACTTCATTTGATCATTTGCAGTCTGACACCGAATTCAAATCACCAGTTAGATACCACTTAACAACTGTGTTACTAACTTAACAACCGCAGTGGTTCACTTGTGGCGAGAAAGATTGTAAAATGGGGCATAACTGTAAATGCTGGAAAAGACTCCTGCGAGTCCCTTGGACTGCAAGGCAATCAGATCAGTCAGTCCTAGAGGAGATCAACCCTGACTGCTCTTCAGAAGGCCAGATCCTGAAGAGGAAACTCAAGTACTTTGGCCACCTAATGAGAAGGAAGGACTCCCTGAAGAAGACCCCTGCATTGAGTCCCTTGGACTGCAAGGCCATCCAACCGGTCAGTCCTAGAGGAGATCAACCCTGACTGCTCTTCAGAAGGCCAGATCCTGAAGAGGAAACTCAAAGACTTTGGCCACCTAAGGAGAAGGAAGGACTCCCTGGAGAAGAGCCTCATGCTGGGAAAGATCGAGGGCAAAAGAAGAAGAAGGGGACAACAGAGAAGGAGGTGGCTGGATGGAGTCACCAAAGCAGTCGGCGTGAGCTTAAATGGATTCCAGAGGATGGTAGAAGACAGGAAAGCCTGGAGGAACATTGTCCATGGGGTCATGATGTTTTGGACACAACTTCATAACGAACAACAGCAACAACAAATGACTGTAAAAGTTCAAATGTAAATTGTCAACAAGAGCTTTTGTTTTTAAAAAAAACACCAAATAATCTTGTAGGTCCAGTAGATTTATATACAGTAAATGTTGCAAAATCAGCGGTGGGAGTTGAACTCTTACATTGGACAAGCTTGAATCAAATTGCCATTTGACCATGCAACAGAATGAAAGACTGTTTAGCCTATTATTTCTCAAGTCTGCAGGGAGGGCAAAAACGAGGTAATTCCACATCCTTAAAAAGCATAAAAAGAAACCATTAAAAGTCTGAGCTTTTTAGAAAAAGGGGAGGCATCCAGCTTCTTTCCAGAATTTTCAATGAAAGCCCTCGCTCTTCTAAATAGATTTCAGACAACATTTAGACCGCTAGGTTGGGTGCGCCCCAGGTTGATGAACGATGGCTATATCCGCTAAATGAAAACCAGGCATATTATTCTACCTGTCAACTTCAGAGCTCTGCCTGACTCTGGAAAATCAAATGCTCCCTGCTTTTTACAGTCCTCCAACATCTAATCTCTGAGGAGAGGAGGATTTTTTGAAAGAAGAAGAAGAAGAAAAGAAAAAAACAACAACCTGTAACTGATTGTACATGTCTGCCGTCAAGAATATAAACGTCCATCCTTATCAGTGTATGCCAAGGGGCCTGCAGAGGATGGCTCTGGTTTCATTCTAGGAATGTAGCAGCCTCTGTAACAAGCATCGTTGTCTCTAATAATTTCCAGCCTAAATTGTTGGGGTTTTTTAAAAAAAAGGAGGAGAAGGAGAAGGAGAAGAAGAAGAAGGAGGAGGAGGAGGAGGAGGAGGAGAAGGAGAAGGAGAAGAAGGAGAAGGAGAAGAAGAAGAAGAAGAAGAAGAAGAAGAAGAAGAAGAAGAAGAAGAAGAAGAAGAAATATGTAGAGATTGACACTTGTTTGCTTTGATAACACCTACCTTGTTCTAAAAGTATGTCATGGAAGGTTCAAAGGTGTACCTACCTTTGAATATCTCTCAGCCGAGAATGGAGGAAAAGCAAGGTTCCCCTTGAGATGCACCTGGAGGCTCCAGTTTGTACAGAATGTGGCCGCGCAGGGAATTTTGGGAGCCTCACGGTGCTGCCACGTAACACCTCTCCTGCGCGAGCTGCACTGGCTGCCGGTCGCCTTCCGGGTGCGCTTCAAGGTTTTGGTGACCATCTTTAAGACGCTCCATGGCATAGGGCCTAGTTATTTGCAAGACCGTCTCCTACCACATACCTCCCTTCAACCGGTCCGCTCCCACAGAGTGGGCCTCCTCAGGGTGCCGTCAGCTGGTCAATGCCGGCTGGCGGCACCCAGGGGAAGGGCCTTCTCTGTGGCGGGTCCGACCCTCTGGAATGGCCTACCCCCCGAACTTCGTACCATCATGGACCTTCGCCTTTTTTTTTCCTTTGGAAATAAATAAATGTAATGATTGTGATTTTGAGACAGGACAGGATAGACTATAGAAAGAAGAGTGTTATGATGTAACTTTAGAGAGAGAGAGGTTAAAATGCCATTGTACTTATAACTTTTATAAAGGATATGGGAAACTATTTCTTTATATCTTTTTCTTTTTATATTTTCTTCTACCTTTTTTCTCTTACTGTTACTTAGCCTTTTCTGTTATTTTTCTTTCTTTTTCATTTTCTCTGTACTATTTTAATTTGCATTAGATGTTTAATTGCTGTTAAAACTATCTACATCTAAACCTATATAATCTATCTATCTATCTATCTATCTATCTATCTATCTATCTATCTATCTATCTATCTATCTATCTATCTATCATCTATCTACCTACCTACCTACCTACCTACCTACCTACCTACCTACCTACCTACCTATCTATCTATCATCTATCTATCTATCATCTCTCTTTCTCTCTCTCTCTCTCTCTCTCTCTCTCTCTCTCTCTCTCTCTCTCTCTCTCTCTCTCTCTCTCTCTCTCTCTCTCTCTCTCTCCTACCTACCTACCTACCTACGTTCATTCTTGTCCTATATAATTCATCTGCAAGGGATATCCTAGAAAAAATATTACTCCAATCTGATATTTTCAAAATATGTTGGGTTACAGATCTAATTATTCTTCTCTGTGAAATAGAGAAGAGCTACATAACTTAAAGCAGGGGTCTCCAACCTTTTCAACTTTAAGTCTGAAGGACTTCAGCTCCCAGACTTCTCCAGCCAGCTTTGCTGTCTGGAGAATTCTGGGAGCTGAAGTCCTTCAGACTTAAAGTTGCAAAGGTTGGAGACCCCTGACTTAGAGGATAGCAGTATCCAAATCAGTGGTGGTTTGCTAACTGGTTTACTACCGGTTCTAACCGGTTCGCAGAAGCATCGGACGGGTGGGTGGAGCCTCCCTCCCACCGCCATCACTACCGTTTGAGCCGAACTGGGCTGAGCTGGAAGCAACCTGCCTCTGATTCAAATACTGAATAGATTAAGAAAAGAACCGAAAGGAAAAATGCCGTAACAATGTACTTTGAAAAGAGTGATAGAATTTAGCAAAAAGAAATAAAGGGAAGAAAGATCTGTTCACCCAAGGACTCTGGAGAAAACCTTGCCTGTTTTGAAGATTGGGGATGTTACTACAATGTTTACTGCACTGCAACCATTGGGTATGTCTAGTCTAGTGAAAAGAAGGACTAGGGGAGACACGATAGCAGTGTTCCAATATCTCAGGGGCTGCCCCAAAGAAGAGGGACTCAAACTATTCTCCAAAGCACCTGAGGGCAGGACAAGAAGCAATGGGTGGAAACCAATCAAGGAGAGAAGCAACTTAGAACTGAGGAGAAAGATCCTATCAGTGAGAACAACTAACCAAGAGAATAGAAGTTGCCTTCAGAAGTTGTGGTTGCTTCACCACTGGATGCTTTTAAGAAGAGGCTGGACAGCCATTTGTCTGAAATGGTATAGGGCCTCCTGCTCGAGCTGAGGGCTGGACTAGAGGTCCCTTCCAACTCTGTTATTCTATGTTCTGTGATATGAAACATATTAGGGAAGCAAGCAGACGGAAATCCCAGCTGGCTAATTGTCTGCCATGAAATCCCATGGCTTTATTGAGTGTATTGCCAAAGAAGTAGAAGCATTTCTAGAGCAGCCTGTCTAGCTTTCAAAACCAGCAGGACGAATTGGATAAAAACAAAATCTAACTACTTTCCACAAAGCTCCTACAAGTCTCAGATTTTCAGTCTAGCGGTATGACAGACCTTCCTCTTCTCCATCCATCCATCCATCCCTCACTCTATCAATAGTAAATCAAGAGTGGACAAGCTTCCACCCTACAGAAGGTATACATTCTCAGCACCGACCTCCATTGTGGACAATAGCAAGGGATGCCAGGAACCGCAATAGAAAAGATCATATATTGAATCAGCTATTCGATTATACAAAAATTAGAGAATCTGTGAAAATGGAACTTCAACCTTTCCTGCGTCTAGATAGCAATTAAACCACATTAGTTTACTTTACTTTATTGTCATGGCACATGGTACAACGAAATTAAAATTCTTAAAATGATATGATGATTTATTTTAATCGTATGAACACCCAGCTCACCTACATAATTCCTAGCTTACAAGAAGTAAAATCAATAGACAAAACAGCATACAAATGTAATACACAAAATAAAAATAAATAAAAACAACCCAATAAAACCCAAGGCAACAAGATTTTTGCCAAGATGGAAGGACAGCTGAATGCTTGTTTCATCACTGCTGCAAGAGGAAGGGCAAATTTACATCATTAAAATAAGTACAAATTTACATTCCTTTCACTGTCATCATTTCTGTCTGCCCTAACAGCGCAAGGACCTGCATTTAATAATCATCATCTTTATTGTCACTGTACTAAAATGACAATGAAATTTGAAAGGATCCTGAGGCTCCTTTGTTACAGATTCTTAAACCACCAACTCTCCTTCATAGAAGTATAAGTTGATTATAGAAAGCAACATTTATTTTAGAAGAACAAGAGTGGGCTACATGAAACAAGCTACAGAGCTAATTTCTGTAAGCCATAAGATCAGAAGTTTGGCTAGAGTATAAACTATGCCTCCCTGAAAACATGATGGGTGGGAAAGAATAGGGAAGGGGCCAAAAAGAAAGGGAAAAAAGGAGTGATAGTAAAATAAGAAGGGATACCTTGCTCATAGCTCCTTCTGACCCTTCCCACTAATGGCATACTAGTAAATTACTCCCAAGGAAATATGGCTCCAAAAGAGAGATAGGCTTCTTGGCCTTCGCCCCACTGCCAATTTATAAGTTTCAATGTTTGGCAGATGTCCAGCAAGGCACCCCATGTCTCTGAAAAGAAATATATTGTGAAAGAACAAAGGATAAAATGGGCGCAGAATTTTGGCTATAATATTGAATTAAACAAATGGGAAAAATTTCGGGGAACAAACTTAAAAATGGCACTATCGGTTGCATTCAAGGAAAACCAGTACAAAATGTTTTACAGCGCTCCATGGCTCGGGGCCTAGTTATATGCGAGACCGCCTCCTGCCCCATACATCCCTTAGACCGATACGCTCCCACAGAGAGGGCCTTCTCAGGGTGCCGTCGGCCGGACAATGCTGACTGGCGACACCCAGGGGAAGGGCCTTCTCTGTGGCGGGCCCTGCCCTTTGGAACGACCTTCCCCCTGAACTCCGCACTATCACCGACCTCCGCCTCTTCCGCCAATGTCTAAAGACATATTTGTTCCAACAAGCCGGCCTAGCCTAACCTCCCATGGGGACTTTTAGGAAGTTTTTAAATTGGGTATTTTAAATTTGGTTTTAGTACAGGATAGGATTGTTTAATATTTATTTTAAATTATATATTTATCTTTGTATTTGTATGTTTTTAAATTTCCTGTACGCCGCCCTGGGTCCTCTGTGGAGAAGGGCGGGATATAAATATAAATAAAATAAAATAAAATAAAAAGATGGCACCTGGCACCAACAAGATTAGCTAAAATCTCAACAAATACCTCCCCCAAATGCTGGAAATGTGAATTAATACATGGAACCTTTTTACCACCTATGGTGGACCTGTGAGGAGGCTAAAAAGTTTTGGAAGAGGATCGAAAATTGGCTGGAGGCAATAACAGGGGTTAAAATAGAATGGAAACCTGAAGTTTTTTCTATTAGGAATAGTGTTTGCGAAGTACAAAAAAAGAAATCCAGTATTTAATACTACATATAATTACGGTGGCAAGGATTGCCTTTGCCCAGAAATGGAAAAACAAATTAACTCCAAGCGAAGATGAAATAATAAGAAAGGTGATGGATTGTGCTGAAATGGACAAATTAACTCAAGAAATCCAGGGAAAAGAAGAATCAGAATTCTACCAGATAGGGGATAAATGGTATAGGTGGATGGAGGAAAGAAACAAGAACTAATGAAGGAATGCAGCAAAACTTAAAAACAGGAGTTAGGGGTAAAATAAGAGGGTTCAGAAGGGTGAAATCCAAATGAAATATGACAGAAGGGGAAACAATATAAGATGAGCAGCTTCGATTGACAATTGCTATTAGAAAGAACAGGAAGTTCCTGTTCGTATTGTATGGTGCAAATGTAGTGTAGGTCTACGTTTTGTGTGTGTGTATTTTACATGTTTATAAATAAATTTTTTAAAAAAGGAATATAATACATTGAACTCTCTCGCTCAATGCATTTTCACAATCCAGTTCTCTCCTCTTTTCTACACAGCCCTGAAGGGGAACTTATGGCACCGGAAGTGGCATGCAGAGTCATCTCTCTGGGCACGCCAACCATTGCCTGTTGCTCTTCTGGGCTCCGGCGTGCACATGCGCAGTGATCACCTCGTCTCTGGGCACGCAGGAGCGCTGGAAACCAGAAGAGCAGCTCCCAGTCGCGCATGTGCGCACTAGGAGACTGAGCTTCTGGTTTCTGGCACATGCATACACGCCAGCCAGCTGGTCTTCACGCATGCATGAGCACCAGAAACCGGAAGACCAGGTGACTGGCACACATGCGCTCACCGGAAACCGGAAGCTCAGCTTCCCAGCATGTGTGCCGAGGAACTGTTCTTCCGGTTTGCGGCGCTCCTAGACATGCGCTCCTGTTTTGGCACTCGGTGCCAGAAAGGTTCACCAACTTTGCTATAGAGCAGTGTTTCTCAACCTTGGCGACTTTAAGTCCTGTGGACTTCAACTCCCAGAATTCCCCCAGCCAGCAAAATTCCCCTATAGCAGGTTGAGAAACACTGCTATAGAGGCTTATATTTACAATACAATACAATACAATACAATAGCAGAGTTGGAAGGGACCATGTAGGTCTTCTAGTCCAACCCCCTGCGTGGGCAGGAACCTTATACCATTTCAGACAAATGGCTATCTAACATCTTCTTAAAGACTTCCAGGGTTGGGGCATTCACAACTTCTGGAGGCAAGCTGTTCCAGAGGTTAATTGTTCTAACTGTCAGGAAATTTCTCCTTAGTTCTAAGTTGCTTCTCTCCTTGATTAGTTTCCACCCATTGCTTCTTGTCCTGCCCCCAGGTGCCTTGGAGAATAGTTTGACTCCCTCTTCTTTGTGGCACCCTCTGAGATATCGGAACACTGCTATCATGTCTCCCCTGGTCCTTCTCTTCATCAAACTAGACCTACCCAGTTCCTGCAACCGTTCTTCATATGTTTTAGTCTCCAGTCCCCTTATCCTCTTTGTTGCTCTTCTCTGCACTCTTTCCAGAGTCTCCACATCTTTTCTACATCGTGGCGACCAAAACTGTATGCAGTATTCCAAGTGTGGCCTTACCAAGGCACTATACAGTGGCATATTTCAGCAAATTCAGACTGACCTTCGGTATACACCTACTGTCCCTATAGAGGAAACTTTATAGGTGTCCTGAAATTTACTTTTAAAGAAGGCAGCATAGATACATATGTGCTCTTAAGAATTAGAATTCGGAAGTTTAAACCTCCCCATGCAGTATTTTTCCCCCCATGCATTTGAAATATAACATGGAAATTAGTTAGCAGCTTAAAATGATGCTGGGATATTCGGAGGAAGGGAGGGAGGGAGGGAGAGAAGGAGGAGGGGCTATTTCATCATACTAGTTACTGACTGAATACTTACAAACAATTTGTAGGAGAAAAACCAAGGCTATTTAGTTCAGGAAGAAACTAGCACAGCTATAAAAAGAGTTATCCTTGTTGGCTTGTCCCTCTTTGGTTGTAAATTAAAGAGACTTCCCATTTTCTTTATCATATTCAACTTGCTGTCTTGCATCAGGAATATTTCTCAGCTTTTCTGCCTAAAAGAAAACCTTGGGAATACATATCCAAAGACCACGTCAATCTCCTAATGCTATTCGATCTGGGTTGCAAGCTACCGGATGACCACTAGATAGTAGCGACGAGATAAGGAAAATGTTTGACTTTTCTGGTCTTCCGGAATTTGTGTCTCAAATCTCACCAACAATGTCAAGAGGTTGTCGACACAATTTAATTTGCATACTAAGTGTCTCACATCAAGGATGTGTGTTTGGGCTGCAAAAGCAGCCTTGCAATTGGGGGAAACTAAGCCCCCAGTCTCAAAATACTCTGCCCAGAGATTTTTTCATTCACTATTGGCAATGGAGGAGAACCATTCTTAAGGCAATCCAACGAAGCAAGCAATTTCAACAATGGACATGGGATTTGTCTTCCTTGCCACGAAAACAAAGAGATGCTAGGGCAAAATCCGAGGGCATAAGAGGTGGAATTTGTTACTAATACGTTTTTCTTATTCGCAAGAAAGCCTTTTTTTTGTTTTTTGTTTTACAAGCCCACAACTACTGAATCTTGCACAGATCAATCAGAATCCCAATCAGGGTCAAGGAGAAACTGCCCAGGGCCATGTTCTCACTTCCGTCCAGTTGCATCTCTTACTATCCCTTAGGGACACGACTCCCTTGGCAAAAAGAAAGCCCAGTTTCCAAACCACCTCCTCACCTGCCAGACGTCGTTCTCTGGTGCTCTTCCAGATAGTATCCAAGGCTCTAGTAGTGGAGCTCTTGAGGTGGCTACTGAAGGATCTTCTCAAAGGGGGTCTCACTGCGTGGGGATCCATGATGCCAGACGGGAGGGGTGGGTGGGAAATCTCACATCCACGAACCAGGCCTTGTGAGGAAGGTACATTGGTTGGTGCTGTTGTTTCCTGGAGACTTTCGGGGCGAGGGCTGGCCTCATGACAGAGGAGCTGTGCTTTGCCGTCGGCTGGGTTTCCTTCCAAGAGCCGAGAGCATTGCAGCTCTTCTCACTGCGTAGGGAAGCAGAGAAGGACTGCGGGCAATCTGCTGGCCGGCTGCCAGACTTAAGGCTGTTGCCTGTCACATCTGGAGAGGCTTATCAAACAAAGCTCCTCGGGTAGATCTGGAGCCCCAGCACGGAGAATCTTGCAATTGCTGGTTCCAGGGAACACTGGATTTCTCCTTCATTCACACAGGGCCCTTTCCCTCAAAAAAGCAACCGTGACTTTCCTGTGCTGACATTTCAAATCGAATCGAATATTTATTTGTATAACCGCGTCCTCTCCCCTAGGGGACTCGGAGCGGTGTACAGGGAGGAATAAAACAGCATAAAATATATACATGAATACAATAAATACAATAAAAACAAATTAAATTTGCTTATTTTCTTTTTTTTAAAAGAAAAGGCAGGTACTAAACACAGAGCCCCCCCACCCCATAGCAAAGCTCCCCCCCTCCCAAATTGCAAAGCTGCCTTTTCCTGATATGGAGTGTTTGTTTTGCTTCCCGTCATTTCTATCTCCTTTCTCCCTCCCCCTTCCCACCTCACACGTGCTATCCATGGACCTTCAAAAGAGCAGGGGCTTCATCCTTCAGCGCCTCCTGCGAGAGAATGGAATGATTTGCAGCACTTCATGCATACTTCATGTCGAAGGGGCTGACGCATCCCCAGGAATCTGGACAGCTGCTCTGTACAACTTTAACTTATGGATATATCCAGGGTGATATTACAGAGGACTTCTTTCCCCAACCTATAGATATTGGCTCGGGGCCTAGTTACTTGCGGGACCGCCTCCTGCCACATACCTCCCACCGACCGATTCGCTCCCACAGAGAGGGTCTTCTCAGGGCGCCGACTGCCGGTCAATGCCAGGAACAGGGCCTTCTCTGTGGCGGGGCCCGCCCTCTGGAACGACCTCCCCCCCCGAACTCCGCACCATCATGGACCTTCCCCTCTTCCACCGCTCACTTAAGACACTTCTTTTCCAGCAAGCAGGACTGGCATAGAACTTGAATTTTAGAACAATAGAGCCTCAGCCAAGTTAGACAGGTTTTTAATGGGATTTTAGCACGGGGTTTCTATGTAATTTCTTTTTAACTTTTGTACATTGTTATTTATTGTAAATTTTTAATGTCCTGTGCACCGCCCAGAGTCCGTCTCGACAGAGATTGGTGCGGTTAACAAATCGAATAAATAATAATAAAATAATATTCACTGCGCATTCAGACTACGGTACAAACCAGGGGTCACCAACTTTTCGGACCACTAAGTTCATAATTTAAAATCCCACGGACCACTAATATGATCTGCCTAATGACCAGCCGGATGAGCGTGGCTAGGTGGTCATGCGACTGGGTGGGTGTGGCCAACTCGATGCCGCTCACGTTGACGGGCGCCTCGCTGGCCTCTACTCGCCTCTACTCCCCTCCCAGCCACTCAGTGGTGGGTTTCAAAAAAATTTAGAACCTCTTCTGTAGGTGTGGCCTGCTTTGTGGGAGTGGCTTGGCAGCCTTGTGACTGGGTGGGCATAGCCAACTTGTAAAATGGGGTGAAGCTCACTTAACAACGCTCTTGCTTAGCAACCAAAACGTTGGCTCAGGAACTCTGGCATTGGAAGCACGCGAGTCTTAAAGCTGTCAAGTTACAAGACCCTTGCATGCCTAACCCTTTAGAAAAAACCCCCAGGGGTGTTCAAACTTGACAGCTTTAAGACTTGTGGACTTCAACTCCCAGAATTCCTCCTCTCGCTCTTCCTCTTGATGATGGGCGGACGGGTAAGGGGAGGGAGCTGGAACCGGTTCTAAACAGCACTGTAGATTGGTGGAACCTCTTCTATGGAAGAGGTTAGAACTGGCAGGAACCCAGCCCTGCACCCACTCCTCCCTTCCCTGCCCAGGCTCCTTAGGGCCCCAACAGGAAGCAGTTATTGGAGCGAAGTAGCCACCATGAAAAAAAGTTGGCAAAAGAATGGGCTCAGTTCAGATTGGGTCGGATCAAGAAGAAGGCTCAGCAGAAGCACCTCATTGAGGGCTATGAGCATAGGCTTCCCAAGCAGAGGAAAGGCCTGTGGGAGTGCAAGGCCAGGGGCCGGTACCTGGCGGCTGAGCGGGGTGAGAGTTTTGATAATGTCTAAGACAGGTACCTTTAATTTAGCCTGAATCGGTGAAAAGTTGTGATGGTCGGGGCTAAAATTATTGTGCAACTATTATGTGGCATTCTTCAGTCGATTCCTGGTTTTGGTAAAGAGGGAAAGCATTCATGCAAAGAGGAAGCACCCGGCTTCCTTCGGAACCTGCTCAATGGTTGTGTGCTCACGATTAACAATCCATTAAACCAGGGGTCTCCAACCTTTTGCAACTTTAAGTCTGAAGGACTTCAGCTCCCAGACCTCTCCAGCCAGCAAAGCTGTCAGTGTCAGGGCCTGGGCCAGGGGCCTCCAACCTTTGCAACTTTAAGTCTGAAGGACTTCAGCTCCCAGACTTCTCCAGCCAGCAAAGCTGTCAGTGTCAGGGCCTGGGCCAGGGGTCTCCAACCTTTGCAACTTTAAGTCTGAAGGACTTCAGCTCCCAGACTTCTCCAGCCAGCAAAGCTGTCAGTGTCAGGGCCTGGGCCAGGGGTCTCCAACCTTTGCAACTTTAAGTCTGAAGGACTTCAGCTCCCAGACTTCTCCAGCCAGCAAAGCTGGCTGGAGAACTCTGGGAGCTGAAGTCCTTCAGTTGCAAAGGTTGGAGACCCCTGCATTAAACACAGTCCCAAGACTCAAATGTTGCACTAATTATGACTTCACGCATTCCAGGGCCAACAAATTCTTTGTTGGAATGGCTAAAGGTTTGCTTAGCATTGAGGGGCTAAACAGAAACCTGACGTTTGCACAGACAGTGGACCTTGCTCTGGGACAAATATGTATAGGTTGCGGGGGGTCGAATTAGGAGCGAAATAGGGAACAAGTTGCAAACAATTTCTTTATGTGTTCAGATATTCTCCTTTCATTTTTCAGTGGATTGCTTTTTTCAAAAGGAGAACTTTCACGTATCTGAAATTTTAGACTCAGTAAAAATGATATAGAAGTCATAGGAGAGACTCTCTCTCTGTGTGTGTAGTGTGTGTGAATGTGAATTTACTACCCAGTTTCCCAATACTTTCTTTTGATCTGAAAGAAAAAGAGTTAATACCACTTTATAGTGCTTTGGGAAAGCCACACTTGGAATACGGCATTCAGTTTTGGTCGCCACGATGTAGAAAAGACGTGGAGACTCTGAAAAGAGTGCAGAGAAGAGCAACCAAGAGGATTAGGATATTCCTCTATCCTAGTCCTATTAGACCTCTCAGCGGCTTTTGATACCATCGACCATGGTATCCTATTGCGCCGACTGGGGGGGTTGGGGCTGGGAGGCACCGTTTTGCGGTGGTTCTCATCCTACCTCTCTGGTCGGTCGCAATATGTGTTGACAGGGGGGCAGAGGTCGGCCTCGAGACCCCTCATATGTGGGGTTCCTCAGGGGTCGGTCCTCTCGCCCCTCCTATTCAACACATATATGAAGCCGCTGGGCGAGATCATCCGTAGTTTTGGGGTGGGATATCATCTGTACGCTGATGATACTCAATTGTACTTATCCACCCCAGACCACCCCAACGATGCCGTCGAGGTTATGTCCCGGTGCTTGGAAGCCGTACGGATCTGGATGGGTGGTAACAAACTCAGGCTCAACCCGTCCAAGACTGAGTGGCTGTGGCTTCCGGCGCCTCGGTTCAGCCAGATTATTCCAACTCTGGCCATTGGGGGCGAAACACCGGCCCCCGTGGAGAGGGCGCGCAATTTGGGTGTCCTCCTGGATTCCCGGCTGTCTATGGAAGATCATGTGGCAGCCGTGGCCAGGGGGGCGTTTCATCAGGTTCGCCTGATGCGCCAATTGCGCCCCTTACTGGACCGGGGTGCCTTACGCAGTCACTCAAGCACTCGTCACCTCTCGACTCGACTACTGTAATGCTCTCTACATGGGGCTCCCCTTGAGGTGCACCCGAAAGCTGCAGCTAGTCCAGAACGCAGCCGCACGGGTGATTACGGGAGCGCCTAGACACTCCCACATAACACCTATCCTGCGCGAGCTGCACTGGCTTCCTGTGGTCTTTCGGGTGCGCTTCAAGGTTTTAACGACCATCTTTAAAGCGCTCCATGGCTCGGGGCCTAGTTATATGCGAGACCGCCTCCTGCCCCATACATCCCTCAGACCGATACGCTCCCACAGAGAGGGCCTCCTCAGGGTGCCGTCGGCTGGACAATGCCGACTGGCGACACCCAGGGGGAGAGCCTTCTCTGTGGCGGGCCGAGCCCTCTGGAACGACTTACCCCCTGAACTCCGCACCATCTCTGACCTCCGCCTCTTCCGCAAGTGTCTGAAGACACACCTATTTCATCTAGCCGGCCTAGCGTAACCTCCATACTGACTATTAGATAGTTTTTAAACCTGGGATTTTAATTCGGTTTTTAGCGCAGGGTTTATTTATTAGAATAAGTATTTTAAATTTCATATATTTTATATATTTTGTATGTATTTTAACATCCCTGTGCGCCGCCCTGGGTCCTAACAAAGAGAAGGGCGGGGTATAAATTAAAAAAAAAAAAAGATTAGGGGACTGGAGAGTAAAACATATGAAGAACGGTTGCAGGTATGTCTAGTCTAGTGAAGAGAAGGACCAGGGGAGACATGATAGCAGTCTTCCAATATCTCAGGGGTTGCCCCAAAGAAGAGGGAGTCAAACTATTCTCCAAAGCACCTGAGGGCAGAACAAGAAGCAATGGGTGGAAACTAACCAAGGAGAGAAGCAACTTAGAACTGAGGAGAAATTTCCTGACAGAACAATTAATCAGCTTGCCTCCAGAAGTTGTGAATGCCCCAACACTGGAAGTCTTTAAGAAGATGTTGGATAGCCATTTGTCTGAAACTGTATAGGGCTTCCTGCCTAGGCACGGGGTTGGACTAGAAGACCTCCAAGGTCCCTTCCGACTCTGCTATTGTATTGTATTGTAGAACATAGTTGCTGTGATGCTTTCAGATTTCTCTGAATAACCCAAGCAGGCCATTTCTTCTTGTCCTTGCTCCTTTCTCTTGAATACTTCATTCCTTGGAGTTGGCTTGTCTTCCAACTATCGTAAGCCCTTGTAAAGAAGCAAAGTGTTTACGCCACTCATTTTTTTCTTCTCCTCCTGTTCTTGCAGCAACATGCTGCACTTTAGGAATGTTCCCTATTCCCAAGAATGGGAATCCTTGAGTATTGCGCAGATCCTTCGACAGGATGCTCGGTTAAAGGTTCGATTCCTCTTCCTTGCAAACCCTAGAGATGATCTGTCTGTTTAGGTCTGAATGCAAACACTCTGCAAAATAACAACGCCGAGATTATTCCATTTCACGGTTGCTTGTGGTGGGGCTGTCAGCCTGTTATATAAATTGTGGTTTGTTTTTTGCTTTCAAAGGTTCTGCTGTCTTCAGACAGCCTCGCTTCTCTTGGCAAAAAGTCCACTCCCTCAATCCACCTCATACGCTCCACCTGGACAAGGAAGAACATTGCCTTTTGTCTGTTAAATCCCAAGGGGGCTTTTATCGCATTATGAGTACACATTCTTCCCAAAAACGCCAAGGCAGCAAAAGAGCCTGCTTGTTATTGATTGTGCGTTATAGTGCCAGTTCAACACATCAACAAGGGGAAAGAGGAGCACCAATTATTCAAACCATCACCGCCACCACAACCAAATCCACATCTTTGGGAGAAAAATGTGGCCTGTGTCTTACTTAAGTGCTCTTCTGGATCGCTGCCTGAATCCGAATCGGATACACAGAATGAGTAACCAGCACTGGGACTCCTTAGATGAAGGTGAACGAAAAGTCACCTGAGTAAGGCTGGTGGCCACAAACGAAACCTGATCAGATTTCAAGGTGTTGATTATCACCTTCAAAGCGCTCCATGGCACAGGACCTAGTTATTTGCGGGATCGTATCCTGCCCCACACATCCCTTCGGCCGATTCGCTCCCACAGAGAGGGACTTCTCCGGGTGCCGTCCACTAGGCTGTGCCAGCGGGCGACGCCCAGGGGAAGGGCCTTCTCTGTGGCGGGCCCGACCCTCTGGAATTTATTTATTTATTTATTTATTTAAATTTATACCCCGCCCTTCTCCACAGAGGACCCAGGGCGGCGCACAGGAAATTTAAAAAACATACAAAAATACAATAAATATAATTTAAAAAACTATTAAATAACCCCGTCCTGCGCTAAAACCAAATTTTTTTTTTTTAAACCCAATTTAAAACTATCTTAAGTCCCCAAGGGAGGTTAGGCTAGGCCGGCTTGTTGAAACAAATATGTCTTAAGACATTGGCGGAAGAGGCGGAGGTCGGTGATGGTACGTAATTCAGGGGGTAGGTCATTCCAAAGGGCTGGCCCCGCCACAGAGAAGGCTCTTCCCCTGGGTGTCGCCAGTCGGCATTGTCCGGCCGACGGTACCCTGAGGAGGCCCTCTCTGTGGGAGCGGATTGGTCTGACCTTCCCCCTGACATTAGAACGACCACGGATCTCCGCTCCTTCCGCCAGAAACTCAAAACCCACTTGTTTCATCTAGCCGGCCTGGCTTAACTCCAGCTTTCCCACCTCAGTTTGTATTTTTAAATTTTGTGATTTGGTTTTCAGGTTAAGTTTTTAATTTTTATAAATTTGTACAGGGGTTTATTTAATTCGATTTTAGTTATATGTATGTTGATTGTATGGTTTTAATTTGTACCTGTACACCGCCCCGAGTCCCTTCGGGGAGAGGGGGCGGTCTAGAAGTCCAATAAATAATAATAATAAAGATATCGACTCTGCGTCGAAAACAGAGCTACTGTTTACTTACTTACTCCTTCGTGGTCAGAGAGAATAGACACCAAGTGGCAGCCTGCATCCTACCCCATACATCCCTCTGACCGATTCGCTCCCACAGAGAGGGACTTCTCCGGGTGCCATCCACTAGGCAATGCCAGCGGGCGACGCCCAGAGGAAGGGCCTTCTCTGTGGCAGGCCCAGCTCTATGGAACGACTTACCCCTGACCTCAGGACAACCACAGACCTCCGCACCTTAATTACAATTTCTTGCTCCATATACATGATACACTTCTGCATTTCAAATCTGGTCCTGAGTAAAATTTTGTCAACCATACTATGCTTCTTTTTAGTATTGATGTCAATACTCCAGCTGCAATTTGGGCAGGGTCCCTGCCAGACATCCAATGTTCACATCCATTAAAGAGCATCCGTTTAGAAAATGGCATCAATTATAAGAATAATAAAAAGGTTTGTGCATGGGTGTGTGGGGGAAAAAAGTTAAGCATGCAAACTCACTGTATTTCAAAATGTTCCACCATGAAAATCCTCCCCCCCCCCCCAAAAAAAATTAAGGCTATATAATTGTTATTATCAATTATTGATAATCTTACAGAAAGATGTTTGATAAGATTTTATACAGTTTGCATTTGGAGTTATGAATATAAGATGAACTTAAGATATGTTGTTATTAGTCTTTTACCCTTCCAGTTTTTCCAGCAAAAATTTGTAATAGCTGCTTCCAAATTACAAGTTCCAGAAACTTTTGTTAAAGATAAACAATATGTTTTTTTCCCCATTTCCATGTCAGTTTATTCCAGCAAGGGTCGAAGCTGAATCATTAAAAGTCAGACACGATTATCCCAAAATGATTACAGCAATTATCGCATTAGCTAAAAACATACTTATGCAACCCACAATAAAGTCCCTGTACCAAACATTCATGGAATACATCCAACCATTGTTTCTACGGAGACAAATTCAAGCTGCTTCAGATATTATGAGTTTAAAACACCGAGAGTGCTTCCATACAAGGGGGAAAAAAAGGTAGCAATTGCATGTACAACTGTCAGACAAAATCTAGGCACAAAATCTCATGTTTTTCCCCACATGAAAACATATTAACCAGTTAACCAGTGGAACAGAAGTTGCCTCCAGAAGTTGTGAATGTCCCAACCCTGGAAGTCTTTAAAAAGATGTTGGATAGCCATTTGTCTGAAATGGTACAGGGTTTCCTGCCTAGGCAGGGGGTTGGACTGGAAGACCTCCGAGGTCCCTTCCAACTCTGCTATTCTATATTGTATTAGAGGATTTTTCAAGTTATCCTAAAATTCAGCCCTTACAAGAGCAAACAATTAAGCTTTTCTAATATAGTCTATAAATATTGATCTATATTCACTTACAGAATGTAGGGCATAGAATAATAGAGTTGGAAGGAACCTGGGAGGTCTTGTAATCAATCTATACCAGGGGTTCCCAAACTTGACAACTTTAAGACTTGTGGACTTCAACTCCCAGAATTGCTGGCTGGAGAATTCTGGGAGTTGAAGTCCACAAGTCTTAAAGTTGCCAAGTTTGGGAACCCCCGTCCTATACCATTCCAGATCTCTTTTCGAAAGAGATCAGTCTCTTGTCCAGTCTCCTTTTGAAAGCCTCCAGTGATGGAGCATCCCCAACTTCTGAAGGCAAGCCATTCCACTGGTTGATTGTTCTCATCATTAGCAAATTTCTCCTTAATTCTAGCTTGCTTTTGTCCTTGAATAATTTCTATCCATTGTTTCTTGCCTTGCCTTCTGGTGTTTGGGAAAATAGTTTGACCTCCTCGTCTTTGTAGGATCCCCTCAAATATTAGAATACCCCTACCATCTTTCCCCTAGTCTTTGTTTTCATTAGACTAGAGCAGTGGTGGGTTTCAAATTTTTTAGAACCTACTCTGTAGGTGTGGCCTATTTTGTGGGCGTGGCTTGGCAGTCATGTGACAGGGTGGGCGTGGCCAGCTTTTAAAATGTGGTGAAACTCATTTAACAACGCTCTTGCTTAGCAACCAAAATTTTGGACTCAATTGTGATGATAAATTAATTCTTTCTTTTTCTTTCTTTCTTTCTTTCTTTCTTTCTTTCTTTCTTTCTTTCTTTCTTTCTTTCTTTCTTTCTTTCTTTCTTTCTTTCTTTCTTTCTCTTTCTTTCTTTCTTTCTTTCTTTCTTTCTTTCTTTCTTTCTTTCTTTCTTTCTTTCTTTCTTTCTTTCTTTCTTTCTTTCTTTCTTCCCTTAACCTTAACCTTAACCTTAACCTTAACCTTAACCTTAACCTTAACCTTAACCTTAACCTTAACCTTAACCTTAACCTTAACCTTAACCTACCTACCTTCCTTCCTTCCTTCCTTCCTTCCTTCCTTTCTTTCCTTTCTTTCCTTTCTTCTTTCCTTTCCTTCCCGTTGGGTCACTGGCAGCGGTGGGCCAGATTTACTTCCAGGTGCGCCGGTGGAACCCCCTCTCACCGGTTCTCTAAATTTCACCAACCGGCTCTCGCGAGTAGGTGCGAGCCTGCAGAAACCCACCACTGGGCTAGAGGTACTCAATTCCTGTATCCATTATCTTTACTTTTCAGCCTCCTAATCATTCTTATTGCTCTTCTCTGAAGAGTGTCAAATCTGTTTTAGATTGTGGCAACCAGATCTTGATGCAGTATTCTAAGTGTGGCCTTACTTTGAAAAGAGATATTAGAACTTCTATCTAGAATTTATTCTATTCCGCCATTAATGCAGTCTAGGATTGAATTGGCTTTTTTTGGCTGCTGCCACAGACTGCTGGCTCATATTGAAGTGATTGTCCACTAGGACTCCAAGGTCCCTCTCACAATTGCTGCTATTGAGCCAACTTTCACCCAAGCTATAAATTTGTTGTTTTTTTTCTTGCCTATGTAGAAAACTTGACTTTTACCTGTGTCGGATTTCATTTTGTTAGATAGGGCCCAGTGTTTAAGTCTGTCAATATTCAGTATTGAATATTGAAATTGTCAGTATTCAGGTCTTCCATATAAATGCTATTTATACATAAACGAGAGATGCAATTATTTAAACCTGAAAGCTTTACAACGAACTGCATCTCACTGGTGGAGGAGTTGTAGAATAATACATCGTGATATAAGCAAACTCTGCCCTGGATTCCTCCCATTCTTTACAATCCACATCCCATCTCTTGTAATTTGACCAAGTTCCAGATCCTTACCATTGTTTGCATTCTTCTCAGTAATAAAAGGTTCAGCCCAGAGAAGCAAAGTTCTCAAACTTATTCTGTCAGATATAGTGCTAAGTTACAGTAGTTTTCAAGTTGTACTTCTGTTTATGACCGAATAGTATAAATAAATTCAGAGGTAATCAAGTAAAGGTTCTTGATAAGCATATTTCTTCATAATCCAGCCACCTCATTCTCTGTCACCCCCTTCTCCTTCTACCTTCAATCTTTCTCAGCATCAGCCTCTTCTCCAGTGAGTCCTTCCTTCTAGATGAGCTCAATGATCCTAGATGGGCCCAATGGTCATTATTGTTGGTA
The DNA here is from genome assembly GCA_039707465.1 of Rhabdophis nuchalis. Taxonomy (NCBI): domain Eukaryota; kingdom Metazoa; phylum Chordata; class Lepidosauria; order Squamata; family Natricidae; genus Rhabdophis; species Rhabdophis nuchalis. The sequence continues at coordinate 7,174,534 of CM077661.1, forward strand.
ATGACCAACAATTAGACCCATCATGATGTCAATGAAAAGCAATATGCCTTCTAACCTTAGAACATTGGGTTGAATTCAATGGGTTCTGCAGCTATCCAATGTCATTCTCTAGGGACCTAGTTATATGCGAGACCGTCTCCTGCCCCATACATCCCTTCGTCCAATCCGCTCCCACAGAGAGGGCCTTCTCAGAGTGCCGTCGGCCGGGCAATGCCGGTTGGCGACACCCAGGGGAAGGGCCTTCTCTGTGGCAGGCCCCGCCCTTTGGAACGACTTACCCCCTGAACTACGTACCATCTCAGACCTCCGCCTCTTCCGCCAGTGTCTAAAGACACACCTCTTCCATCAAGCCGGCCTAGCGTAACCTTCCTCTGTGACTGTTTTTAGACAGTTTTAAATTGGGGATTTTAATTGATTTTAGCACAGGTTGGGAGTTTAATATTTTTTAAATTTTATATTGTTATATTTGTATGTTTTAATTCCTGTGCGCCGCCCTGGGTCCTTCTGGAGAAGGGTGGGATATAAATTTAATGAAATAAAAAATAAATAAATTCTCTGCAAAATTTATTTTGCTATACTCCCCATAATTTTTTCTGCCCATATATCCTAAATTTGTTCTAGGGCATTGGAGGATGGTCAGATGCTGATCAGTAGGCCATAGTCTATAAAGGACAACTACTGGCTCTCCTGTTGTGTTGAGCTTGTGGATCGGCAGTTCAGCGGTTTGAGTCCCTAGCACTGCGTAACAGAATGAGCTCCCATTACTTGTCCCAGCTTCTGCCAACCTAGCAGTTTGAAAGAATTAGCCACAGAAATTTTGGGCTAAATTCTAATTGTATATCAAGGATTACCTATATAATAACATATTTTAAAGGACTAGAAAATGTTAACAATGGAAAGAAGCTGGAATCTATGCCCAGAAATATACTTCATTCACACAACCATGCATAACAATGAACAATATTAGCTGTGTAAAACAGTTCATTTATGTATGTTACAGTGGTGGGTTTCTGCAGGCTCGCACCTACTCGCGAGAGCCGGTTGGTGAAATTTAGAGAACCGGTGAGAGGGGGTTCCACCGGCGTACCTGGAAGTAAATCTGGCCCGCCGCTGCCAGTGACCCAATGGGAAGGAAAGGAAAGGAAAGGAAGGAAGAAAGGAAAGAAAGAAAGAAAGAATTAATTTATCATCACAATTGAGTCCAAAATTTTGGTTGCTAAGCAAGAGCGTTGTTAAATGAGTTTCACCACATTTTAAAAGGTGGCCACTCCCACCCTGTCACATGACTGCCAAGCCACGCCCACAAAATAGGCCACACCCACAGAGTAGATTCTAAAAAATTTGAAACCCACCACTGGTATGTTACAGTATGTATATTTGTGGCATCCAGCTACATCTCTCTAGCCTTAGGAGCCATAATGAGCAAAGATTCATCTAAGCTAGTTTTGGTAGTTAATTCAGACAATGCAATTGTGCTAAAATTGAATAAATCACCTGAAATATATAGTGCTGATCCGGACAGTTTCTGAAAGATCAACACAACCTAGATGAGATTGGTGGCTTATGAATATCATCTAGTCATCATGCTTCATGCAGCTATTTTAAGCCTTTGAAATTCATCCAGAAACCAAAACGCTTCTGGAGATTGCATTAAGACAGCCATGGTTTATGCATTTTTCTATGATTGCTGAGCAATTGATTGGCTCAGCTGCTGTTTTGGATGAGTGCTGTGTTTCCTTTTCCTTCATTAAATGCACAATAGAAGGAAAAACAGAAGCTGTACAGTAGAATCCAGGTGAGACAACCACCTGGTCTCTCTCAAGTCAAAACAAAACCACCACTTAGTTCTGATAAAGCAAAACAAAGCAAAAATAAATAAATAAACAGACAAGCAGAAGGGATTTCTTGTTTAGAGAATTAGACGTTACACAATTCTGGATTGGAATTGTTTTATTGAAGTATTTCCAAGTATAGAATAGAATTGAAGTTGGAAAGAACCTTGGAGGTCTTCTAGTCCAACCTCCTGCTTAGGCAGGAAACCAAACACCACTTCAAGTGGTTATCAAACGTCTTAGAAACTTCCAGTGTTGAGGCATTCACAACTTCTGGAGGCAAGTTGTTCCACTGATTGATTGTTCTAACTGTCAGGAAATTTCTCCTTAGTTCTAGGTTGCTTCTCTCCTAGATTAGTTTCCACCCATTGCTTCTGGTTCTGCCTTCAGGTGCTTTGGAGAATAGCTTGACTCCCTCTTCTTTGTCTCAACCCCTGAGATACTGGAACACTGCTACCATGTCTCCCCTAATCTGTCTTTTCATTAAACTAGACATACCCAGTTCCAGCAACCATTCTTTATCTGTTTTAGCCTCCAACCCCTTAACCCATTCCTCTAAAATCATGTATGAGACACATGATTTTGTAGCTTGAGGCAACTACATTGCATATTCTCACAAAAATAATTTTATCAAGTAGGCATTTCATTTTAAGACCATTCATAAATAGAACAGTTCCATAATCTGTCACCTTTAACTCTCTCAATCCCTCAAATTACTTGGGAACCTGAAAACTACATGGCCAAATGACTATTATTTATGAATGTGTAAGAATATTTGCTCTTATTGTCTGAGGGACAATTAGTATACATTAATTTATTTCGTTTTTGCATTGCGAGATCTTAAAATGTTCTCTTCTATTTCTGGAAAGGGAAGGAAGCAGCATCGCTCCTTAGATGGATTTAAATATCAGCAAGGAGAATTAAGTAACAGAATCCCAGGAAATGAAATGATTCTGCTATATTTAGTTGCATTAGAGGAGTGTATCTCAGCAACAAAAGTTTTTTTTTTCCTGTTAAGAAAACAGGATAAAGGTAAAAGAATGATTGTAACTGGTGGAGAAAACAACAACGAAAATTTCAAGCAGATGTAATAGGAGCTTTGCCAGATGTTGAATTCAATTTCTTAGCATCAAGTCATCCAACTTGGCTTGCATAAACTGTAATTTTTAATTTAGCGGAGAAACTATTCCCACAGATTTTGAAATCTAACAGTAATTGACTTCCTTAATTTTTGTATAGTGTAACAACATTCATAAAAATTAATCATCTCCTTCATTCCAGTAATTTCTTTCAAATAAGAATTCACTGGGTGGCCCAAATCAGCTGTGTGCTGACCAGCTGACAGGGCAATGCTTCGTGCGCCTTGACAAATGGCTGTGCCATAGGTTTGCCATCACGGACCTAGATTATGTATCTCAATGGTCCAACAATTGGCAACTCCAAATCTCTGCTAAAAACTGCTCAGTCCCACACATTGGCAATAAAAACCACAACATCAAATACAAGCTGGGCGGAAACGATCTAAAAGTTGAGCCACATTCTGTCAAAGAACTAGGAGTGCTCCAGTGGTGGGTTTCAAATTTTTTTAGAACCTACTCTGTAGGTGTGGCCTATTTTGTGGGCGTGGCTTGGCAGTCATGTGACTGGGTGGGAGTGGCCAACTTGTAAAAAGTGGTGAAACTCATTACCAACGCTCTTGCTTAGCAACCAAAATTTTGGACTCAATTGTGATAATAAATTCTTTCTCTTTCTTTCTTTCTTTCTTTCTTTCTTTCTTTCTTTCTTTCTTTCTTTCTTTCTTTCTTTCTTTCTTTCTTTCTTTCTTTCTTTCTTTCTTTCTTTCTTTCTTTCTTTCTTTCTTTCTTTCTCTCTCTCTCTCTCTCTCTCTCTCTCTCTCTTTCCTTCCTTCCTTCCTTTCCTTTCCTTTCCTTTCCTTCTTGTTGGGTCTTCTGGGTCCGCTGGTGGAACCTCCTCTCACCGGCTCTCTAAATTTCACCATCCGGCTCTTGCGAGTAGGTGCGAACCTACAGAAACCCACCACTCATTTCGAAAGACCTAAGCCCTAGAGCTCACTGTAGCAACATTGCCAAAAAGGCATTCAGAGTTTGTCAACCTTATTTCACGTAGTTCTCTCTCTGGTAACACAATGCCGGTAACTAGGGCCCACTGCATCTTGGACATTAAAACCTTAGAGAGGGCTCAGAGGTATTTTACAAGAAGAGGACTCAACTCCTCTGCTCGTAATGACATTCCTTAGACCACCGGCCTTGAAATTTTAGGCCTGGCTAACCTTGAACTATGCCGTCTACGTTCCGACCTGAGCTTAGTGCACAAGATAATCTGCCATCACGTCCTACCTGTTAATGACTACTTTTACTGCAACTGCAATAACACGAGGGCTATCAAGAGAGACAAACTCAGTGTAATCCGTTGTAATCATGATTGCAGGAAAAACAATTTCAGCAATAAAGTAGTAAATCTACTTGGTAAATGTATCTGTGTACCAAGTTTGGTGGAAATTGCTCAAGGTATTCCAGAGTTACGCTGGAAAACACACACACACACACACACACACACACACACACTTATATAGAACAGTGGTTCTCAACCTGTGGGTCATGAACCCTTTGGGGGTTGTTCGACCCTTTCCCACGGGTCACCTAAGACCATCAAAAACACATATTTTCGATGGTCTTAGGAACCGAGACACCAATTTTATGGTTGGGAGGTCACCACTACACAAGGAACTGTATTAAAGGGGCATGGCATTGGGAAGGTTGAGAACCACTGATGTAGATAGATAGATAGATAGATAGATAGATAGATAGATAGATAGATAGATAGATAGATAGATAGATAGATAGATAGATAGGCAGGCAGGCAGGCAGGCAGGCAGGCAGGCAGGCAGGCAGGCAGGCAGGCAGGCAGGCAGGCAGGCAGGCAGGCAGGCAGGCAGGCAGGCAGGCAGGCAGGCAGGCAGATGCTTGGTAGATAGATGATAAAAGATATAGTTAGTTAGTTGGTTAGATAGATAGATAGATAGATAGATAGATAGATAGATAGATAGATAGATAGATAGATAGATAGATAGACAGACAGACAGACAGACAGATATAGATAAAGAGATAAATGATAGATAGATAGATAGACAGACAGACAGACAGACAAACAGATGATAGAAATGTAGATAGATAGATAGATAGATAGATAGATAGATAGACAAACAGACAGACAAAGACGATATACAGACATACAGACATAGATAAAGATAGATAGATAGATAGACAGACAAACAAACAAACAGATGATAGATAGAAATGTAGATAGATAGAGAGAGAGAGAGAGATAGACAGACAGACAAAGATGATAGATATACAGACATACAGACATAGATAAAGATAGATAGATAGATAGATAGATAGATAGACAGACAGACAAACAGATGATAGATAGAAATGTAGATAGATAGATAGATAGAGAGAGAGATAGAGAGAGAGAGACAAACAGACAGACAAAGATGATAGACAGACATACAGACATAGATAGAGATAGATAGATAGATAGATAGATAGATAGATAGATAGATAGATAGATAGATAGATCAGACTTCCTGTCTACCAAAAAACGAATGTAATGAGGAGGTTGTCTTTAAATGATAAAATGGCTGTTTTTTAATGGTCATGTGGAGGTTATACTGTATGAGATACTTCACAATATTATACAAGGGTAAGATCATTGCCTACTGCTCTGTGAATGATGTAAACATTCTGCAATTTTTAACTATATGTGTCCTTGGTTTGCATAGCACTTTAACCTCAGCATGTCCCACTCTCTAGCTTACTGGTATTTTAAAAAAATATTTTTTTGAGAGAATCTCCTGTCTCGTACTGTCTTAACTGATTGCAAAAAGAGATCGGCTTTGTCTTGTTGAGGTGCCCTGATTTACTTCATCAAGGAAGGAGGCAATGTGATCCTTCTTATTGAGGTTCTCCACATCTTCTCTTCAGCTCTGGAACTCTACGCAAAGCTTTGGAACTCCAGACAAATGTGAAGTGAAGGGACTTTGCTTTCAGTGGGACAACGTTGAAGGGAGAAATCCAAAGGGATTCTTCGCATAAATCATCACCAAAGCCAAGTATTCCTTCTAAGCTTTGCAGAGATTATCTGCAAAGAGATTATCTGCAAAGAGATTATCTGCAGAGATTATATGTCATTCTGCCTCTTTATAAATCCATGGTGAGGCCCCATCTGGAGTATTGTGTACAGTTCTGGTCACCATACCTTCAGAAGGATATGATGGAAATGGAAAATGTGCAGAGGAGGGCAACCAGAAGGATTAGGGGGCTGGAACACCTTCCTTACCATCTGAGGCTGCAACGGCTGGGCCTCTTCACTCTAGAACGACGGCGCTTGAGAGGTGACCTGATTGAAGTCTATCAAATCATGCACGGTGTGGGCAAAGTAGAAAAGGAAAAACTGTTTTCCCTATCGCACAACACTAGAACTAGGGGGCACGCCATGAAACTTTTGATAGCTAGACCTCCAACAAATAAGAGGAAGGACTTTTTCACCCAGAGGATCCCTGGTCTATGGAACTCCCTGCCAGAAGAAGTGGTGACAGCTGTCAGCCTCGACACCTTTAAGAAAGGATGAGAGGAGTTCATGGAGAACAAGGGTATCCATGGCTATCATGATGGATGCCTAAGGACACCCTCCGGGTTGGAGAGATAGGCAGGATATCTCTCAATGCCATTTGCAGGGAATCATAAGCAGGTGAAGACCTCTGCTTGGGAAGACCCTGAAGCAAATGGGGAGCCACTGTGGGAGACAGAAGGCTGGACTGGATGGGCTGTGGCCTCTTCCAGCAAGGCTATTCTTATGTTCTTATGTTTTTATCTAATCATGTTATTGTCACACAACACAGTCGATATCATCAATTTTCAAGATGACTTGAAGAATAAACGTGTATACAAAATGAAACTGACATACAAAGTGTATTGCCAATGAAATTCCACTTCCAACAGAGTTTAAAATTATTTCCAGTTGATTGATCCAGGTTTCCCCCCACTGCTCGTGAATCTAGTTAATCAATAGACGAGCAAGTTAGTAGGAATTTTTTAAAGGGGTTCCTGCGGAGAGCTCACACACTAAACACAAACATCCTTGTAATCACTCAGACCCTTCATAGACTTAGTTCTTCTCACCATGCGAGGGCCCAGTTGGTTCATAGGTTGCTGGCGTTGTGGGACTGGAAAAAAGCTTTACATCACATTTAATTATCTCCGTATTTTAATTCTTGCAACTTGAAAATGACTGGCTTAAGATTTCAGAGCTGACTGAAGACGAATTTGAAATATTGAGTGGCCATTGGGGAATCACTTTCAAAGGCAGGTTTTGTGTAGAGATAAAATTCCATTTTATGAAGAAATTAAATTCTATTGATGGTTCGAAGAGCAAAAGTATTACGGGTAGAGTTCACTGAAGCTAAAACGACTTGAAATCAATGGCATCTTGACAACCGAATGATGAAGGATGTCCTTGTGTCTTAAAAACCTAAGAAATTGATTCTGTGATAAACTTCTGGGACTTCCCATCTACTTCATTAGATAAATGAGGATTTCCATGCATTGAGCCTGTCAGACACGGCTTCACAACTGACAACAACATTGCTGAATGTAGACAGTAGCCGGTTCTGAAATTCATCCTGGAGAAATGCAGGATTCCTAGGTAAAAAAGCTTTTAGAATAAGCAGAAGGACCACCCAACTCCCAATGTGTCTTCACTGGAAGGCAGTTTGCATTTGAATCTGTCAAAATCCTTTGCCCTTCTCTCCTGAAACCAAGTTAACCTCCACCCCTTAGAACAGATGTGGGGAACAATGACCCCTCTATGACTTGGGACTTCAACTCCCAGAATTCCTGAGCCAGCATGCAAATAGGCCAGATCCTGGAATATCTGCAACACCCATACAATCCCTATTGATATGGCATGATATGAACCCTCAAGGAGCTGTATCAATCGCGCAACCAACCAACCAACCGACAATGGCATGGCATAGATAGATAGATAGATAGACAGACAAACAAACAAACAGATGATAGATAGAAATGTAGATAGATAGAGAGAGAGAGAGATAGACTTCCCATCTACTTCATTAGATAAATGAGGATTTCCATGCATTGAGCCTGTCAGACTGATGGGTAAATCTACGTATTTTATATCTATAAAGCCCACGTTTTTTCTCCAAGGAGAGACAGGAGGTAAAAGAATGAGAGGTGAATGGTACTAGAAGGTTTTCTCCAGGCTGCAGGTCGATGTCATGATAGCAGCAACACAGTAGGAGTTAATGTATTCACTGGCCTTGGGACTCACTTATGTATTTTTAATTATATATTAAAAATATTAATTGTAGACACAAACCCCAAATGAAGAATCGTGGATTCTTCCAGCATCGGAGTAAGAACAAGAAAGATTAGTTTTTGAAAACATCATGTACTCCACATTTATAATTTTAGGTAGCTAACATATGTTCATTTCTCATTTATCAAATGGATAAATGGAATAATTTTGTTTTAATTAAATTAAATACATTTAAAGAAAAAAAACATCAATAAATAAAAACATCAATAAAAAACAACTTCATGGGACGTCAGTCAGTCACTTTTAATCTCTCTGCTCAGTGAACAGACGCTAGACAGAAAAAGCATTTAAGGCATCTAGAACCCAAAATAATAGCTCTCCTAGCTATACCCGGCCACGCGTTGCTGTGGCCCAGTCTGGTTAAATGGCCAACCAATCTGTGTGTAGATCTATACCTGCACAAATACACACAACCACCGTATAACCCCCAACCTACCTACTTACCTACCGTATTTCTCCCTCTCTATCTATCCCTCTACCTACCTACCTACCTACCTACCTACCTAAATACCTACCTACCTACTGTATTTCTTCCTTTCTCTCTCTCTCTACCTACATACTGTATTTCTCCCTCTCTATCCCTCTACCTACCTACTGCATTTCTCCCTCTCTCTCTATTCCTCTATCTACCTACCTACCTACCTACCTACCTACCTACCTACCTACCTACTGTATTTCTCCCTATCTATCCGCCTACCTACCTACCTACCTACCTACCTACCTACCTACCTACCTACCTACCTACCTACTGTATTCCTTTCTCCTTCTACCTACCTACCTACATACTGTATTTCTCCCTCTCTATCTATCCCTCTACCTACCTACCTACTGTATTTCTCCTTCTCTCTCTATTCCTCTACCTACCTACCTACCTACTGTATTTCTCCCTATCTATCTATCCGCCTACCTACCTACCTACCTACCTACCTACCTACCTACCTACCTACCTACCTACTTACCTACCTACCTACTGTATTTCTCCCTCTCTGTCTATCCCTCTACCTACCTACCTACCCGGCGCCGCCCGTGGTCCCTCTGTGGGAGATGGGTGCAGGATATAAGTATGAAAAATAATAATAATAATAATACCTACCTACCTACCTACCTACTGTATTTCTTCCTTTCTCCCTCTAGCTACCTACCTACCTACATACTGTATTTCTCCCTCTCTCTATTCCTCTACCTACCTACCTACCTACCTACCTACCTACCTACCTACCTACCTACCTACTGTATTTCTTCCTTTCTCCATCTATCTATCTACCTACCTACCTACCTACTGCATTTCTCCCTCTATCTATCACCCTATCTACAATCAGCACAATCAACCCTTTATTAAAGTAGCAAAATCACAATTGATTTGAACTCGGAAAAATGTTATAAAACCGCAATCTAAAATGCTACCAAACTGGATAATTTTTTTTTAAAGCCGCTTATTATAATAAAGCCACGCTAAGTTCTCCGTGAAAGAGAGAATTTAGGATATTTTGCAATAATGAAGAGGCTTTAAAGTGTAATTTCCAACTATGTGCAGAATGCATGATGATCCATCAAAAGCCATTTAGCTATGTGCATATGGGTTCTAAATTGCTATGACGTGCTTTCTAGACAAAAGTACCAACAATAAAGTGATCCAGAAGACAATTATTTCTTTGTTATTGAGGGTTAAGAAAGCAAGATCCCAGTCTATTATATCAGATTTTGTCTTTCTGACTGATCATTGGCCATATCGCTTGAGGCCCAATTTAGCTTCGCACAGGACTGATCTTTCAACTTTGTGAAAATCTTTAACACCAATGTATACCACTGTTTTCCGCAGCGGAGTGAAAACACAGATTATCAACAGCAAACACTTAATATTTGTTAAGTTCATAATTTGCACCTTCTGCTGAAACTGTAGTTCAAGCCTTCTTGTTTCTCTAAGGATATGTAAAGTAATATTGCACAAAATCAGTTGCAGAACAGCAAGAGAAATCTGTTTTTAGCTACTCACCGGCCTTCACCTTTTCTGTAAAAATTGGCACAGCCTGGAAAATAAAATAAAATAGTTATATTTTCGTAATTTTGTCCCTCCTTATTTAACATTTTTAATCAACGTTTTCCTATTTTTTTTAAGATTCTACATATCAATACAATACAATACAATAGCAGAGTTGGAAGGGACCTTGTAGGTCTTCTAGTCCAACCCCCTGGGTGGGCAGGAACCCTATACCATTTCAGACAAATGGCTATCTAACATCTTCTTAAAGACTTCCAGGGTTGGGGCATTCACAACTTCTGGAGGCAACTTCTGTTCCAGAGGTTAATTGTTCTAACTGTCAGGAAATTTCTCCTTAGTTCTAAGTTGCTTCTCTCCTTGATTAGTTTCCACCCATTGCTTCTTGTCCTGCCCCCAGGTGCCTTGGAGAATAGTTTGACTCCCTCTTCTTTGTGGCACCCTCTGAGATATCGGAACACTGCTATCATGTCTCCCCTGGTCCTTCTTTTCATTAAACTAGACATACCCAGCTCCTGCAACCGTTCTTCATATGTTTTAGTCTCCAGTCTCCTAATCATCTTGGTTGCTCTTCTCTGCACTCTTTCAAAGAGTCTCCACGTCTTTTCTACATCGTGGCGACCAAAACTGTATGCAGTATTCCAAGTGTGGCCTTACTAAGGCACTATACAGTGGTATTAACACTTCACGTGATCTAGATTCTATCCCTCTGTTTATGCAGCCTAGAACTGTGTTGGCTTTTTTGGCAGCTGCTGCACACTGCTGGCTCATATTTAAATGGTTATCCACTAGGATTCCTAGATCCCTCTCACAGTTGCTGCTATTGAGCAAGGTACCACCTATACTGTACTTGTGCATTTTGTTTTTCTTGCCTAAATGTAGAACCTTACTTCAGTGAGATCTCTTTGCATTAAGTGCATATAATTTCCCAGAACCCAATAATCCATCATGAACTAAGAGCATAACTTCAAATTTGAGAATGAAAAAGTTAAAACATTCATAGATACTGGTAGCACACCTTTTAGGAACTATCCTTAGCTACATCCTTAGAAGTGTCGTTTAGATTCTGATTCTAAATTGGGTGGAGTTGGCATGTTGTTTTTAAGTTGAAAATTTGCTTCTTCTGCAGCTTCTGAAATTTGACATTTGTTCTCTATTTACTTGACATTTGCTGCAATTTACCTATCAATAGCTTTGACTGGTATCCCTATTCTATGGACTTTCCAGCTATATTACATACGTATCTCCCATAAATCAATTATATAGGGAATTAGGAATTGTAGTCAACATAATGGGAGAATAGAAAGTCAAAAGAACAAGTTTAAGGCTCTTTTGCATAGCAGTTCTCAGCTCTTGTCTCCTCGACTGAAAAGGACTAATAAAGCCAGTTAAAAAAAACTGGTATTTCACTTTAATATGTTTTTTCCCCAGATTTGGCAAATGCACACTATCAATTAACATATCTTGGCTGCTTAACAGATTAACAGAGTTGGAAGTAGTCCAACCCCCCACCCAAGCAGGAGACCCGTAGTCATTTCTGACACAGGGCAGTCCAGTCTCTTCTTGAAAGCTTCCAGGGATGAAGCTCCCACAACATCTGAAGGCAACTTCGGTTCCATGGGTTGATTTTTCTCCCTGTCAGGAAATTCCTCCTTATTTCCAGGTTGAATCTCTCCTTGGTCAATTTTCATCCATTATTCCTTGTTGGGCCTTTGGGTGCTTTAGAACAGGGGTCCCCAACCTTTTTGGCACCAGGAACCGGTTACATGTAAAAAAATTTTTACGGACCGGTGGGAGCCTCCAGTGGGTGAGTCGAGTCACGTGGGCCATGCACGCATTCGGCAGTCACATGGAACCCGAGGCGGGAACCCACGTCTCGTGGGAACACAACCCGGGGAGGGCACCTTGTGTACAACCGGGCGGGAAAGCTGCCAGGGGTCCCCGGGCGAAGGATCCTCGCCTGGGGCAGGGAAGGACGGGCTGCGTCCCAGGCAGGAGGGCCTGGCAGCCCCTTCCCCCCATGCAGGGACGGGTGGTGCCCCGAACCACCCCAATGCAGGCCATTGCCCCTGTCCTGCCCCTGGGGAGCACCCCGGCCAGCCACCAGGATAGCGGAGCGTTTGCTACACTTTCCTAAGAGTTGCGCTACTCTCTCCACCGCTCACTCCGGCCTGGTTACTATCAAGTCACAGACCGGCACCGGTCCGCAGCCCGGGGGTTGGGGACCCCTGCTTTAGAAAATAGCTTGACCCCCTCCTCTCTGTGGTAGACCCTCAAATATTGGAAGACTGCTATCATGTCTCCCCTGGTCCTTCTCTTCAATAGACTAGCCATGCCCAGAGCCGGCTGGGTCACAACACTAAGGTAACTAATTAAAAAGTTTTAATCATTTCTAATTCTACTTAAAAACAAATATAGTAAAAAAAAAAAATCAGTTTTCAAAGAAAAAAAAGGACAGTTAAAAAAAACCCTGGAAAATTTATTTATCTATTTTTATTTTATTAAATTTATACCCTGCCCTTCTCCTATTTAGGACCCAGGGCGGCGCACAGGCATTATTTAAAACCACAAAATACAATAAATATCAGTTAAAATATATTAAATTAATTAACCCGTGCTAAAACCCATGTTAAAACCTTACGAAATTATAATTTATTTTTAAAAAGTCAGAAACGGGGGGCTATCCTAGGCCAGCTTGCTGAAATAAATACGTCTTAAGACGTTGGCGGAAGAGGCGGAGGTCCGAGATAGTGCTGATTATTGACTTCTTCTGAGAAGCTCCATACGACTTTAAGGTTCAGGGGTGGAGCACTAAAATACTTTGTTAATTCTCAATCCTGTAGGATAGCGTGGCTTACTGTTTGCTATGAAAAATGGTTTCATCTAAAAAAATATATCTTTGAATTCACTGTGGAACATCTCCAGTGCTTTCCATATGTTTTATATTAATCGCATTCCCAGGAAGTGATATAACATTTTTGGCAAAGGAGCAATTAAGTGGGATTTTCCTGAACAGCCAGATGGATCTAATACAGCTTCAGATTATTCCTAACTCTTAAACATGGTGAAACAAAAGAACAATTCTAAAATTGATTGAACAATACACTTTTAGCTTTTTTCTCTTTCATATTGTCATATTGTATGATTAGAAAAATAAAATAAATAGTTATGATGTCATTCTCACACACTTTTGTTTCCTAATAAAATTCACTACCATTCTATAACTAACAAAGCTGCCTACAGTTTAAAAACAATAATTCGCCTCTGTAATCATCATTTAACAGAGATATGTTTTTTTGAGGCAAGGACCACACTATAAGGTCACCTAATATTTTAAGGGATGTGGTGGCGCAGTGGTTAAGACAATGAGCTTATCGATTGGCAGTTCAGTGGTTCGAATCCCTAGCATCACATAACAGAGTGAGCTCCCATTACTTGTCCCAGCTTCTGCCAACCTAGCACTTCGAAAGCACGTACAAATTGCAAGTAGAAAAATAGGAACCACCTTTGGTGGGAAGGGAACAGCGTTCTGTGCGCCTTCAGCATTGAGTCATGCCGGCCACATGACCACGGAGACATCTTCGAACAATGCTGGCTGTTAAGAGTTTTTGAAGTCACTGAGTTATCCTCAGTGGTTGCAGTTGGTCCGGAATGCGGGCGCGCGGGTAATTATGGGTGCCTCAAGGCAATCCCACATAACACCTCTCCTGCGCGAGCTGCACTGGCTACCTGTGGCCTTTCGGGTGCGCTTCAAGGTGCTGACGACCATCTTCAAAGTGCTCCATGGCTCAGGGCCTAGCTATATTCGCAACCGCCTCCTGCCCCATACATCCCTTTGACCGATCCGCTCCCACAGAGAGGGCCTTCTCAGGGTACCGTCAGCCGGGCAATGCCGGTTGGCGGTGCCCAGGGGAAGAGCCTTCTCTGTGGCGGGCCCTGCCCTCTGGAACGACCTACCCCCCCGATCTACGCACCATCGTGGACCTCCGCCTTTTCCGCCAACGTCTTAAAACCCATTTATTTCAACAAGCCGGCCTAGCATAACCCCCATTCTGACTTTTATAGGGATAATTTTTATAGGGATAATTTTTAAATTTTAGAGTTTTATTAATTTTAGCACAGGGAATATTTAATTAGTTTTTAACAATTTTGGATTTTTGTATTTTTTGTATGATTTTGATGATGCCTGTGCGCCGCCCTGGGTCCTTTTTTAGGAGAAGGGCGGGGTATAAATTTAATAAAATAAAATAAAATAAATTCCTTCCATTAAAAAACGTATTAAAAGCACTGAATTTCTAGTACCATGCTTTCCCAAAAATAAAACAAGGGTCTTATTTTATTTTGACCCTCAAAATAAGCACTTGGCCTTATTTTCAGGGAGGTCTTATTATTTTTGAGGTGCAGGAGGCGGGGAGTGTGGTCACCTCATGGTTGCTGCTGTGTTGCAATATTTTCGGGGAGGGCTTATTTTAGCGCATGTGGTCAAATTTTGGCTTATTATCTTGGGAGGTCTTATTTGGGGGGAGGATGGTATTTAGATTTTAGATTTAGATTTTATTCAATTTGTATCCCGCCCTTCTCCGAAAGGACCCAGGGCGACGCACAGGAATTTAAAATAACATACAAAAGTAATACATAATACACAAATTTAAAACCTATTAAATATCAAAACCTGTGCTAAAACCAATTAGAACCCCCATTTTAAAACTATCTAATACTAGTCACAGCGGAGGCTATGTTAGGCCAGCTTGATGAAAGAGGTGTGTTTTTAGACACTGGCGGAAGAGGCGGAGGTCGGTGATGATAAGGAGTTCAGGGGGTAGGTCGTTCCAAAGGGCAGGGCCCGCCACAGAGAAGGCCCTTCCCCTGGGTGTTGCCAGTCAGCATTGTCCGGTCGATGGCACCCTGAGAAGGCCCTCTCTGTGGGAGCGTATCGGTCTAAGGGATGTATGGGGCAGGAGACGGTCTCGCATGTAACTAGGTCCCGAGCCATGGAGCGCTTTGAAGATGGTTGTCAAGACCTTGAGGCGCACCCGAAAGACCACAGGAAGCCAGTGCAGCTCGCGCAGGATCGGTGTTATGTGGGAGCATCTAGAGGCTCCCTAATCACCCGCACGGCTGCATTCTGCACTAACTGTAGCTTTCGAGTGCACCTCAAGGGAAGCCCCATGTAGAGAGCATTGCAGTAGTCTAGTCGGGATATATATGCATTCACATACCAAATTTATGCAGCAGTAGCTTGAAAAAAACAACCCCTGAATCAGCAGTCTACCCTTTGGAAACTAGCTGAGCTTTTACTGGAAAGGAAGACAATAATAATAACTTTTCTATTTTACTTAAAGTCCCTTCAGCTGGAGTATTGGAGTATTTAGTGCAAGATGGACTATTAGCTACAAGGATGCATGAAGAGTCAAAGCAGCTTGCACCACCAATCTAACTGTTTAGCTTGGAATCAACAGGATGGCATGCACTTGTCTGGATGTATATAATTTTTTTTCAAACATTAAGTGGCTGCCTCGAAGAGGGACCTGGGAAGCCATTAAGATATCTTTTTCCTCTAGGGATCGGTGCACAGAATGTTACACCAGCTGAAGTCCAGCAGGCAGGAAGTGGAGTGAAGCAAGAGTTCCCACCACTGGGAAAAACAGACCATGTAACTCTGCATATTTTCATCATTACAAACAGAAAAAAAATGGTGTTGTAGTTGTGGATATACCACAGCTGAATCAGAAATTAATCTGCTCTATTGCTGGACGATCAAACTGAAGGCGATCTAACCGGTCAGTCCCAGAGGAGATCAACCCTGACTGCTCTTTAGAAGGCCAGATCCTGAAGAGGAAACTCAAAGACTTTGGCCTCTTCATGAGAAGGAAGGACTCCCTGGAGAAGAACCTCATGCTGGGAAAGATTGAGGGCAAAAGAAGAAGGGGACGGCAGAGAAGGAGATGGCTGGATGGAGTCACCGAAGCAGAAGGCCTGAGCTTAAATGGACTCCAGAGGATAGTAGAGGACAGGAAGGCCTGGAGGAACATTGTCCACAGGGGTCAGACACGGCTTCACAACTGACAACAACATTGCTGAATGTAGACAGTAGCCGGTTCTGAAATTCATCCTGGAGAAATGCAGGATTCCTAGGTAAAAAAGCTTTTAGAATAAGCAGAAGGACCACCCAACTCCCAATGTGTCTTCACTGGAAGGCAGTTTGCATTTGAATCTGTCAAAATCCTTTGCCCTTCTCTCCTGAAACCAAGTTAACCTCCACCCTTTAGAACAGATGTGGGGAACAATGACCCCTCTATGACTTGGGACTTCAACTCCCAGAATTCCTGAGCCAGCATGCAAATAGGCCAGATCCTGGAATATCTGCAACACCCATACACTCCCTATTGATATGGCATGATATGAACCCTCAAGGGGCTGTATCAATCGCGCGACCAACCAACCAACCGACAATGGCATGGGCCATCTCTCCACCTTCACGCATAATGAACAGTTGAAGCTGCTGTGGCCTAGAGGTGGAGCTCTTGCCTCACAAGAAGCAGGAGGTTGTGAGTTCGATCCTAAGTAGAGGCAGATGTAGGGTCTCCTGCTTGGGCAGAGGGTTGGACTAGAAGACCCGCAAGGTCCCTTCCAACTCTGTTAATCTGTTAAACCCCCTGCCCAAGCAGGAGACGTTACATCTGCCTCTACCTAGGATCAAACTCACAACCTCCTGATTGGGAGGCGAGAGATCCACCTCTAGGCGTGCATAAGCCCACCAACCTGCCTACCATCCCCATTTATTCATTACCCATTTCATGCGCTCATGCCCATGTTTATAACTGTTATCTTATACGACCTGCTGCTGTGGCCTAGAGGTGGAATCTCTTGCCTCCCAATCAGGAGGTTGTGAGTTCGATCCTAGGTAGAGGCAGATGTAGGGTCTCCTGCTTGGGCAGGGGGTTGGAGTAGATGACCCGCAATGTCCCTTCCAACTCTGTTAATCTGTTAAAGTTACCCATGTCACATGGTATGACGAGCCAGTCACACAACCCGCGGACCACAGGAGATCAATAAAAGCAGATAAGAACTGAAACAAAAGACTTCAACTAACAGAGGATCCTCCCCAAAAGATCTCATCTCCTCACAGATTCATCCCATTTGTCACAGACTCATCCCATACTGCCATCCTCATTGTGATGATTGCTACAGGAATTCCAGGGGGAGGTCAAAGTACAACACACACACCCCACCAAACATCCAAGATTGCCTCCTCCTCGTTTCCTGGTTAGATTTCCATAGGAACTAAATGACCCTAGAGCAGTGGTGGGCAAACTTGGCAACTTTAAGTCTGAAGGACTTCAGCTCTCAGAATTCTCCAGGAGTCTCCAAACTTGGCAACTTTAAATCTGAAGGACTTCAGCTCCCAGAATTCTCCAGGAGTCTCCAAACTTGGCAACTTTAAGTCTGAAGAACTTCAGCTCCCAAAGCTGGCTGGAGAATTCTGGGAGCTGAAGTCCTTCAGACTTAAAGTTGCCAAGTTTGCCCACCCCTGCCCTAGAGAGTCCTGTGCTTGCATTCCCACTGCCAATGTCCTCAATCTTCCTTTCTTTCTGAACATTTTCTTGGAAAGCTTTCCTTTCAGAAGTCACCCACAATTGTCAGGAGAGATGGTAAGATTCACTAGCCAGAGATATACCTCATAGATCCTTGATCGTGAAGTTATGGGCACGCGTACCAGAGGTGGCACGCAATGCCCCCTTTGTGCGCATGCGAGCCATCGCCCCAGCTCAGCTCTGACAGACGTGCATGCGTAAACGCCTCCCGCCGGCCAGCTGGTCTTCATTGTGTGCATGCACGCATGGAGGATGGGGCGCATGCAGGAGCTTCGCGTGCAGGTGGGGGGGTGGGGTGCCTGCGCAGAGGTTGCACACACATTGCATTTTGGGGGGTTCGGGTGCATGCGCGTATTCTTCCACATGCATGCACTGGTTTTGGGCACTGGTTCTGGAAAAGGTTAACCATCACTGTCATAGATGATGTGTGAGCCAGGGGTTTCACCCTGTAGATTTATAGACTTCCCTTCTTCCCCAGATCACTCCTCACAGCAAAAACAAAGCTAACTGTGTATCTTTGAAGATCAACCAGCTGTATAACCTCAGGATTTTTAAAAGGGTATTTAATTAACCATCTAAAGCTTCAGTTAATTCTTGACTAAATCTAACATTTTAATTAACTAAAACATTTAGCCTAATTAAAGCCACCTTTACTGGGCTTTGAACTCTCAATGTGACAGGCAGAAAGTATGCAGGCCCAAGCTTCATGGCGAGACCTCCTTATTGTGCTGAATACAGCTTTGCCTGCTAAGGAACAGTTTGCAAAGTCTCATCCGAAGAAGCTGTCTTAGTCGTAGAGGAAAAACAGTTCCCTATTTAGCTGCTTGTAAAACAGGACCATTAAGTGACTTTCTATACTCAAACGCTAAATAAAACTGACAAAACAGGATAATAAAAACAAGAACAAAACACACTGTAAAGCAAAACCACGAGGCATGGAAGACAACCTTACAATAGAAAGATGAACAATAG
Organism: Rhabdophis nuchalis; assembly: GCA_039707465.1. Taxonomy (NCBI): domain Eukaryota; kingdom Metazoa; phylum Chordata; class Lepidosauria; order Squamata; family Natricidae; genus Rhabdophis; species Rhabdophis nuchalis. The sequence continues at coordinate 7,193,349 of CM077661.1, forward strand.
GACTATATTTGCAACAGAACTTTTAAGTTGCAGAAGCCTTCTGAGAAAGGAGTCTTGGTGTTGGCCCACAATACTAGGATGCTGCAGATGCTACAGCTGGAATACATGAGGCCATTGGCCGGACCTCTTAACAAAGCCCTTGCCAGGAATCTTAAGCAATAACAGAGAAAGGTAGACTCCTTCTTCAGAAGAACGACACGCCTGAGAGTTTTAACTCCAAAGATTTAAATTAATACTTTGAGGGATGCTTGTCGCCACGAAGCTAAATGTGCAATTATCTGGAAACAGGGATTACAAATTTTCATGATTTTTATTAGAGTGGCAAAACAAAAGTCATGACATCCTTGCTGTCCTTTATGTGCATGTATGCAGCTTAAGGAAGCGTGCATCACAGGGATAGAGCTAAGATCACAATGTCGTAGCGTTCATTTTGTTATTTACTCCTTTCTACAGACTTCCGAGGTCACGGGCGAAGCTATGGTGCTCTTTTAGAAGGGTATTGGACCTATGTTTCAAAACAGGACTAGTGTGGCCATCAGACAATGTTGTGGGAAGGTGAAAATGCCCACACACACACACACACCCCAGTGCAGGAGGCCGACTAAGCCATGCCTACTATGGCCATGCCCATCCAGCAACTGGGAAGACAACCCGTTGCTGATTTTTTTCAAGCCCACCCCTGGGGCTGGGTGTGTCACGTGGAGGCCCCACCTACCCCAGCTCCGCAAAGGGGAAAACATTGTGAATTGTCACATGGCAGCAATGTGACACGGCACCAGTATTGTAAATCTAGAACAACCAATATCTTTACAGTGTAATGATGCTTCAACTGTGAGCTGAAGATGAGATAAAGGTCACACCACAAAACTCATGTGGGAATGGCTTGGTGGGCGTGGTGTGGCTTGGTGGGCATGGCAGGGGAAGTATACTGTAAAATCCCCATTCCCACCCCACTCCAGGAGAAAGTTATTGCAAATTCCCTCCCAATCAGCTGGAACTCGGGAGGCAGAGAATAGATGGGGGCGCGGCCAGCCAGAGGTGGTATTTACCTGTTCTACAAACTACTCAAAATTTCCGCTACTGATTCTCCAGAACTGGTCAGAACCTGCTGAATCCCACCTCTGGTATTACAAAGAGTAAACTGACATTTCTTAAAGATATGTCCCATCAGTGCATGTCCCATCCTGGCCATATCCCTCATCTTGAGCATCGAGCAGCAAAACCTGGCTCATGTCATACGTGAGGCATACACTGAAATACCGTGCATACATTATTGGTGAGTTATCCTTGCCCCTTTCGACAGCAAATTAATATTAAACTCAAAGCAGATGTAATTCGAGGACATTACAAATTACAAATATATTTGAATCACACGTGGCAGCCAGTTCAAATCTCAAGACAGATATTCATTCAAAAGGAAATGGAAGGGGACCAAACTATTCCAGTCTTATCTCAACCATAGATGAGTACTCTTGAGGCTCTATCGTTAAAAAATTTACAATAACATTGTGTTTATAGATACGTCTGTTTTAACCGTTGCCAAAGGAAGAAAGGGAAAACATCAGATTTCAATTTTCAGCTCTTCAGAAGACCAGGGCATTTTTATGTTCCTGTAATGAACTTTGCCAGATTTTAGAAGTCTACTGATATGTTTGGGGTGGCAATAGGATTTCCAAGATAAACATTAGTTAAACAAATGACTGGTAGAATAAAATAAAACTCTGCTGTTAAATAAATGAATGAATCTCAATTGAACCTTTATGCTAGATGGGAAGCATGAGCCCCCAGGAGGATGGGCTGTTTCTAAGCAAAACATGTTTGATCTTAGCTCTAACTTTAAACACTTTACGGGAGAGTAACTTCGACAAAGTAATACAATACAATAGCAGAGTTGGAAGGGACCTTGTAGGTCGTCTAGTCCAACCCCCTGCGTGGGCAGGAGCCTTATACCATTTCAGACAAATGGCTATCTAACATCTTTTTAAAGGCTTCCAGGGTTGGGGCATTCACAACTTCTGGAGGCAAGCTGTTCCAGAGGTTAATTGTTCTAACTGTCAGGAAATTTCTCCTTAGTTCTAAGTTGTTTCTCTCCTTGATTAGTTTCCACTCATTGCTTCTTGTCCTGCCCCCAGGTGCCTTGGAGAATAGTTTGGCTCCCTCTTCTTTGTGGCACCCTCTGAGATATCGGAACACTGCTATCATGTCTCCCCTGGTCCTTCTCTTCATCAAACTAGACATACCCAGCTCCTGCAGCCGTTCTTCATATGTTTTAGTCTCCAGTTCCCTAATCATCTTGGTTGCTCTTCTCTGCACTCTTTCCAGAGTCTCCATGTCTTTTCTACATCGTGGCGACCAAAACTGTATGCAGTATTCCAAGTGTGGCCTTACCAAGGCACCATACAGTGGCATTAACACTTCACGTGATCTAGATTCTATCCCTCTGTTTATGCAGCCTAGAACTGTGTTGGCTTTTTTGGCAGCTGCTGCACACTGCTGGCTCATATTCAAATGGTTGTCCACTAGGATTCCTAGATCCCTCTCATAGTTGCTACTATTGAGCAAGGTACCACCTATACTGTACTTGTGCATTTTGTTTTTCTTGCCTAAATGTAGAACCTTACTTTTTTCACAATTGAATTTCATTTTGTTAGATAGTGCCCAATGTTCAAGTTTGTCTAGATCCTTCTGTATCTTCAGCCTATCTTCTGGAGGGTTGGCTATTCCTGCCAGCTTGGTGTCGTCTGCAAATTTGATGAGTTCCCCATTTATCCTCTCATCCAAGTCTTTTTCGACAGATTGTGAAGAGAATGTGGGTATAACGTAGCGTGCATGAAAATCCCCAATGGCTCCGCGCATCTGTTTTCTTACAGGTTTTTAGGCACCAGCTGTCATGACTGCTTGTCAAAGATATCTCTTTATCTGGCTGTCCGTAAGCTCGTTCCACCGATAGCATTTTCACAACCCTTCACACCAAGCATCCAAAGATCTAGGGGGATTGAGGGTGAGTTTTCTGTGCATGGCCATGTCCACTCCATAATTCTTTTCATGTCCAATCAAGGGCTAAAATTTGATACTGATTGTAGATCATCGGCCACTTTAGAATTAATTGACCAGGGTGACTTCCTCCTTCAGAAGTCATGGTCAATGAATAGCTCTACGGGAAGGGGGAAGATTACAAACCAGGAACTCTCTTGTGTGTAGAGAAATAGTTCTTCTAACAAACGCTGTGGCCTAGAGGTGGATCTCTTGCCTCCCAATCAGGAGGTTGTGAGTTCAATCCTAGGTAGAGGCAGATGAAGGGTCTCCTGCTTGAGCAGGACTAGATGACCTGCAAGGTCCCTTCCAACTCTATTTATTTATTTAATTTGTATACCGCCCTCTCTTCCGATTTGGGGACTCAGGGCGGTGCAGAGGGATGATAAAAAAAGATTAAATACATATAAATACAATCAGTTGAATAAATTTAAAATTAAATTAAATAAGTTAACCCCGTGCTAAAATAATTTAAGACCCTACTAAAACAATGGTAAAAACAAACTCTGTTCATCTGTTAAACAAAACGGTAGAAATAAGAACAGATCAAGGGGTGGGCTTCCCAAATTTCAGCAATGGGTTCTCTGCTTGGTTGCCGAGTAGATGTGGCCATGGTGGGCATGGCCTAGCCAGCCTCCTGCACCATGGCAGGAGGAGCGTTTTCATCTTCCCCAAGTTCCAGATGCTTTCCTTGAGCCTCTGGGAGGGTGAGAACTGCCTCCCCAGGCTCCAGAGGCCTTCCGGGAGGCCTGTTTCCACCCCTCACCTAACCTACGCGCGGGCCCTGCACTTATCTCACATCCATAATGGGCCCCCTGGAGACTACTAGGACGGGCGTAGTGGGCTGGAAGGGTTGGAGTGTGGTGGGCAGCTCAGTCAGGGGTGGGATTTTGAGGTTCTCCAAACTGGCCATAACGTTAGCTACGGGGTCTCCCAAACCTGAGAGAACCCGTAGCAGCCCAGCCCTAATTATTTTGCCTTATTTTTCTTTTGATGCCTGCCACTTTGGGTATTCACAAGTACATATGAGCATTACACTTTGACTTAAACAAACACCACACTTTTACCAAATAAATGTGCTTTGGTAAACTCGGGACCTAGTTATATGCGAGACCGTCTCCTGCCCCATACATCCCTTCGTCCAATCCGCTCCCACAGAGAGGGTCTTCTCAGCGTGCCGTCGGCTGGGCAATGCCGGTTGGCGACACCCAGGGGAAGGGCCTTCTCTGTGGCGGGCCCGGCTCTCTGGAACGACTTACCCCCTGAACTATGCACCATCTCTGACCTCCGCCTCTTCCGCCAGTGTCTAAAGACACACCTCTTCCATCAAGCCGGCCTAGCGTAACCTTCCGCTGTGACTGTTTTTAGACAGTTTTAAATTGGGGATTTTAATTGATTTTAGCACAGGGTGGGAGTTTAATATCTTTTTAAATTTTATATTGTTATATTTGTATGTTTTTAATTCCTGTGCGCCGCCCTGGGTCCTTCTGGAGAAGGGCGGGATATAAATTTAATAAAATAAATAAATAAATAAAATTTCACTCACAAAATGTTGGAATGAGGCCAAATTCATGTGGATATATATATTTTAAGATTTTCTCGAAATTCTTGAGATTTGACCTTAGGTTCCCATAGATTCCTGACTCTAAAAAAAATATATGTTGGGTTTCTATCATTTCAGGTGGCCTTCATGTTAGCGCCTTAAGTACAGGATACAATTCCTTTTGGACCTATGGCCAAGCAGCTTCCATAAAGCTTCCACAAATCTTTTCAACTTCTCAAACTTGTAAAATATAGACGCAGAATCTGTTTTGCTTAGCTAGCCCATAAATAGCATGAAAAAGTGGCAGATACTGTATGTTAAATAATAGCGGGGCACCCAAAACACAAAATTTCATTGGATGGCTTTGGGCTGTTGCCAAGTTCAGCCAACCCTACCCTCAAAGGTTGGTTGCACAGACAAATGGAGGAATAATAATAATAATAATAATTTTTTTTTTATTTTTTATTTTTCTATACCGCGTCCTCTCCCCAGGGGGACTCGGAGCGGTGCACAGGGAAAAATTAAAACAACATAAAATATGTACATAAATAAAAACAGATTAAATCTAATTGTCCCTGCACTAAAATCCCCATTTTTAAAATTAACATTCCCTAACCCCTAAGGTAGAGACTAACCTAGACCGGCCAAGCAGAAAAAGTGTGTTTTTAATTTCTGACGGAAGGAGCGGAGGTCCGTAGTTGTTCTAATGTCGGGGGGAAGGTCGTTCCAGAGGGCTGGGCCCGCTACAGAGAAGGCCCTTCCCCTGGGCGTCGCCCGCTGACAAAGTCTAGTGGACGGCACCCGGAGAAGTCCCTCTCTGTGGGAGCGAATCGGCCGGGAGGATGTATGTGGCAGGATCCGATCCCACAGCTAGCTAGGTCCCGAGCCATGGAGTGCTTTAAAGATGAGAACTAGCACCTTGAAGCGCACCCGAAAGACGACAGGTAGCCAGTGCAGCTCGCGCAAGAGCGGTGTTACATGGGTATACCTTGCGGTACCCATTATTGCTCGCGCGGCTGCATTCTGGACCAGCTGAAGTCTTCGGGTGCACCTCAAGGGGAGCCCCATGTAGAGAGAGTTACAATAGTCCAGTCGGGATGTCACGAGGGCATGAGTGACCGTGCAAAGGGCATCCCGATCCAATAGGGGGCGCAACTGGCCTACCAGGCGAACCTGGTAAAACGCCCTCCTGGCCACGGCTGTCACTTGATCTTCCATGGACAAGGAATGTTATGTATGCCAAAAGTCATAAATGCATAGAAATATCATATGAGAATGCCAGAGGTATGTTTAATAACATATACTATGTAAAGACTAAGTTTTCTGAACGGAGATTTCTCAAGTAACTGTAACTTAAGAATATTAGATCACAGTATATTACATGCATCTCTGCATCCCTTAGCTAAAGGTAAAAATTCCCCTTGCACATATGTGCTAGTTGTTTCTGACTCTAGGGGGCAGTGCTCATCTCCATTTCTAAGCCAAAGAGCCAGTGCTGTCTGAAGATGTCTCGGTGGTCTCGGCATGACTAAACACAGAAGGAGCATGGAACGATGATACCTTCCCACCAAAGGTGGTCCCTATTTTTCTACGTGCATTTTTACATGCTTCTGAACTGCTAGGTTGGCAGAAGCTGGGACAAGTCACGGGAGCTCACTCTGTTACGCAGTGCTAGGGATTCGAACCGCCAAACGGCTGACCTACAAGCTCAGTTTCTTAGCCACTGAGCCACCGCATCCCTTACTGGCCACCATTTGCTTAGTGTTTACTTTACCATAATTGGATTATTCAGTGGAATCACTACGAAGCATGGTTCTGTTTTAATCTTCACTCTATCAGAAATACTATAGCAACTACCGTAGCTAGCCAGCATTAGGAAAGCAAACCTCAAGTAGAAATAATATGAAAATCATTTAACAGCTTTCATGGTTTCTGTGGGAACATGCAGATGAAGAAACTCAAGGCGGGTTCTGGAGGAATTTCTCTTATGCTTTGAAAACAAAGTCCATATTCCACAAGGGTTTATGCCATGTGAATTATTGAGGGCAGTGTGGCCACCTGTCATTCTGGAAGATGATCCGGTGGAATTTAATACTCTAATGGTTGATCATATTATTAGAGCAGAAGACAGGAGGGAATGCAAATGTGTGTGACAGTTTTTACCCTGGCTTTATTTATTTCCTTTACATTTTATTTCTTTACTTTGCTGGCAGAAAATGACATAGGCAACATGTACTGTATTTTGGGAGAAATGAAGCACATTTCATATGCACAAATAGGAGTTGAGAAAGTCTAGACACCGTGAAAATATATATTCCTAATTTTCATGCACACAGTCACACACACACAAGCTACGAGAATATCTAACTTCCCAGAAAAAGCTAAGTAACATTTTCAGAGGAATTTAGGAGGTGTCATTCTGCTTATAAGCAGAACGTGGTGAAATAGGAAATACTCTATATTTAATAGGCTGCATAAACAGAGGGATAGAATCTAGATCACGTGAAGTGATAATGCCACTGTATAGTGCCTTGGTAAGGCCACACTTGGAATACTGCATCCAGTTTTGGTCGCCACGATGTAGAAAAGACGTGGAGACTCTGGAAAGAGTGCAGAGAAGAGCAACCAAGATGATTAGAGGACTGGAGACTAAGACATATGAAGAACGGCTGCAGGAGCTGGGTATGTCTAGTTTGATGAAGAGAAGGACCAGGGGAGACATGATAGCAGTGTTCCGATATCTCAGAGGGTGCCACAAAGAAGAGGGAGTCAAGCTATTCTCCAAGGCACCTGGGGGCAGGACAAGAAGCAATGGGTGGAAACTCATCAAGGAGAGAAGCAACTTAGAACTAAGGAACTTTAGTTCTTTGGAGGGTTCAGGGAAACTCCTGAAGCCTCTGGATGGCCTCCAGGGGGTGCAGGGGGCTGTTTTTGCCCTCTCCAGACTCCTATAAAGCCTATGGACCTGGGGGAGGGCAAAAAAAGGAGGTAAAAATGGGCCTGTCATCACACATGTACGCTTAAGGTGGGGTTGTGCATTGCATTATGAGTGCAGCATGCATTTCATTTCATTCATTTCATTTATTCGCCGTCTTCCCCGAAGGGACTCAGGGCTGTGCACAGGAAATTAAAAAACATAATATATCACAGAATAAATACATAAATACTTAAAACTATATTAACACCCTGTGCTAAAATCTATCCCATTAAAACTAATCCATCAAACCAATGTACGAATTTCTCTGCTAAAAACTAAGGCTAGGTACGGTAGGTTAGGCCAGGCCGGCCTGTTGGAATAAATAGGTTTTTAGTTGCTGGCGGAAGGAGCGGAGGTCCGTAGTTGTTCTAAGTTCGGGGGGAAGGTCATTCCAGAGGGTCGGGCCCGCCACAGAGAAGGCCCTTCCCCTGGGCGTCACCTGCTGGCATTGCCTAGTGGAAGTCCCTCTCTGTGGGAGCGAATCAGCCGAAGGAATGTGTGGGGTAGAATACTATCCCGCAGATACGACACCCACACGTGACTCCCCTGTGCTCCCCTCCCTTATTGCATGCAAGCCAAAAAAGCTTCGCCATCGCTGCTCTGTATCTTATAAGCAGAAGAACAGCGGCACTGACATCCCCTAAATTCCAGTGAAGATGACACCTAGCTGGGTAATGAAATCTTTGGAAACCAATTTTCAGAGAACAAACCTCCACCCTTAATTTAGGTCGGGAAGGCGGAGCCTGCATCGCAACGATACGTTTGATCTTGCTGTTGCAAGATCATCGTTGATTCTTTTGCCGCTGGACGGTCCGATTGGACCTAAACTGTCCTGAAGGGACAGCGAGGACGAAGCTGGATCTTTGCTGACCACAGGGATATCGTAAAGTCCCTGTTTGGTCCAAAGGAAGGGTTTCAAATCCGCGGTAAAGTGACAGCGCCCCCCCCCAGGCTGGCAAAGTTGCAGACGGCTCCATTAAGAAGGAGGGAGAAGTGAAAGTGATTCTAGCTGGAATGTTTGTTGTCTTAAAGAGACAGCTGCAAAAGAGACAGCCCGTAAAAATCTTTTAAACTGAGATGAAACTTAAAAAAAACAAACTAGAATTATTAAGGCCAAAGTTTCCACCTCGAATAAAATCTAGAAATGGGCAGGTCCATATGAACCTTCCCATGACTTGAGACCAGCTTCTGAAAACCTATTAGCTTAACTTTCAAATGATCAGATACTATGAGCCAATCTTACTCACTGTAACATTTTTCCTAAATGCATTTTGTCTGGTCCTTTCACTCTTCTTTTTCTTTTAGAACATAATAGTATTTCCTATTTCATCGCTTTTAATGGCTACATTTTAATCCTTTTTTTAAGCAAATTGCAACGTTTGTAAAATGGAATTATATTTAGAACATTGTTTATCTTATTTAGTTTAGTTTAGTTTACTTTATTGTCATTGCAGATTGTATAATGAAATTAAATGCCATCTTCAGTGTACAGAGGTAAACCCAGAGGTAAATTCAGATATCTGTTGTTTAGTGATCATATAGTCTTCTAAGGTGACTCACTACTTCATATTTCACATGTACCTGTATGAGTGGCAGGTTTATCACACCAAGATCTTGGCACCAGCTAAGAGATATATGTACTGCAGAAAACGCATCTATTTTAGCTCTTAGAAATGTGAACTTTTAATGCAACTCCTAATTTGGTGGGGGAGGGTGTGACACAACTGATCCTTTTCCGTGAAATATAAGAAGATATAAACATATCAGAGAGCAAAACCGCACCAGAGAATAATGATTGCAAATCATCTTTAAGTCATATATTTGACATGCCATCTGGCCCCATTAGAGATTTGTAAACTTTAAATGACTATTCGTGAATAATATTACCATTAACGACGCAAATGCAAGGACATGCACTTAAATCGAGAACTCTATAACTTAACACCTCTTGATCATTATTTTTTGCCAAAACAGCCCTGCTGAGATGATCTTTAGCTGAGTGTAACTTTTGTCTTAAATAAACCAAATTAATCTTGAAGCTTGCAATGCTTTTGGGATTCTGAGACTTTAGGAATTTCCTGTGTACCTCAGAAGCCCACGAGTGTTTTTTGAAGTGTTAAGTATCAGTAAATAGGGATGGGAAGACATTGCTCGGGTATTGTAGATTTGAGCCAGCTTGTAAAATGAAATGGAGCTATTTTTCACAATACACTCTTCTCCAGGTTTTGCAATGCAGTTCTCCGATAAAAATGTGTACACAAACACTGAAATAATGCAAATAAATGTGCATTAGAGAAAATAGCTATAGAAACGTGTATTCAACTGCATGCAAAACCTTATAAAAAGTTAAAAATGTTTTAAATGATAAAGAAATGGAACTAGTTGATGAAGGTTGGAAAAATGAGAAATGGAATAGCAAAATGGTAGAGCCTTTCATACTTATATGATTAAATCAAAAGGGGGCAAAGAAAAGAATTTGCATTATAGAGTAGAAGAGTAAAAGTCTGTTTTCTAGCATAATCAAGACATGCTAGAGAAGCAAATATTTGTATAAGTCTCAACCCATTGTTGAGACATTGGAATAATCTGTTGGGAGTCTTCCCTGGCTTTTATTTGCTTTCACATAGCTCTGTGTATATACTCAATCCTCATTCTGCAAAAATGCCTATTTTTCATTTCTTACGGAATATTAAAATCATTCCAGAAATCTATATTGTGTTGGATTCTTGAAATATGTTGATGCTGCTGATCCAGCTCAGATCCTGTAGGTGGGACTGAAGTTTTACTCTTGCCACCTAACATCCATCTCAGTGGTGGGTTTCAAATTTTTTAGAACCTACTCTGTGGGTGTGGCCTATTTTGTGGGCGTGGCTTGGCAGTCATGTGACAGGGTGGGAGTGGCCACCTTTTAAAATGTGGGGAAACTCATTTAACAACATTCTTGCTTAGCAACCAAAATTTTGGACTCAATTGTGATGATAAATTCTTTCTTTCTTTCTTTCTTTCTTTCTTTCTTTCTTTCTTTCTTTCTTTCTTTCTTTCTTTCTTTCTTTCTTTCTTTCTTTCTTTCTTTCTTTCTTTCTTTCTTTCTTTCTTTCTTTCTTTCTTTTTCTCTCTCTCTCTCTCTCTCTCTCTCTCTCTCTCTCTCTCTCTCTCTCTCTCTCTCTCTCTCTCTCTCTCTCTCTCCTTTCTTCCTTTCCTTTCCTTTCCTTCCCGTTGGGTCACTGGCAGCGGCCGGCCAGATTTACTTCCAGGTACGCCGGTGGAACCCCCTCTCACCGGTTCTCTAAATTTCACCAACCGGCTCTCGCGAGTAGGTGCGAGCCTGCAAAAACCCACCACTGATCCATCTGCATGACTGGGAGATGAAATTAAAGGTAAAGGTTCCCCTCGCACATATGTGCTACTCGTTCCTGACTCTAGGGGGTGGTGCTCATCTCCGTTTCTAAGCCAAAGAGCCAATGCTGTCCCAAGATGTCTCCATGGTCATGTGGCCAGCATGATTAACCGCCGAAGGCGCACAGAACGCTATTCCCTTCCCACCAAAGGTGGTCCCCATTTTTTCTACTTGCATTTTTACATACTTTCGAACTGCTAGGTTGGCAGAAGCTGGGACAAGTAAAGGGAGCTCACACCGTTACGCGGCGCTAGGGATTCGAACCGCTAAACTGCCAACCTTTCTGATCGACAAGCTCGGTATCTTAGCTGCTGCTAACTGCTATAAAAATGAAATATGATAAAGTTGTAGGAAGCAGGTCTGAGTAGAACTTTGTTGTACTTCTGTCTGCTAGAACAGGGGTCTCCAACCTTTGCAACTTTAAGTCTGAAGGACTTCAGCTCCCAGAATTCTAAGTCTAAGAGCTGAAGTCCTTCAGACTTAAAGTTGCAAAGGTTGGAGACCCTTGTGCTAGAACACATTGTATGACCTTGTAATGTATTGTTTACAATACATGTAAAATGTATTGTTTTATACAAACTTTTTGCAAGGAGGGCCAGATTTGGTGAGGTGAACATGTGTGGGGCCAACCATTCAGCTTGACATTCTTTGAACCGTTAACATTAAATGCGAATGAATTATTTTATGAGAGACTAAACAAATAATTCCAGTGGGGAGAAGAGGCTGCAGGCTGCTTGAAATTCGAAAATGGGCCGCAATTGGCCCCTGGGCCGGACTTTGGACATGCCTGATAGAAGGCAAGCTATACAGTTTGCAAATATTTGACAGGTGTCCAAGGACATATTCCAGCACAACCTTTGAGCAGAACCCAGACAAGAAGATCGGGTAAGGAATAAGGGAGGACTGGAACATATTAAGCTACCTAGACTAAATAAGGAGCAAAGGTTCAGGTGCTTCCTTGTAGAGCTGGCAGTTCTCCTGTCTTGAGAAAAAGGCACGATAATCTCAGCTTGGCATGGTTGCTGGGTATCCCAACCGTCTCCATCCAGACAGCAAAACCTGCCTGGCTTAATCACTTCACTCTTCTTGTCAATCACAACGTCTCCAAGATAGCAGAACAAAGGAGGTGGGAAGAACTATGCAGTTTTATGTCATTTTATTTGATGACGCACTATTGGGGAAACGAGAAACGTTACATGTATTTTCTCTTACAATAATGCTCTTCTTGGGGGGGGGGGGATGCATGCACAATTCCTTGACCATGTGGGAGTCAAAGCTGTGAGGTATAATAGATGTGCCTCTGGACTTGATAAATATATGTAGGATAGTAAATGATAGAATTATTAATGTGGCTTAAAATATATGTTAGAAAGTATGAATTGGCTCTCTCTCTCTGTTTCTGTCTCTGTCACTGTCTCTGTCTCTCTGTCTGTTCCTCTCTGTCTCTCTGTCTCTTTGTCTCTCTGTCTAGCTGTCTATCTCTCTTTCTGTCTCTCTCTCTCTCTCTATCTCTATCTCTGTCTGTCTCTGTCTGTCTCTCTCTCTGTGTGTGTCTCTCTCTGTCTCTCTCTCTCTCTCTCTGTCTCTCTATCTCTATCTCTATCTATCTCTGTCTGTCTGTCTGTCTCTCTCCTTCTCTGTCTCTCTCTCTGTCTGTCTAGCTGTCTATCTCTCTATCTGTCTGTCTCTCTATCTCTATCTCTATCTCTGTCTGTCTCTGTCTGTCTCTCTCTCTGTGTGTGTGTCTCTCTCTGTCTAGCTGTCTATCTCTATCATCTCTGTCTGTCTCTGTCTGTCACTCTCTGTCTCTGTCTGTTCCTCTTTGTCTCTCTGTCTGTCTGTCTAGCTGTCTATCTCTCTATCTCTGTCTGTCTCTCTCTCTCTCTCTCTGTCCCTCTGTCTCTCTGTCTGTCCCTCTCTGTCTCTCTGTCTGTCTGTCTATCTCTCTGTCTCTGTCTCTGTCTCTACCTGTCTGTCTGTCTCTGTCTCTGTCTCTGTCTCTGTCTCTGTCTCTGTCTCTGTCTCTGTCTCTGTCTCTCTCTCTCTCTCTCTCTCTCTCTCTCTCTCTCTCTCTCTCTCTCTCTCTGAATGTTATAATCCAGTGAATAATGAACATGGAAGAATCAGACATACCATAGGGTTTTTTTTGCAAAATCATGCAATGTTCTAAATGAATATGATCTAAGCGAAAAATTTTCTGCTAGGGGACACGTATGCCTGAATGGATTAGAAAAACGCAAAGGGAATGAAAATGGTGACAGTTGAACGTTTACTTAGAAAAAAAAAGATCTGTCCTTATTATGTGGTTTAAACTTAAGTCTGTTCTTATAAACAAATGGCAAAGGAATGAATCAAAAATTATAAGCATGCTCGATTTAATGCTTCATGGTGAAATATTGAGATAATTCGTGAAGAATACAGTGACTGTACGTTCTGAACGTGGGGAAGGTCACTTTTTGGTTAAGAGCGGACCTTGTGGGGGGGGGAATACATGAGAAAAAAAAGAAAGAATAAAAGTGGAATGACTGAAATTAAAAAACAAAAGTCTTTTATGAAAAACTATAAAAGTCAGATTAAACGACCAATGCAATCAATAGTAAATGGAGGTGAGGAGGTAGACCCTCACCTCCAGAGGGTGAGAGAGATTCAGAGAGCGTCTTGGAGGCAGGTAGAGTTGGGCTAATGGGATACTGGAAGTCTTTAAGAAGATGTTAGATAGCCATTTGTCTGAAATGGTATAAGGTTCCTGCTCACGCAGGGGGTTGGACTAGAAGACCTACAAGGTCCAACTCTGCTATTGTATTGTATTGTACATAGTGTTATAGTCATCATCTACTAGCTGGGCACTCAGAGATCTGGACATTACCATGTTGACCCTAAGGGTCTATAGTTTTTCTATCTATCTGGCCAAGAATCACCTGCAACCTACCACAAGGTTAATTCACCTAGGTGCCTTGATACATACTACAGATCTGACCTTCTTCCATTAAGATTAGGCAAGATGGGTGGAAACTAATCAAGGAGAGAAGCAACTTAGAACTAAGGAGAAATTTCCTGACAGTTAGAACAATTAACCTCTGGAACAGCTTGGCTCCAGAAGTTGTGAATGCCCCAACCCTGGAAGTCTTTAAGAAGATGTTAGATAGCCATTTGTCTGAAATGGTATAAAGTTCCTGCCCACGCAGGGGGTTGGACTAGAAGACCTCCAAGGTCCCTTCCAACTCTGCTATTGTATTATTGTATACATGAAAAAAATGCTCGACGTAAAGAATCTGCCTTTGAGAAAAAAAATGCATACAACACAATGATTCCTGCAAACTGTGTGAATGAAAAGATAGTAGACAAGTTCGTACCCGTATTTTTTGGAGTATAAAAGAGGGTGAATATGTGGGCGTGGCTTATATACTGTTTGTAGCCCCACCCACCCACCGGCCCCAACCCTTTGGCCTTTGCCTCCCAGCAGTTTAACTCTTTGCAGCAAATGGGGGGCTTGCGAAGGCTTCAATAAGCTATAAAAAAAATCACTGCAGCCTGAAACAGCTGATGATCGGGAGAACTTGAAAGGGAAACTTGCTGTTTGCTCCATGAGGCAAATTGCTGGAAGGCAGTTTTTTTATTTTTCTTGTGCTGATCAGGCTGTTTGCTGCAAGGAGGTAAGTCAACAACTATCAATGCCTATAGAATGTTCAAATGATTAGGCTTATTTTTTAAAGACGGCTTTATTATTATTCTAGACAACTTAACAAAATGAAGTGTTCCGATATCTCAGAGGGTGCCACAAAGAAGAGGGAGCCAAACTATTCTCCAAGGCACCTGGGGGCAGGACAAGAAGCAATGGGTGGAAACTAATCAAGGAGAGAAGCAACTTAGAACTAAGGAGAAATTTCCTGACAGTCAGAACAATTAACCAGTGGAACAGAAGTTGCCTCCAGAAGTTGTGAATGCCCCAACACTGCAAGTCTTTAAAAAGACTTCCATTTGTCTGGAATGGTATAAGGTTCCTGCCCACGCAGGGGGTTGGACTAGAAGACCTACAAGGTCTCTTCCAACTCTGCTATTGTATTATTATTGTATTAAGCTTTTTAAAATAAACGCTTGATCTGAAGCAGCCCCGTGCTATTGTTTTTAAAAGTGCTATTCTTTGAAATAGCAGAGAATAACTATACTTCCAGAAAGCACATCGATTTTAACAGCATTTGTACAAGTATAGTCTGAAATATAATAATAATAATAATAATAATAATAATAATAATAATAATAATAATAATAATAATATATTATATTTATAAACTGCCCCTTCTCCCCAAAGGGACTTGGGGTGGTGTACAGGAATATTAAGAAACCATCTAAAAACATACAATACATACAAATTAAAAGCACTACATAACAGTGTATATTGTCTATACCAGGGGTCTGCAAAGTTGGCTCTTTTAAGACTGGTGGACTTCAACTCCCAGAATTCCCCAGCCAGCTATGTCCACCAGTCTTAAAAGAGCCAACTTTGCAGACCCCTAGTCTATACTATTTGTTGCAGAGGCAGATATTTTCCCCCTTGTTTTCCTCCCCAAAATCGAGGTGCATCTTATACTTTGGAGCATCTTATACTCCGAAAAATATGGTATACAGAAAAATGGCAATAAAAGTCTAATCTTTGTGAGGGATGCTTAAGATTTAAAGAGGCGAAAAAAAATGCAGAGTGATTTTTAATGGAAATAAAATCTTGGGGAGAAGTGGTTGAAGATGACAATAGCAGAAGCTGCAGTAGAGGTGAATGGAATTCAAAATAAAAATAATGCAACTACATGAGATGAAACTGAAGTAGTGGAATGCTGGAAGAAGCACGTTCATGAATTCTATGAAAAGAACAGTGATATATTGAGGAGGAAAATGAAATTAACACTATCCTGTCCAAAGACAGGTTGAAAAAGAGGTCATAAATTCCATCATGACGATAAAAAATTGCTAAGAGTATAGTGTGGATAATTTAGAGCAAACAAATTTATGTTCCCTCGTATTAAAAATCGGGAAATGAATGGAGACATTTTAATCCATGCAGTGCTGATAGAAATGCAGGCTGTAGTGTGTGATCTATAGTGATGAATGAATATGGGTTGAAAGGAACCACAATGACATGAATAAATGGCCTCCTTCTTTGTTCTTGGTCAGATATTTCAGGAGGAACATAAAAGTAAGCTAAATGCAACGAGAGTGGGGTCTCATGGAAGAGTATGTGGTAAAACAAGACGCAATTGAGTAAAAAAATATATTAATGGGTGGTGAATGAATGAAGATTTAATACAAAAACGAGCAATATGAAAGAAGCACATTAGGATGGTCTGGTCATCGAGAGAGAGAATGAATGAGGATCAAATTCCCAAACAAATATTTGAAGAAAGAATGAGTTAAACTGAGAGAAAAGGAAAGACCAGGACTGGATGAGATGTTAAAAATGACAGAGGTGAGTTTAATGAGTAAAAATCCAATATATGAAACCTGGAAAGGATGTGTTGAAAGTAAGGATAGTTTGCAAGGATCACAAAGTATGTTATAACGAATCTTGTTCTGCTCTGTCTCCTCTCCCCTTGTCTTTTCATGTCTTTAATCTTTTTAACTTTCTATTTTCTTTTCTTTTCTTTTATCTACTGAAAAGGTCTTCCAAACCATTATTTCTTGTCCGGCCTTCCAGTGGTATCCCGAATAATTTGACCCCCTCTATTGAAAAAAATATTGAAAATGTAATATCTCTTAATTGTGGCAAGTCCCTTCAAAAAAGTTCTTTCTTTTTCTAAGTGATGCATATGTGATTCAGAAGATATTACAAATATGCCATGCTAAAGTGGTGTGCCAGTGCTATGAACTGTAAAGTATTCTCTGCAAGAATGCCAAAAATAATTATATTGCCAAAGATAATTATAGTTTTACAGTCACATAGACACTACCTATCACCAAGGGCGGAGAAGAGCTCTGGACGTTGCTGTGTGACATGTCACCATACCTTCAGAAGGATATTGTGGAAATGGAAAAGGTGCAGAGGAAGGCAACCAGAAGGATTCGGGGGCTGGAACACCTTCCTTACCATCTGAGGCTGCAACGGCTGGGCCTCTTCACTCTAGAACAACGGCGCCTGAGAGGTGACTTGATTGAAGTCTACAAAAACATGCACGGTGTGGACAAAGTAGAAAAGGAAAAACTGTTTTCCCTCTCGCACAACACTAGAACTAGGGGGCACTCCATGAAACTTCTGGAAGCTAGACCTCAAACAAATAAGAGGAAAGACTTCTTCACCCAGAGGATCCCTGGTCTATGGAATTCCCTGCCAGAAGAAGTGGTGACAGCTGTCAGTCTCGACACCTTTAAGAAAGGATGAGAGGAGTTCATGGAGAACAAGGGTATCCATGGCTATCATGATGGATGCCTAAGGACACCCTCTGGGTTGGAGAGATAGGCAGGATATCTCTCAATGCCATTTGCAGGGAATCACAAGCAGGTGAAGACATCTGCTTGGGAAGACCCTGAAGCAAATGGGGAGCCACTGTGTGAGACAGAATGCTGACTGGAGGGGCTGTGGCTTGTTCCAGCAAGGCTGTTCTTATGTTCTTATGTTTCTTCATCCGAGAGTGACATCTGACACATTTCTCTCCTTTCCCCTTGTCCTTGTTAACTTTGCTTTCTTAAAGGTTCTCATGCTTACTGGGGCAAGAGGCTGCTGACTCTCGTGTTTTTCAGACTGATACACATTCCTTTGTGGCTTGGAATTGCCAAATGCATAGTTAAGCATTTAGACACCAGCCTCTGTGTCAGAGGCTGGCACATAAAAGCCTAAAGTGATTAAATCAACGGCATACAGATGACCCTGAAAGCCCATGCCAAGCTAAACAACTACGTTGTGGTGAACCTCTTTCACAGCTACCGTAAGAGGCATCTTTGCTTACCAGATATGGGCAAAATGGAATCCATCAAAATTAAACATGTAATGTAGTGGTCAAACAGGAGGTGGAGAAAACCAGTCCATGCTCAGGCAAGACAAGAACCAATGGGTGGAAACTAATCAAGGAGAGAAGCAACTTAGAATTGAGGAGAAATTTCCTGACAGTGAGAACAATTAATCAAAGGAACAACTTCCCTCCAGAAGTTGTGAATGCCCCAACATTGCAAGTCTTTAAGAAGATTTTGGATAGCCATTGGTCTGAAACGGTATAGGGCTGCACCCCAACCCTTTAAAAAACAACAACCCAGGGGTGTTCACACTTGACAGCTTTAAGACTTGTGGACTTCAACTCCCCGAATTCCGCCTCTCGCTCTTCCTCTTGATGATGTACGGACGGGCGGGGGGAGGGAGCTGGAACCGGTTCTAAACTGTAGATTTGTGGAACCTCTTCTATAGATGCCACTGTATAGTGCCTTGGTAAGGCCACACTTGGAATACTGCATACAGTTTTGGTCGCCACGATGTAGAAAAGACGTGGAGACTCTGGAAAGAGTGCAGAGAAGAGCAACCAAAATGATTAGGGAACTGGAGACTAAAACATATGAAGAACGGTTGCAGGAGCTGGGTATGTCTAGTTTAATGAAGAGAAGGACCAGGAGAGACATGATAGCAGTCTTCCGATATCTCAGAGGGTGCCACAAAGAAGAGGGAGTCAAACTATTCTCCAAGGCACCTGGGGGCAGGACAAGAAGCAATGGGTGGAAACTAATCAAGGAGAGAAGCAACTTAGAACTAAGGAGAAATTTCCTGACAGTTAGAACAATTAACCTCTGGAACAGCTTGCCTCCAGAAGTTGTGAATGCCCCAACCCTGGAAGTCTTTAAAAAGATGTTAGATAGCCATTTGTCTGAAATGGTATAAGGTTCCTACCCACGCAGGGGGTTGGACTAGAAGACCTACAAGGTCCCTTCCAACTCTGCTATTGTATTATTGTATTATTAAGAGGCTAGAACAGGCAGGAACCCACCCTTGACTGAAGCAAGAACCAGATCATCTGTAACCCCTGGGTGGAGGATGAGGGGGGTAAGTGGCAGCTAAAGAATGTGGGTCACTCACAGAACAATTTTAGTCGCATAAAGTGTCATCCTGTCATCCTGAATAATGATTCTGTTCATGCGATACACTCAGATATTTTTTGGCCAGGAGCAGAATGAGATGCAGTGATCCTTCTGCCGTGTTTCAAAGCCCAGCAGAAGAACCACTGTCAGCTTTCTAGCGGGAGGATGACAACACGATATCTGGACACCTTCCAGGATGTGCTTTGTTACCTCAAAGTAGACATCTCGGTGAATGTTAATGGGGGTAACGTGGGGTGAGTGTTTGTTTGGGAGACTGAAAGGCAGACGGGGATGTTCAGCTAGTCTGAGGAGACGCAACGCAGTCCAGATGTGACATCTGTGGGAAGGACGCTTTTCAAAGAGACTCTGCTTTAATTAACTCATTAGAAGTCTGGCTGGAATTTTCCATTTTTCAGCCTTTTTAAAATTACTTTTGAGGATTTTAGATTGCCTTTTGATGCTATAAATAGGAATAGACTTTGGCAAAACCTTTATGTCTAGTTTAACGAAGAGAAGGACCAGGGGAGACATGATAGCAGTCTTCCGATATCTCAGGGGTTGCCCCAAAGAAGAGGGAGTCAAACTATTCTCCAAGGCACCTGAGGGTAGAACAAGAAGCAATGGGTGGAAACTAATCAAGGAGAGAAGCAACTTAGAACTGAGGAGGAATTCCCTGACAGTTAGGACAATAAATCAGTGGAACACAAATTGCCTCCAGAAGTTGTGAATGCCCCAACACCGGAAGTCTTCAAGAAGATGTTGGATAGCCATTTGTCTGAAATGGTATAGGGCTTCCTGCCTGGGCAGGGAGTTGGACTCGATGACCTCCAAGGTCCCTTCCAACTCTGCTATTGTATTGTATGGGTAACATAAGGAGCTGCTTGCAGTCATTATGATTTGCTAGTTATTATAATTAATAAATAATCTACACCCCCAAAATAATGGAACATAATGCCCATGACAATGGTTCATATTTACCAAAATCTAATATTTATAATCATTACTTTCTATATGCACTGACTGCCACCTTTCCAAATACTTCAAAAATCAAATACTTTGATTTTTTTTTTTTAAAAAAATGTCCTTCTCCCTCTCATTCTGGTACCAAATCAGGGGAAAAAAGAACCTTAGCTGCACAATTTGTAGATTTTGACATTATGGAATATCCTTGTTCTTCAAAAATAAGCTATACATAAATGTATAAAAACTATAGGATGGAACCACCCTTTGCCGGCATAAAAAGGTAAAGGTTTCCCTCGCACATATGTGCTAGTCGTTCCCGACTCTAGGGGGCGGTGCTCATCTCTATTTCAAAGCTGAAGAGCCAGCGCTGTCTGAAGACGTCTCCGTGGTCATGTGGCCAGCATGACTCAACACCAAAGGTGCATGGAATGCTGTTCCCTTCCCACCAAAGGTGGTTCCTATTTTCCTACTTGCATTTTTAGGTGCTTTCGAACTGCTAGGTTGGCAGAAGCGGGGACAAGTGACGGGAGCTCACTCCGTTACGCAGTGCTGGGGATTCGAACTGCCAACCTGCCGACCTTTCTGATCGACAAGCTCAGTGTCCTTAGCCCCTTTTTCCCAGCATATACATACAAATTAAAAGTTGGGTATTTTTTAAGCTCACCCCAGTCTTTGGTTTTGCTCCAGAACCAGCCATTGGAAGAGGAAATGCTTTATCTGCACCATAGAGAAGATGAGGGAGAGGAGGTGACGGGGATGGTACGTTTCTTTGCTGGTGATTTAAAGCAATGATGTTGACTGGGCCTCCAGGAAGTGATTCTGAATCCTTTAAAAGAGAAGTCAAATTCTTTATGCTGTTGTGCTTTGTGGAATACATTATAAAGCCTCTTCATTTCTTTTTCACACCTTATTGTACAAAGAGCACTGCCTAGATCGGCTGATCTGTTACCGAAAAGTATTTTAGAATAGAATAGAATAGAACAGAATGAAATAGAATAGAATAGAATAGAATGGAATGAGATACAATAGAATGGAATGGAATGAGAGAATAGAATGGAATGGAATGAGATAGGATAGAATAGAATGGAATGAGATAGAATAGAATAGAATAGAATAGAATGGAATGGAATGGAATGAGAGAATAGAATGGAATGGAATGGAATGAGATAGGATAGGATAGGATAGAATAGAATAGAATGGAATGGAATGAGATAGAATAGAATAGAATGGAATGGAATGGAATGAGAGAATAGAATGGAATGGAATGGAATGAGAGAATAGAATGGAATGGAATGAGATAGGATAGAATAGAATAGAATAGAATAAATAGAATAGAATAGAATGAGATGAATAGAATGGAATGGAATGAGATAGACTGGAATGGAATGGAATGAGATAGAATAGAATAGAATAGAATGAGATGAATAGAATGGAATGGAATGGAATGAGATAGAATAGAATAGAATAGAATAGAATAGAATGGAATGGAATGGAATGGAATAGAATAGAATGAGATGAATAGAATGGAATGGAATGAGATAGACTGGAATGGAATGGAATGAGATAGAATAGAATAGAATAGAATGGAATGGAATGGAATGGAATGGAATGAGAGAATAGAATGGAATGGAATGGAATGAGATAGGATAGGATAGAATAGAATAGAATAGAATAGAATGGAATGGAATGAGATAGGATAGAATAGAATAGAATAGAATACATAGAATAGAATAGAATGAAATGAATAGAATGGAATGGAATGAGAGAATAGAATGGAATGGAATGGAATGGAATAGAATGGAATAGAATAGAATAGAATGGAATGAGATAGAATAGAATGGAATGGAATGGAATGGGATGGGATGAATAGAATAGAATGGAATGGAATGGGATGGGATGGGATGAATAGAATAGAATGGAATGGAATGGAATGAGACGAATAGAATGGAATGGAATGAGATAGAATAGAATAGAATATAATATAATTCTTTATTGGCCAAGTGTGACTTGTCTTTTGTGCAGATGCTCTGAGTGTGCATAAGGAGAATAAAATACATTCATCAAGAATAAAAAGATACAACACTTAGGTTACTAATAAGCAATCAAATCATACTAGGAAACAAATAAAACAATATAAAATTTAAAGATACAAGCAACAGGGTTATAGTTATAGTTATAGATAGGTACTAGGAGAGAGATACAGTAGGTACTAGAAAGGAAGAGAAGAATAATAGTAATACAGTCTTAGTAGATAATTTGACCATGTTGTAGGAATTAGTTGTTATGCAGAGTGATGGCATTTGGGAAAAAAACTGTCCTTGTGTTTAGTTGTCTTGGTGTGCAGGGCCCTATGGCATCGTTTTGACGGTAGAAGTTGAAAGAATTTATTTCCAGGATGTGAGGGGTCTGTAGATATTTTCACAGCCCTCTTTTTTACTCCTGCAGTACTTTAAAATACTTTAAAGATCAAAGCTTTGGTGTCCTACAAGAAGAAAATGTAGTTTTGTTCAGGAGTTTGGAGTTTCAAAATCCTGGCAGGTTTCCTCTGGATAATTCCTGAGTGTATCATATCATGCCTTCATCTTTTGTCTTTGGGAGCATTTGAAACCTTTCCTAACATCTGGAAATCTTTAGCCAGTTGGAGTGACATCATCAGATGGAACATCGTGCAGGTGAAGTCTCGTCTTGCTTCTTTTTTTTCTTTCCATTTAAAATATGAACCAACATCTGATAACATTCACCTTTTTTTTCAGGGTTTTAAGCCCTCTGCAAAATTTACAGCAGGGGTCTCCAGCCTTTGCAACGTCAAGTCTGAAGGACTTTAGCTCCCAGACTTCTCCAGCCAGCTTTTGTATACAACAAAATTGGCTGTAGCCTCATTGGTTCAATCCATGACTACCGCCCTGAGTCCCTTCGGAGAGAGGGGGCAGTCTAGAAATTTAATTAAATAAATAAAATAAATAAATGGGTTTATAGAGAAAGATGTCATGTGAATGGTTTAAAGAACCCAATAAACTCCCACAAAGAAGAGGGAGTCAAGCTATTCTCCAAGGCACCTGAGGGCAGGACAAGAAGCAATGGGTGGAAACTGATCAAGGAGAGAAGCAACTTAGAACTGAGGAGGAATTTCCTGACAGTTAGGACAATGAATCAGTGGAACAGAAGTTGCCTCCAGAAGTTGTGAATGCCCCAACACTGGAAGTCTTTAAGAGGATGTTGGAAAGCCATTTGTCTAAACAAATATTTTATATTTATATACCATAATTTATTTATATACCATAATATACCAAATTTATATACCATAATTTATATACCATAATATACCAAATATTTTATATTTATATACCATAATTTCTGCAATCCAACAAAATTTAATTTCATCAATTTAAATAGCACCTGGCTCAATCCAATTCCTAAATATTATTGAATACTATAGAAAATATAATTCTAATTATAGAAAGGATAATTACTTATCCTTTCTCTGTAATCCTTTGGGTGCAATAAATCTGGATGGATTTATTTGAGGTCAGGCACTGACATTCTTTTTCAGAAAGGCAGGATTTTAAAGCGGTTCCTGAAACCTGTTGAGCTTATGGAGCTTAAACTGAGGAAAGCTGCATCTATACTTCCAAAGCATTTCCAATCCAGCCCCAACTACACCAGATCACGTAATTGGTTTGACTTTAATTCCGCCTTTAAAAATAGAGAAGCTCTGGCAAGTTTGGAAAGCTTAGACCAGATTTGGCCTAAAAGTCTTATCATTCCCCAAGCATGGAGAAAGATCAAAGGCAGAAACAGAAGCTAGGTCTGCCTGGTTGCCTCCAGGTATTTGAGACCAGAGGCCTCCAACCGTGGCAACTTTAAGACCTGTGGACTTCAACTTCCAGAATTTGAAGTCCACAGGTCTAAAAGTTGGAAGTTGAAGTCCACAGGTCTTAAAGTCAGAAGTTGAAGTCCACAGGTCTTAAAGTCCACAGGTCTTAAAGTCAGAAGTTGAAGTCCACAGGTCTTAAAGTCCACAGGTCTTAAAGTTGGAAGTTGAAGTCCACAGGTCTTAAAGTCGGAAGTTGAAGTCCACAGGTCTTAAAGTCGGAAGTTGAAGTCCACAGGTCTTAAAGTTGGAAGTTGAAGTCCACAGGTCTAAAAGTTGGAAGTTGAAGTTCACAGGTCTTAAAGTCAGAAGTTGAAGTCCACAGGTCTTAAAGTCCACAGGTCTTAAAGTTGGAAGTTGAAGCCCACAGATCTTAAAGTCGGAAGTTGAAGTCCACAGATCTTAACGTTGCCAAGATTGGAGACTTCTAGACTTCTAGTTCTAGACTAGAACTCCAAGGAGGCACAAGGAGAACAGTAATTCTCTGCCTCTGGAATGGAAGACAAAGCTAGATCTAAGAAACAGAACAAGAAATATATCTTGGTGTTTAAGTTTTGGAAACTGCAGATACTTGAGCCAAAAGGACAGTTTGGGGTGTGTGTGTGTGTGTGAGAAAATGAAAAAAAAGCAACAAGGAAAAAAAAACCATAGCAAGTAAATATAAACAACCGAAACAAGGAAAACATTGAGCAAGCAGACTTACAGAGATGGGCTTTTGCGCTTGTGTCAATGTGCCGGAAGGCGAAGAGCTTTCGCTGAGAGCATTTTCAATATCCTGATCCAGCTGATCCAGTTTCAGAATGAGCAGCACCATGGAGTCCAGTCGTGTCTGATCTTGGTCTCTGGCTTCCTGGGGATGAGAACACGCAGTTACAGAATCTGAAAGGGCACTTCTCTGGGAAGGAATAAAAAACGCTCTGTTCTCCAATTTAACAAAAGAGGGTGGAATAATAGGCAACAGGCTCGCATTTGGGGAGAAGAGGAGGAGGAGGAGGAGGAGGAGGAGGAGGAGGAGGAGGAGGAGGAGGAGGAGGAGGAAAGGGGTGGAGGGTAGCACTGTTGCTGCATTCTCTCATCAATGCATTCTTCGCTCCAAGCTTTGACTTCACTGAGAAGTATTTTCCCTCCATTTGGCATCTCTGGCTCGAACTAGATAGGAACTGAGCGAGCTTAAAAAGGGAAAGGTTCTTCTCGCACATATGCGCTAGTCGTTCCCAACTCTAGAGGGCGGTGCTCATCTCGATTTCAAAGCCAATGAGCCAGCGCCGTCCAAATACATTTCCATGGTCATGTGGCCGGCATGACTAAAAACTGAAGGCACGTGGACCATTGTTACCTTCGCACCAGTGGTGGGATTCAGCCAGTTCGCACCTATTCAGGAGAACCGGTTGTTGACTTTCTAAGCAGTTCGGAGAACCGGTTGTTGGAAGAAATCTCATCTTGTTTCCCCCCCCCCCACTTTCCAGGGCTAATCCTGTAAGGAAGGCAGGAAGGAAACACTCTGGTGTTGTTTCTAGCCTCATCTTGATTTCCCTCCTTACAGAAACTGCCTCTCCGGTTAACTCTTATTACATTGTAACATTGTAATATATATATGTGTGTGTGTGCGTGTTACGTTTTTGAGCTGATCAATAAATAAGTCAGGGAGACTAGTATAGATCTATTTTGAGCTTTTTAGCTCTCATCAGCTAGCCATAACCTTACTGGGATTTGAACCGGGGCTGTATTACATGCCAGGCAAGAGCCTTAGCCATTAAGCCAGCCAGGTTCTCCTCCTGCTCAGCTGAGACAGGAGGATAAGTATATATAATTGTTCCACAACACCCTGTTAGGGCCCCAATTTATTGATATAAATTCGCACAGTCACTCATGCGCTTGTGACGTCCCGTCTAGACTACTGTAATGCTCTCTACATGGGGCTCCCCTTGAGGTGTACCCGAAGGCTACAGCTGGTCCAGAACGTGGCCGCGCAGGCAGTTTTAGGAGCTACTAGGTACTCCCACGTAACACCGCTCCTGCGCAGGCTGCACTGGCTGCCTGTGGCCTTTCGGGTGTGTTTCAAGGTGTTGATTATCATCTTTAAAGCGCTCCATGGCACAGGACCTAGTTATTTGCGGGATCGTATCCTGCCCCATACATCCCTGCGGCCGATCCGCTCCCACAGAGAGGGACTTCTCCGGGTGCCGTCCACTAGGCAATGCCAGCGGGCGACGCCCAGGGGAAGGGCCTTCTCTGTGATGGGCCCAACCCTTTGGAACGACCTACCCCCGGATATCAGAACTACCACGGACCTCCGCTCCTTCCGCCAGAAACTTAAGACACATCTGTTCCATCAAGCCGGCTTGGCCTAATTTATGCTTCTCGCCCCAGTCTGTAATATAAATTGCTTTATTTGGTTTTAATGGGTTACAGTTTTTAATGTTTATAAATTTGTACAGGGTTATTTAATTCGGTCATGTTTTTAGAAGTTTTAATTTTTCCTGTACACCACCCCGAGTCCCTTCGGGGAGAGGGGGCGGTCTATAAATGTTTAAAATAAATAAATAAATAAAATACCAAATTCTCTTTTTCTCCATGATAAATGCAGGCCACATTGTTTGCTGCACTATATACATTCCTGCCTAAGGAACAGGAAACTCCACATGCTTTTCCTCACATATTTCTCGATCCATTCCAGTCTAGAGGAAAAAGGAAATATACGTCTTTGGAATAAGCAAAGCATTCTACTTAAACCTTTTTTTTTTTTTTTTTGCCGTATGCCCCAAATTCCATATAAGAGCTTTGTTTTTCCATGGGAGGCTCAGGAAGTCCACATAAAAATTTGAGGTTTAGCCTTTCATAGTTGGCGCGCAAGAAAATGGCTTGACTTTCTTTTGATCACATGTTGCCTGCACTACTATTTGCAACATTTGAAGCTCTTTGGCGCTAAGGAAATACGTAGTCAGACATAATGTAAATGGCGAAGTCCAGAGCGGAATTTATTTTGCAATTGGACAGTGAGAATTAAGAAGAGGGATTCACCCATGTTGCCAGCCACAATGGGCATCCTCGTAAATGTTGACATTTAATGTTATTGCCATATTCGTTGCTTGGCTGCTCTTGAGCTCAATATATTCCCAGCCAAGCAGGGGATAATGGCAGGTGTAGTCCAACACAGATTTGCCAGTAAAAAGTTGGGAAAGTTGTTCTCAAGATTACATAAAAGGCAGTGATGGGATACAAATTTTTTTTACTACCAGTTCGGTGGGCATGGCTTGGTGGTGTGGCAGGAGAAGGATACTGTACATAAGAACATAAGAATAGCCTTGCTGGAACAGGCCACAAACCATCTGGTCCAGCATTCTGTCTCCCACAGTGGCTCCCCATTTGCTTCAGGGTCTTCCCAAGCAGATGTCTTCACCTGCTTATGATTCCCTGCAAATGGCATTGAGAGACATCCTGCCTATCTCTCCAACCCGGAGGGTGTCCTTAGGCATCCATCATGATAGCCATGGATACCCTTGTTCTCCATGAACTTTCTTTCCTTCCTTCCTTCCTTCCTTCCTTCCTTCCTTCCTTCCTTCCTTCCTTCCTTCCTTCCTTCCTTCCTTCCTTCCTTCTTTCTTTCTTTCTTTCTTTCTTTCTTTCTTTCTTTCTTTCTTTCTTTCTTAACATAAGAACATAAGAACAGCCTTGCTGGAACAGGCCACAGCCCATCCAGTCCAGCATTCTGTCTCCCACAGTGGCTCCCCATTTGCTTCAGGGTCTTCCCAAGCAGATGTCTTCACCTGCTTGTGGTTCCCTGCAAATGGCATTGAGATATCCTGCCTATCTCTCCAACCCGGAGGGTGTCCTTAGGCATCCATAATGATAGCCATGGATACCCTTGTTCTCCATGTAAAATCTCCATTCCCTCCCCACTCCAGGGGAAGGTTACTGCAAAATCCCCATTTCCTCCTGATCAGCTGGGACTCCGAAGGCAGAGAATAGACAGGGGCGGGGCCAGCCAGAGGTGGCATTTATCGGTTCTCTGAACTACTGAAGACAAACTATTCCATTGGTTGGTTGCTCCCGCTGTTCTCCTAAATTCTAGGTGGCTTCTCGCCTTGGTTAGTTTCCAACCATTGTTTTCACTTGTTCAGCATGGCCTAAATTAGCTTGCTCATCTCACAGAAATGCTTCGGTGTTGCGGTGGCTGAAGTACAACTTCTTTGCCAGTCAGTTCATTGGAGAGGATTCCATTTTGTCCTTTGTTTTAGGCAGCAAAATACCTCGGGCTGCCGTGAAGAGTCGAGCAGAACCTTTCACCCCCCCCCCAAAAATCCCTACAATATCCCTACACACAGAAGGAGAAACACTCACATGCCAGAATTTGGCTAAAGGCACGTTCAGAAATGTAGGTCTCTGATCGCCAAGTCAAGTATGCCGTGAAATACTTTGGTTTTTATTTGAATTCTACTTCAGGCATGAAAACAAATATTTTGCCCCTATTACTTTTCCACATGGTGTACTGCAGAGTTTTAAACAGCTAGTAAATGCCCTCGTAAAAAATTAATGCTGATACACATAAAAACCGATGTAGAAAACCTTGGCCAGAATGTTAAAGGGGACAGCATTCGTATCTGCTTATTTCTATGTCGATCATAGATGGTATTCTACTGGTTCGGACTGGTTTGCCTGAAATCGCAGGAAGTTCCGCCCATCCACCCCAGCTCAATGGCATCCCATTTAGGCTCTTTTTTAGCCAAAAGCACATGCGCAGAAGTCCAAGCGAACATTTGCGAACAGGTAGCAGAGGTGGGTTCTTACTGGTTTGCACCAGTTTGGCTGAGTAGCAGTAGTGGGTTGTAGGCGGTATGCCCCGGTATGGGCATACAGAGCCTGCCTGGAGCACTGGATACTGTTCCGGTATGGTGCTCTGGAGGGCTCACCACCCGCCCAAGCTCCTTACCTGTCTTTTAAGGCAGGGGTCCCCAACCTTTTTGGCACAAGGGACTGGTTCCATTTTAAAGAAAATTCTGCGGACTGGTGAGTATGGCTCAACTGGCGTAGAGGGGGAGCAGGGGGGAGGGGAAACAGGCGGCGCATGCACATGCAGGGGAGGGTGAGTCAGCTCACTCGCCCCTCTCGGCACCCAATGGTGCGAGTGGCCGCGCCTGTGTTCTCCAGCCCCCGGTGCACACTCTGCCCAGGGGACTGCTCCCTCTTCCCTCCTCCTCCTCTCCAGCCCTGCGGCCCGGTTCCTATCAAGCCACGGACCGGCACCGGTCCGCAGCCTGGGGGTTGGGGACCCGTTTTAAGGCTTCCGTGCTTCCATGCACGCACATGGCGCGTAGAGCGCCTGTGTGACGCTCCGCTGAGCAGCTGGAGCATTGAGGAGGCTTGTGGAAGTGTCGCTGACAGGAATGATGCATGCGCGTGGTGCACGCATCCATGTGGGCGATGCCGGGCCCCTTCCAACCATACCGGTTGGAAAGGGATCTGGAGCCCACCACTGCTGAGTAGGTAGTAACTTGGCCACCCACACACCTGAAACTGGTTCTATCAACGGCATCATAGGCACCGCCATCTTGCTTTTTTACTTCTGTGCAGAAACAATTTTTTGACTACTGTGCATGCACATGTGCGCGCGAAGTGTGTGCACATCCGAAGCACATCCGGCAGTAAAAGAAGCCAGAACACACCCACGACCAGGAGGGAAGGTAAGTGAATGCCACCTCTGATGTCGATGTTGCCATCTTTGAATTGGGTAAGGCATGGGAATCTGTTCTGACTCCCTCCTTAACACGACTAATCACTAAACCGACTGATACTTGGCAGCTTTCCCGGACTGACCTCGACTAGGCCTGAAGATTCTTAATGAAAGAACTTGACACACACGAAAGCTTTGACTCTTCAGATGATACATTGTTTCCTGCAAACCTACTCTTCACAGAGGAGTTCTTTTAAAGCCTCTTGGGAGGGGCCGGTCAATTAGGCAGCTGATACGCTGCCTTCTCTCGATCCTTCTCAGCCTGACATCAGGGACAAACTGGGTTTCCTCCTCCCCACTACACCAAGCCCCAGGTGCCTCCTGATGCCTAGCCGGGTTCTCTGCTCTCTCACTCTCGGCCTCCTCCTCCTCTAGAGCAGACTCATAGGACTCCTCACTAGAGGAGTCCATCAGCAGCTCATCCGGAGCCGGCTGGGCCACAACGGGCAATGCCGGCTGGCGACGCCCAGTGGAAGGGCCTTCTCTGTGGTGGACCCTGCCCTCTGAAACGAGCTGCCCCCCGCTCTCAGGAATATCACGGATCTCCGCCTCTTCCGCCAACATCTAAGACGCACTTCTTTCGTTTAGCCGGCCTGGCCTAATTCCCCGAGATTATTTTACCGACTGATTTTAAATTAAATTAAATTAAATTAAGTTTTAACAAATGGGTTTTTACACTGTTTTTAGTACAGGGTATAGTTTAATTTAATAAGATTTTATCGATTATTTATGATGTATTTATTCTTTTTGGTAGATGTTTATATTGATGTTTTTAGTTTCCTGTGCACCGCCCCGAGTCCCAATAAAATGAAATAAAATGAAAATGAAACAGGAAACTAAGTCCTGATTTACTGTGTCACACTGATTGGAGCCAGTGGTTTCACATAGAACTAAATCTTAATCCAACTTTTGTCTCCTATGAGACAAATCTTTCTTTTCTGTTCCCAGGACCAGTTTCCAATTTGAAGCGGCATTTATTTCCGCGCACAAAACATTTCCCAAATTCAAATTATTTACTTCTACTCGGTTCCATTTGGAGTGGCATACTACGTGTGATCTGGAAAGATAGTTCTGGCTACCATGGTTTTCTGGGAAATCCTATACAGTGCATATTTTCCTACAAGGAAGATCTGATGTAAGATTAATATTATAAATGTCATGTTTGATTAGCGTCAAAGTGGAGCCTGGGTGGGTCAGAGTCACCCTGAGAATTTCAGCATTCCTTTCTTTCAGGGTCAATTCTGCTTCTGAGGTAACGCTTGGCAATTTCCACTATTTTCAGTAATGATCCCATAGAAGCATGTGGAGAAAACCGATTATGTAATGGATTGTGTGAGTTCTTGAGGTTAGGGATGAAGAGGAATCTCGAAAACGTGCCGAAAATACATTCTTTGCAGGGATTTTAGAAGCCAAAGAGATTTCTAATAACACTAGTGGCTCAAGTATATTATTTGGTATTTTCCATTATCAAAATCAGCTTGATGAGAGAATTTCCAGTATCAGAAGCAGCTGCTGAAGTTCTGGGGGTACACGGATGACTTCAGTGGTGGGTTTCAAACTTTTTTAGAACCTCTTCTGTAGGTGTGGCCTGCTTGGTGGGAGTGGCTTGCCGGCCATGTGACTGAGTGGGAGTGGCTTGGCAGTCATGTGACTGGGAGGGCGTGGCCAACTTGTAAAATGGGGTGAAACTCCCTTAACAACGCTCTTGCTTAGCAACCAAAATGTTGGCTCAGGAACTCTGGCATTTGAAGCACGCAAGTCTTAAAGCTGTCAAGTGACAAGACCCTCGCACCCCTCACCCTTTAGAAAAAAACAAACCCAGGGGTGTTCAAACTTGACAGCTTGAAGACTTGTGGACGTCAACTCCCAGAATCCCTCCTCTCGCTCTTCCTCTTGATGATGGGCGGACGGGCGGGGGGAGGGAGCTGGAACCGGTTCTAAATGGCGCTGGAGATGTGTGGAACCTCTTCTATAGAAGGGGTTAGAACTGGCAGGAACCCATCCCTCGATGACTTGTTATTGTTGTATTTTCAGACATATTCAGCTTTAACATACAGGCAGGAAGCAGGTGTGTTGAATTTAAGCCAAGAACACCTGAGGTTCTAAACTTCAGTCCTTAGGTGGCCAGAAGCCAGTAACTCCCCTGCAATCCAACCTATTTAAGTAGAAGTCTTTTAAAATAGACCATCTACAAATTATTCATGCTCCTTGGAGGAGCAAAATATAGTCCTACAAAAGCCAAAAAACAACAACAACCCATCAACAAAATCGCTTAGCAATTATAGAGTTATTTTCATCTAGGCGACTGGGATCCCAATGAAATAAACACACGAACAAACACAGAAAAAGTAGCCTTAACCCTTTCACTGGAAGCAAATTCATTTGAAACCCTGCAATAGGAGGAAGTCTGATAGCAAGAGCACTTATATACCGCTTCATAGTGCTTTTACAGCCCTCTCTAAGTGGTTTACAGAGTCAGCCTCTTGCCCCCAACAATCCTGGTCCTCATTTTACTCACCTCGGAAGGATGGAAGGCTGAGTCAACCTTGAGCCAGTGAGATTCGATCTGCCGAACTGCAGCGAGCAGTCAGCTGAAGTAGCCTGCCGTACTGCACTCTAACCACTGCGCTACCTTGGCTCCATACTGATGCTCGGAACTGATGCTCAGTTCTTACGTAGCAGATGTGCCGTATATGTACAAGCAAAATAGCGGCCTCCTCTGATTTGTGTGTGTGTGTGTGTGTGTGTGTGTGTGTGTGTGTGCCTTTCAGTTAGTAGTGATTCCTTGCAACTGTGTGTACCAGTTTTCTTGGCCCATTTTTGGAAGTGGTTTGCCATTGCTTCTTTCCTAGGACATTTTTCAACAGGCGGTTAGACTTTCTGGTTTTTCTTTGACATCTCATCCAAGAAGCTTCATCTTCAGCTCAGACATGAAGAAGCTTCTTGGTTTTCTTTTCGCATCTCATCCAAGAAGCTTCATCTTCAGCTCAGACATGAAGAAGCTTCTTGGATGAGAAGTGAATTGTCTTCAAAGAAAAACCAGAAAGTCCAATGGCCTCTTGAAAAAACAACAACACACCTTTGGGACCACCATGACCTTGGATGACTGAGAATCTTCCTAGGACTGAGAGAGAATAACTGGTCCAAGATCACTCAGCTTTCTTTGTGCCTTAAGGTGGGACTTGAACACTCAGATTCCTAATTTCTAGTTTGATAGCAGGACTTCCCTATCAGATTGGTTCTCTGTCATCTGCAGTCCGGATGTTTGAGCTATGTTTATGATGGTGTGGACCCAATGCATATTTCCCACCTGAGTATCATTTCAAATAGAAGACGGTATCCAGAATAAAAGAGGAGCGAAAGGGGAGTGGAGTTTGCAGGAGACAATGAGTTCAATTCATTAGGGTGAAGATCTGTTCCTGACTTCTTGCCAAGTAATTGCTGCTACAGCATGGCGTTTGGAAGATATCGGTCTGGCAGCTCTCCAAGCCTGATAAAAGTGTGTAGTCACAGGTGAGATTCACTTACCTTCCTACAGGTTTGAAAATGTGAGGGCACTTGCACCACCTAAAATTATTATACATTTAATAATAAAAAATTATAATTTGTCCTATATTGTTCTCTATTATGAACTACATTATAATTGTAGAATTGGAGAACAAGGGTATCCATGGCTATCATGATGGATGCCTAAGGACACCCTCCGGGTTGGAGAGATAGGCAGGAGATCTCTCAATGCCATTTGCAGGGAATCACAAGCAGGTGAAGACATCTGCTTGGGAAGACCCTGAAGCAAATGGGGAGCCACTGTGGGAGACAGAAGGCTGGACTGGATGGGCTGTGTCCTCTTCCAGCACGGCTGTTCTTATGTTCTTATGTTAAGAAAGGAAGGAAGGAAGGAAGGAAGGAAGGAAGGAAGGAAGGATGGATTAGAGGAGTTCATGGAGAACAAGGGTATCCATGGCTATCATGATGGACACCCTCCGGGATGGAGAGACAGGCAGGATATCTCTCAATGCCATTTGCAGGGAATCACAAGCAGGTGAAGACATCTGCTTGGGAAGACCCTGAAGCAAATGGGGAGCCACTGTGTGAGACAGAAGGCTGGACTGGATGGGCTGTGGCCTCTTCCAGCAAGGCTATTCTTATGTTCTTATGTTCTTATAATTACATTCTTAAATTCTTTACCCCCTCCTCTTCCCCTTCTCCTCCTCCTTCCCTCCCTCTTCAGAAAAAGAGGGTGGATGAGGGAGGAGGGGATGCATAAGGAGGTCTAAGGAAGAGAGTATAGGTACTAGTGACACTGCATAGTAAGCTTCCCCTGATTGTGCATGCAAACAACTAGAAGGCTACCCCAAAAAAGGAGAAGAAACCCTATTAGAGATTCCCTGTGGGGTTTTTGCAATTGCAATTCCTATCTTCAGCAACGTAGGTTGTGAGAAAGTACAGGATGCAAACCAGTAAACAGAGTCCTGAGTACATAATATTGTAATCAAAATCCTCCAAGCAATATGTCAACAGGATCTGCTGTCAACAACGTGAATATGTCTGTATCTGTGTGGCTTTGCCTTTAGAGTTCTCCTGAATTGAGTTATGAAACTGGTTGTACAATCAATCCTTTATTACATTTTATTAGGGACTTGTCCTCTATCCCATGATCATTGCTAGCCTTTTAATGTCAGATTCCAGAAAGCTCTTGGCATAGATTCATGCTTGTTGGATGCTAGGCGCACCAAGTGATCAACAATCAGAAGCATTCTTATAAATCTAATTTCATGCGTGGTTTCCAACTTTGTCCATTTCTACTCAAAAGAAGAGGGAGACAAGCTATTCTCCAAAGCACCAAAGGACAAGAAGCAATGGGTGGAAACTAATCAAGGAGAGAAGCAACTTAGAACTGAGGAGAAATGTCCTGACAGTTAGAAACAATTAATCAGTGGAACAGAAGTTGCCTCCAGAAGTTGTGAATGCCCCAACACTGCAAGTCTTTAAGAAGATGTTGGCCTACAAGACCTCCAAGGTCCCTTCCAACTCTGTTATTCTATTCTATTCTATTCTATTCTATTCTATTCTGTTCTGTTCTGTTCTGTTCTGTTCTGTTCTGTTCTGTTCTATTCTACTCTACTCTACTCTACTCTACTCTACCCTACCCTACCCTAACCTACCCTACCCTATTCCTATTCCTATTCCTATTCCTATTCCTATTCTATTTCTATTTCTATTTCTATTTCTATTTCTACTCTACTCTACTCTACCCTACCCTACCCTATCCCTATCCCTATCCCTATCCCTATTCTATTTCTACCCTATTCCTATTCCTATTCCTATTCCTATTCCACTCTACTCTACTCTACTCTACTCTACTCCTACTCCTACTCCTATTCCTATTCCTATTCTATTTCTACTCTATTTCTACTCTATTTCTACTCTACTCCTATTCCTATTCCTATTCCTATTCCTATTCCTATTCCTATTCCTATTCCTATTCCTATTCCTATTCCTATTCCTACTCTACTCTACTCTACTCTACTCTACTCTACCCTACCCTACCCTACCCTTCCCTATTCCTATTCCTATTCCTATTCCTATTCCTATTCCTATTCCACTCTACTCTACTCTACTCTACTCTACTCTACTCTACTCTACTCTACTCCTACTCCTATTCCTATTCCTATTCTATTTCTACTCTATTTCTACTCTATTTCTACTCTACTCCTATTCCTATTCCTATTCCTATTCCTATTCCTATTCCTATTCCTATTCCTATTCCTATTCCTATTCCTATTCCTATTCCTACTCTACTCTACTCTACTCTACTCTACTCTACTCTACTCTACTCTACTCTACTCTACTCTACCCTACCCTACCCTACCCTATTCCTATTCCTATTCCTATTCCTATTCCTATTCCTATTCTATATCACTGTTCTAAGACAATTGAACCCAACTGCATCATAATGAGACAGTCACCGTATATTCAAGTTTGAAAACTGAAGATGGAATTGTTAGGGAAATAACAAAGGGAACCCCATTTCAAGGCACAGAACAAAACAAAGCAGTTATTTAGTTCAGCATTTGCAATCATGCTTGATCATTGAGAATCTTGCCAAGCCTCCAAGATAAGCACAGTTTTGTCCTGATCAGGAGAATTGTAGCCAACAATCATTCATGGAAACCGAAAAGAAATAAAAAGCCGACTGTCTGCATTGATCCTCAGCCAAGGACACATCAGCGTGGGCAGCTGCTTGTGAGAATAGCAGATTTGACATCGAGATATAATGTTATTACAATTACTACACTATAAAAGAAACTATTAAGATAGCATCCAATATATTTGATAGGATTCCTTGCATCATCCAAAAAAAAAAAATAGAATTGGGAACAGAAAAGAAGCTTGTCATCTACACTGGTTCATCTCTGGTGTTTGTTTCAATAACCACCCTCAATATAATGTTCGTGTGCTTTGTAACACAAGTTGGAAATCCTCAAAAGTTGCAGACACAATATTTGACTACTGAATTTATCTGTCAGTGCGATTCCTAATTTGTCACACACAAGGACAAATTCTTCATGTGTAGGATTAAGAATAAAGCCATTCATGTGCCAATTATATGTGTCCCTTCGACCGATCCGCTCCCACATAGAGGGCCTTCTCAGGGTGCCGTCGGCCGGGCAATGCCGGTTGGCGACACCCAGGGGAAGGGCCTTCTCTGTGGCGGGCCCTGCCCTGTGGAACGACCTGCCCCCCGAACTACGCACCATCTCAGACCTCCGCCTCTTCCGCCAGCGTCTTAAAACGGACCTTTTCCAACAAGCCGGCCTAGCATAACCTCCCGTTCTGACTGTTTTTAGATAGATTTTAATTCGGGGGATTTTATACTATTTTAGCACACGGTATGGGTTTAATAGTTTTTTTTAAAATTTTGTATTTTTGTTATATTTGTATTGTTTTAAATTTCCTGTGCGCCGCCCTGGGTCCTTTTTGGAGAACGTGCGGGGTATAAATTTGAATAAAATAAAAATAAAAATAAAATAAATAAATAAAATAAATTTTACTGCAATTTATATCTATAAGGCATAGAGTAATCTTCTCCCACCTAGTGCCCTCCATAAAAGTTAGACAACAAATCCCAACGTATTTCCAACATAGTCAGTGGTGGGATCCAGCTGGTTTAACAACCGGTGATTGCGTGCTTTGTTCCACACACATGCACAATTTTAACAAAACATACCTTCCATGTTAATTCTAGGGAGTAATACAGTTGAGCTGCTCTGCCAAGCGAATCAGCTGATAGGATATAGGTAAATAAAGTTCAGGGGTGGGCGGGCAGGCTCACCTGATTGTTGAAGCTACCGGTTCGCCTGAACCGATCCAAACCAGCTGAATCCCACCCCTGAACATAGTGCAAGAATTCGCATCGGGAAAGGTTGCACTACAGCAAGGGTCTCCAACCTTAGGAACTTTAAGATTTGTGGACTCCAACTCCCAGAATTCCTCAGCCAGTAAGTCGTCAATTACATTGCCCAATAGAGGTTCTGGCTGGTTGCTTGGTTACTTCACTCCTCCTCTTCCAGCCACCTGTTGTCATGACCTTGGTTCCCGCAGGCAAACTTTTTGCTTTGACTATAAAGCCCCGGCTATCTATTCCCCCCTTCCTGCCCTCTCTTCTACCTTGTGGCAATCCTGAAGTCACAAAGATGGCTTCAGGGTGGACTTCTTGATCTTGTGGAGGATAATATTGAGTGCCACCAAAGATACCAAAGTCTAGCTTGATGAAGAGAAGGACCAGGAGAGACATGATAGCAGTGTTCCGATATCTCAGAGGGTGCCACAAAGAAGAGGGAGTCAAACTATTCTCCAAGGCACCTGGGGGCAGGACAAGAAGCAATGGGTGGAAACTAATCAAGGAGAGAAGCAACTTAGAACTAAGGAGAAATTTCCTGACAGTAAGAACAATTAACCTCTGGAACAGCTTGCCTCCAGCAGTTGTGAATGCCCCAACCCTGGAAGTCTTTAAAAAGATGTTAGATAGCCATTTGTGATCAATTCGGCACAAGAAACCATCGGTTGCCCTCTGACATCACTGGATAACATCGCCAGATCTCGCTGCTTTAGCAGAGCAAGGAAGAGTCTCATAGATGATTCACACCCTGGTTGGTATCTCTTTGCCCTTCTACCATCAGGCAGAAGATATCAAAGTATAGCCAGCCGAACGAACAGGTTTAAAGGTAGCTTCTATCCATGGGCTGTGAGACTTTTAAATTCAACCGCAATCACTCCATGCACATGCTAGTTTTTTCTTTTTTCTTTTCTCTCTTTTTTGTTTCTGTTATAATTTTGCACCAGTGAAGTTAAAACCAATTTCATTGTAATTTTTACAATGACAATAAAGATTATTATTATTATTATTATTTGTCTGAAATGGTATAAGGTTCCTGCCCACGCAGGGGGTTGGACTAGAAGACCTACAAGGTCCCTTCCAACTCTGCTATTGTATTATTGTATAAAATGGGAAAGCCCACTCCTCAAATTCCCACAAAGAGTAACAAGACTTGACACATAAAGACCCTTGATGGCACAAACAACGGAAAACCTGCAACGCACCCAAGGATGACAGAACCAACACCACGCAGTTGGTAGAACCCAAAATGTCTGCCTTTCTTTAACTCGGTCTTCGATGTATTTCAGAACGAGTGTCATTTCTGTTTTTAAACACAGCTTTCAAAAGACTGCAACACCTGCTTTTCAAAACAGGTCTAGCATTCCCACCCACCCCCACCCCAAAGAGCACTAAAACTCTATTTATGAGAAGCCCACAGAAGAACCGACAAGTGTTATGGAAAGTGTTGGTCAGGCATTTCAGGAAAATGTCTCTGCGGAAGCCAAACATCTTTTCTTGCCAACAACCACAATGTTGATGAAGTGTTTTAAACTCCTATCCATGGTTGGTGGTGGTGGTAGGGAATGGAAAACACCATGGAAAACTAGAACAGCTATGGATGAGTTGAAATCGCCTCTAGGGGGCTGGGGAAGAAGAAGAAAGCAATATTATGGGAACATGGCAGAAGGCATCACAGTTCCTCTTCTGACGTTAGAGGAATGTGGAGAAGAGCCCTAGGTAAGATTGGGTTCATTTCTTTCCAACTGTCTCTATAATGATAATGCTGGAGAATTCCTGGAGCTGAAGTCCTTCAGACTTAAAGTTGCAAAGGTTGGGGACCTCTGCTGTAAAGGAAGACCTCTGTTTGCTATTAAGTAGACATTTCAAGAATCTAAATGACAGATCAGTAAAGTTTATATCTGCAGGACCCACCCAATGAGAAACTTGACGCTATTGATGGCTTATTTAACCTGAATTGGATGAGACAAGTGGTATTTCCCCCCCTCTGAATTGGACATGAACGTTAGCATTAGTGGTTTGGGCAGAGTTAATTTGGGTTCATCACATCTAAACCTCAACAAGAGGCTTAGAAGGGAAAATCAAGTGTCATAAGAGAAATGACTGAACTTCGTAAGGCACCCGATTAAATAGCTGACCTCTTAGAAAGCCACATTCCAAATTCTGTGTTCCAAATTCGTCACTGGTGATTTCATGAAATCCCTGCTCGTTTTATGCGCGGTGATAGCAAAAGAAGAATTCTGTCCCACCCACAAACTTCCTTTTAATCTTCATTCTGGACTCTGACTTTCCAACTCTCAAGGTACTGTCATGTACCCTGGTGGCTTGACTCATGAATTTGACATGCCTGGCCAGTTTTATGGCCTGAAGTTCAGAACTATGCATATTATTCATCACGAAGACTATCCATTGAGCAGCAGTAGCAAATGATGGAAAACAGTTAACTCTGTTGAGAGGGATTTTTTGAGGGGCTGCCACAGAGAGGAAGGGGTCAAGCTATTTTCCAAAGCACCTAAAGGCCAGACAAGGAAGAATGGATGGAAACTGATCACAAGATTGACAAGCTCAGAATCTTATTTATTATTTATTTTATTAAATTTATACCCCGCCCTTCTCCTTGTTAGGACCCAGGGCGGCGCACAGGCATTATATAAAACCATAAATACAATATACATCAATTAAAATATATATTAAATTAATTCACCCGTGCTAAAACCCGTTATTAAAACCGTAACCAAATTATAATTTATATTTAAAAGTCAGACGCGGGGGGCTATCCTAGGCCGGCTTGTTGGAATAAGTACGTCTTAAGACGTTGGCGGAAGAGGCGGAGGTCCGAGGTAGTGCGAAGGTCGGGGGGTAGGTCGTTCCAGAGGGCCGGGCCCGCCACAGAGAAGGCTCTTCCCCTGGGTGTCGCCAGCCGGCATTGCCCGGCCGACGGCACCCGGAGTAGGCCCGCTCTGTGGGAGCGGACCGGACGAAGGGATGTATGGGGCAGGAGGCAGTCTCATATATAGCTAGGCCCCGAGCCATGGAGCGATTTAAAGATGGTGGTCAACACCTTGAAGCGCACTCGAAAGGCCACAGGCAGCCAGTGCAGCTCGCGCAGAATCTTAGCCCCTGAGCCACCGTGTCCCATGGTATATTATTAGCATGCACCAAATGGTAGAAAAAAACCTACTGTATATTTCTGCCCGTAGCACATACATCGTTACATGCTCATGTTAATTCATTTTTATCGGTTATCATCTGGTTTTCTGCCTCGGTCATCCAATTGTCTCCTGCAAATTATTCCTTTCTGGGCTGTTTTGGGGAGTGCCTCGCATGCAGGAAGGATGTGTTTTGAATTAAAAGGCAGCCCTGTGTTTTTGGAATTTAAGCGCTTGCTCCAGATTTCAGGGTGTAGAAAAGATTGACTTGATTTAAGGGCGGGAAGCCCAGTACTGTAACTATGCAGCCAGTAAGATATTATGTATAAAGCTGTTCTTGGTTTCCAGTTTGTCAAGAATATTTCCCACATTTGCTAAATTGAATCAGATGTTTAAAGATTCCTTTCGGGTTTTTTTTTATCTTCTTACTCCTGTTCTCCTTGTAGTCCATGGGAGCGATATTCTTGAAGGGAAAGAATTAATTATATGGCCTGTTTCAACATGTTGACAGATAACTCAGGATAACTCATGCTCCTTTCCCCTTGTTTTTCACACCCAGGGGAAGAGGTGTGTATCTCAGGTAGAAAAAGAGCTAGAAAAATAGGACAAGGAAAAGACTAAGCGTATGGCCACAGTGTCAGTCCCAAAATTGGTCCCCCTCCACATAAAAAAAACAAAAGCAAAACAAAACTGAGATTGTTAATGTTGAGTAAGCAAGAATTCTTTTCTCTTAAAAAAAAATATTTAACTACTAGCCGTTCCGGGCCAGGCGTTGCTGTGGCCCAGTCTGGTTCAATGGCCAACCAATCTGTGTGTAGATCTACACCTGCACACACAAACAAATACACACAAACACCGTATAACCCCCAACCTACCTACCTACCATATTTCTCCCTCCCTCTCTCTATCCACCTACCTACCTACCTACTGAATTTCTCCCTCTCTCTATCCACCTACCTACCTACC
Organism: Rhabdophis nuchalis; assembly: GCA_039707465.1. NCBI lineage: Eukaryota > Metazoa > Chordata > Lepidosauria > Squamata > Natricidae > Rhabdophis > Rhabdophis nuchalis. The sequence continues at coordinate 7,234,424 of CM077661.1, forward strand.
TACTGTATTTCTCCCTCCCTCTCTCTATCCCTCTACCTACCTACCTACTGTATTTCTCCACCTACCTACCTACCTACCTACCTACCTACCTACCTACCTACTTACCTACCTACCTACCTACCGTATTTCTCCCTCTCTCTATCCACTTACCTACCTACCTACCTACTGTATTTCTCCCTCCCTCTCTCTATCCCTCTACCTACCTATCTACTGTATTTCTCCCTCTCTCTATCCACCTACCTACCTACCTACTGTATTTCTCCCTCCCTCTCTCTATCCCTCTACCTACCTACCTACTGTATTTCTCCACTTACCTACCTACCTGCCTGCCTACCTACCTACCTACCTACCTACCTACTGTATTTCTCCCTCTCTCTCTCTATCCCTCTACCTACCTACCTACCTACTGTATTTCTCCCTCTCTCTATCCACCTACCTACCTACCTACTGTATTTCTCCCTCCCTCTCTCTATCCCTCTACCTACCTACCTACTGTATTTCTCCACCTACCTAACTACCTACCTACCTACCTACCTACCTACCTACCGTATTTCTCCCTCCCTCTATCCCTCTACCTACCTAACTACTGTATTTCTCCACCTGCCTACCTACCTACCTACCTACCTACCTACCTACCTACCTACCTACCTACTGTATTTCTTCCTCTCCCTCTCTATTCCTCTACCTACCTACCTACCTACCATATTTCTCCCTCCCTCTCTCTATCCCTCTACCTACCTACCTACCTACCTACCTACCTACCTACCTACCTACCTACCTACCTACCGTATTTCTCCCACCCTCTCTCTATCCCTCTACCTACCTACATACCTACTGTATTTCTCCCTCTCTCTGATGAATGATGTTATTTTTCTAACACGTTGTTTTTATAAGAGAGAAGATGCCTACAGAAAAAAAGGAAACCTTGATCCAAATGATGAGAAAAATCTTGACAAAGTGATCCAAGGGGACGTCTTCTCCAAGAGTAACATGTTTTTGGGATAACCAACATTATGCATAAGAGGGACAAGAAATAATAAGCAAAGGAAGTCAAATGTATGAGATAAGAGAAGAAAGGGAAATAGCTCATGTCAACAGCATTCACCACACTTCTCTGCACCTTTCTATCTTGCATATCTTCTATGTTGCAGCATGTCCATGCACTGTTTCATGTGCTTTTTGATCTTGAATTTCTAACTTCTCTCTCTCTCTCCCTCCCTCCCTCCCTCCCCCCCCCTCCCTCCCCCCCCCTCTCTCTCTCTTCTCAACTCCATCCAAATATGGACTACCCTGGATTTCCCCTTCCTCTTGAACATTTACTCATGCTTTATACATTGGCTTTTCAATTCAAGTCTTATCCAATGTCAGTGCCTACTGCATTCTGCAGCTGGGGTCCTGGAAGAAGGTGCTGGTAGAACCACTCTTCTGTGAAGTAAGGGTCCTGGGTTACTGAGAAGTGGAAAACTTTTGGAACAGTCTACCAGATGAGCATAGGTTGGCCTACGGTGTATTGATTTTGGGAGACACTGAAGTTCTTCCAAACAGATTTTGTGGGTTAAGCTGATACTTTCTAGGTTTCTGTTTTATTGTTTTTCATTTGTTCCAAAGGATATAAATGTACGAATATTATATTTAGATTTCCATGAACGTTCTATTAAAGTTGGTTAATCATCCAGGCCAATTATGGCCGATTACAATGATAGATAGGTACAAGACAGACAAGGAGATTTTTGTTTCCATTGTACTTGCTATTCTTTTTGTGTTTGGCCCTCAATGAGCCAACCAGATTCATTCTTGACCATATCTCTTCTTGCTTCTCCAGGGCTCCTTTTATAACTTAGTTTCATATTTCTCCTTATATACCCAACTGGGCAGAAATACATTCTTATATTCAGATCCTTTTTAAAAATTCTTTCAACGCTTGTTCATTTCTTATCATTTTATCAGTATTTCCCCGTCTTAAATTTCTCTAGTTTCCCATTTTTTTCCCAAAGAATACAGCTTTCCTTACTTGCTCTACTTTTTTTTGTGCTACTTTTGCAACAATTTGTTCCATTTCCCCTGTCACACACAACTGGTTAGGTCTTTGATATATTAATTTTCAAATCCATTACTCCTTTTATGTAATATATCCAATGTCTACAACGAAGCATTCAAGTTCTCAACTGATAAGACAGAATCACCCACATGCAAAAAGCAGACATATACTGTGTCTCAAAGAAATACATTTCTGCAATTACCATAAACATCATTATACTTTTATCCATTAATATTTTCCCCTTGACTTACTCTCTGGCTCAGTGTTGAATTGTTTGTGGCAACCGTTCCATTCATGTGTCCTTCCATTGTGTATTGCTTTCATTAGAAGTCAGCATTCAGACTTCAACTCCAGGTTCATGCAAAACACACCTCTAGCTCAGGGGTCTCCAACCTTTGCAACTTTAAGTCTGAAGGACTTCAGCTTCCAGAATTCTCCAGCCAGCAAAGGTTGGAGACCCCTGGAGAATTCTGGGAGCTGAAGTCCTTCAGACTTAAAGTTGCAAAGGTTGGAGACCCCTGCTCTAGCTCAGGGGTCTCCAACCTTTGCAACTTTAAGTCTGAAGGACTTCAGAATTCTCCAGCCAGCAAAGTCCTTCAGACTTAAAGTTGCAAACGTTGGAGACCCCTGCAGTCTAGCTGATTCAGTGATCATATATTTTACTCAACAAATACACTTCCCTGTGGCTTTTCCCAGCTGTTCAGTTAGCTCAAGAATCTCCTCATACTTTCGCCCATCCCAAAAGGCAAATGATTCAGATGATAGATGAGGGGGACATCTCCATAACAGCCTGAATTCTCCTCAACCCAAAGATGAAAACAAGCTAAAATGGCCGAAATAACCTGCATTATTTTTTGAAAAACATGTCCCGCTGGTCAGCATGTTTATCACAATTTCTATAACATGAAGGATACTTCTGGAATTCACTTACAATGGAATCAGTTAGAAAACCCACCCCAATCCCTCATGAAAACACAGATGTAGAAGAAGGGGAAAAGAAAAAAGAAAACAACATCTACAGATGTAAAATGTTAAAATGTGCTGTTAAAGCATCAGCAAGGGAATAGAGCAACAGCTGTGAGGCACATGATATCCAAGCTTTCGAGCTGAGGTAATAAATAAAAATAGAGGCAAAAAAAGTGAGGAAATCCATTCTATAAACGGAGGTTACACAGTAGGAGTTTTAAACACCTGGTTGTCAGCACAAAGTTACAACAAAGACAATGGGGCATCTCACACAATGTGTCACACTATTCATGTCTGAATAAGGCTAAAAGAGTAACCAGACATTAGCAAACCTTGCTAAACCTGTTATCTTCATTATATTGTCCCTCTGTCAATACCAGGCAGCTGTAAGATACCCAAAACAGCAATAATCAATTCATATTTGTATTTTTTCCTCTGGTTTTTTTTCTTTCTTTTAATTTATATTTATTTATTTATTTATATTTAAATTTATACCCCGCCCTTCTCCTAAAAAAGGACCCAGGGCAGCGCACAGGCATCATTAAAAACATATAAAATACAAAAATTTTAAAAACTAATTAAATAATTCCCTGTGCTAAAAATAATAACGCTCTAAAATTTAAAATTATCCCTATAAAAAATCAGAAACGGGGTTATGCTAGGCCGGCTTGTTGGAATAAATAGGTTTTAAGACGTTGGCGGAAAAGGCGGAGGTCCACGATGGTGTGTAAATCGGGGGGGTAGGTCGTTCCAGAGGGCAGGGCCCGCCACAGAGAAGGCTCTTCCCCTGGGCACCGCCAACCGGCATTGCCCGGCCGACGGCACCCTGAGAAGGCCCTCTCTGTGGGAGCGGATCGGTCGTTTTTTTAAAAAAAAACAACAGTAGTTCATTTAGTCTTAATGAGAAAGAACTTCTTCCTCTTTTGAGAGGAGAGTCATATTTCAAGAGGCTTCGGTAACACTTTAACGCACTCTGAATGGACACATTTTGTAATTTTGTATGGTTTTTAATATTGCCTGGGTCCTTGCAAGGAGAAGGGCGGGGTATAAATTTGAAAAAATAAAATAAATAAATAAAATTCTGGTCAGAGATAATCATTTTTTAGGAGAGCTATAAAGATGGGCCTGAGAGAAAAGGGCTTGGCATTCTACTTTCTATGGTCATGACGGCCAACCTATGGCATGCATGCCACAGGTCGCATGCAGAGCCCTCTCTGCGGGCACGCGAGCTATCGGCCCAGCTCAGCTCCACCGACATGCGGGCAACACTTCCCGCTGACCAGCTGGTTCTCAAGTCTCTGCCATGTGGGGGCACATGAGGGCGATGTGCGTGCGTGCTTGGTGGGACTGTGGGGGTCATGCTTATGCACAAGGAGGAGAGGGCATGGGAGAATCATACGCACACGCATGGCGAGGCAGGAGCATGGGTGAGTTTCCCCCTAAATAATAAGGGTCTTATTTTTTTTTGACCCCCAAAATAAGCGCTTGGCCTTATTTTCAAGGAGGTCTCATTATTTTAGAGGTGCAGGAGGCAACATGCGTGGTCACCTCCTGGCTGCTGTTGGGTTGTAATATTTTCAGGGGAGGGCTTGTTTTAGCACATGCGCTCAAAAGTCCAATTGGTCTTATTGCCCAGGGATGTCTTATTTTGGGGAAAACAGGACACACAGACACACACACAGAGGTATACTGGTGCCTGCCGGGAACACTAGGTACCGTTCAAGTAGGGTGCTTCGGAGGGCCCACCTGCCTGCCCGCGCTCTTTACCGGTATTTCAGCTGTTCGTGGCTTCTGCGCACGGAACGTACAGCGCCTGCACGAGCTGCTTGCATTCATGTGGTGTGTTAGCAACTCTGGGTTCAGAACCAGTGTTACAACTCTGGTCCCGTAACCAGTGTTTAGAAAATAAATGCGGAATAGTGTAACACACCGGACAGTAAAGAGATACGTTGCTTTAACCACACACAAACTCTAAAACAGTGATAGTAAGAAAATAGTCTTTACTTTGTAGCAACTAAACTACTTCTTCCGACCAACTTCTCAAAACAATAACAGTCCTTCACCAAAACACAGAGTTATCTTACAGTGATGCAAAACAAATACTTCAGCTTCAGCTCCTTAACGGCAAACAGTAAGCACGGGAAATCACAAGGAATCAAAAAAGGGAATGAACTGTGATTCTGAGCTTGCTTATATGGTAGAGCTGAGGAGCACAGCCAATTAGAATTCAATACAGTTCTTAAAGCTACATAACTCCTTAAGAACATAGGCTCATATATATTGTCCACCCAATATAAGGCTGAATATCCTAACATGGTGGACGCCCAGCCCCGTTGCACCATACTGTTTGTATCAGGATCCAGAACCCATCACACACGCGCGCGCGCGCGCACACACACACACACACACACACACACACACACACACAATAAAATCCTGTTTTTAATATGATCCGCAGCAAGATTATATATCCTGCTATATTGCAGCCATGGCTAGAACATATAGATGATGTAAATATTACAGCAAAAGGGGATAATCTTTCTTCAGCACATAGAAGTCTATTCACAGAATGCACTGCATGGAAAATGCCCTGTGGAGAGACCTGGAATCTCATTGCCTTGATCTGGAAGTTGAAGGCTAATTCAACAGCGCATTTCTTACACGAAGAGGAAGCGCCAAGCATGGGGTTGGAAGGGATTGCTCTCCTGACTTCCTGTGTAGCCAAACTTTAAATGCGTATGCTAAATAAGGTCTATCTTCGTGTATTCGTTTCTTTCTTTCTTTCTTTCTTTCTTTCTTTCTTTCTTTCTTTCTTTCTTTCTTTCTTTCTTTCTTTCTTTCTTTCTTTCTTTCTTTCTTTCTCTTTCTTTCTTTCTTTCTTTCTTTCTTTCTTTCTTTCTTTCTTTCTTTCTTTCTTTCGCTCTTCTCTCTTTTCCCTCTCCCCCACTAAGAACTCTACTTAACCAAAGATCCATGCCTTCAAATGCCACCCACTTCCACAAACCCTCTCTGGAGGCTTTTAAATCCTGTTCAGCTTTCTGTTTACCAGACTTTCTCCCCTATTCTGGGACAGGAAATTGAGTGGGGGTGTTGACCTCATCTGGAGCAGGAGGTGGTCTATTCAAAAAGATGCCATCGACTCCAGCTCTCTTCCTTGATTTATCAGATAGGTAGATCAATAAATAAATTCTCATCTGTGCTTTCTTCTGGCTTGTAAAATAACAGGCGGGAGTCCTTTGAGAGCTAATTACTGGATCCTTTTTCCTTAAAGGACCCATGGATCAGCTTTCTGCTTAGCAAATTCCACTGCAGTGTAATTTAATTGAGACCGTCTACTTACAGGAGCCCCTGGAACTGAAGAGCAGTTTATTCACATGAAATCTAAACTTCTTCTCTCCCTCCCCCCGGCTTTATAAAATAAATTCTCCCAGACCAGCTACTAGTAATTTTCCCATGGATTCAGGACTGTTTTGCTATTTAGGGCAGAGGAAAAGCTGTGAATACAAAAAAAAAACCAAAAAAAACAACAACAACCACAAACTCAGCAGGAGGCGCATAGCAGAAAGCAAATAATGGGATTTCTACAGAATAATTTAGAGGTGAAGGCAGGTAAGAACAGTCTGCCAAAATTGAATATTAGAATAGAAAGAATAACAGAGTTGGAAGGGACTTTAGAGGTCTTCTAGTCCAACTCCCTGCCTAGGGAAAGAGAGAGAGAGAGAGAGAGGGAAAGAAAGAGAAAGAAAGAGAGAAAGAAATAAAGAGAAAGAAGGAAAGAGAAAGAAAGAAAGAAAGAAAGAAAGAAAGAGAGAGAGAGAGAGAGAAAGAGGGAAAGAAAGAGAAAGAGACAGAGACAGAGAAAGAAAGAGAAAGAAAGAAAGAAAGAAAGAAAGAAAGAAAGAAAGAAAGAAAGAAAGAAAGAACTTATGACCACAATTGAGCCCAAAAGTTTGGTTGTTAACCAAGACCATTGTTAAGTGAGTTTCACATTTTCCAAGTTGGCCACGCCCACCCAGTCACATGACTGCTGAGCCACTCAGCCGGTCCGCAAAACTTTCTTTAAAATGAAACCGGTCCCTGGTGCAAAAAAGGTTGGGGACCCCTGCTTTATAAGGCCTTGGTAAGGGTCCTCCTAAGTCACGAGTCCCAGATTTTGGACGCATTCTGTAAGTTCGCCCATTTAAGGCAGGGGAATTCTGGGAGCTGAAGTCCTTCAGACTTAAAGTTGCAAAGGTTGGAGACCCCTGATTTAAGGTACTCTGGTGCAAAAAATTGCTGCCCTATGATCTGCTCTTACTCCCAGTTAAAGGTCATGACAACAACAGCTTTAGTAGTACGTAGATTACAGAGCAATTAGTTACATTTGCTTTTCACATTCTCTAAGCCATAAATACGTTCTTTCTGCAACCTTTGGACTATATGTTGTTCTTATACATGAACTCATCAGGTATTTAAACCATGTTCTGTAAACACAGCAGACTTCTGAAAGGAATGCCCCCTTTCCAGCCTTTTGCACTAAAGAGTCAGAAAAGTGGAAGAAAATGCTTTTTTAAAAAAAGCAAAAGAATCAATATATTCCTCATATAATTTTGATTCTGCCTTTGTCTCACAAAACTGCATCCAGTTTTGGTCGCCACGATGTAGAAAAGATGTGGAGACACTGGAAAGAGTGCAGAGAAGAGCAACAAAGAGGATTAGGGGACTGGAGACTAAAACATATGAGGAACGGTTGTAGGAACTGGGTAGGTCTAGTGTGATGAAAAGAAGGACCAGGGGAGACTTGATAGCAGTCTTCCAATATCTCAGGGGTTGCCACAAAGAAGAGGGAGTCAAGCTAGTCTTCAAAGCACCTGAGGGCAGAACAAGAAGCAACGGGTGGAAACTAATCCAGGAGAGAAGCAACTTAGAACTGAGGAGAAATTTCCTAACAGTGAGAACAATGAATCAGAGGAACAACTTGCTTCCCGAAGTTGTGGGATAACCATTTGTCTGAAGTGGTGTGGGGTTTGCTATCTAGGCAGGGGTTAGATTAGAAGACTTCCAAGGTCCCTAGACAGAACAACTCTGTTATTCTATTATATTTTTAAAATCACTCTTTAAACTTAAATAAGGTCTGTGGGAAAGAAATCCTCAACAAAAGGATATACTGTCAAGCCTGATTTTACTTAAAGTCCTGGTGTGATCTTATAGTACTATAATAGGTACCACATCGCTGGCACATAATGATGTGAATTGGTAATGACATGGTGTCATCAGGTGTGTTTACAAAGAGGAGAAATACATCAAGATCTTGAAGTCATCCCAGCTCTAGGTCTATTATAGGGCCCCAAATCACAAAGGAGAATTATGTCTCAAAGTTCTTGAGCCTCTCCCTCCTTATGGTAATTAACATGTCTAAATGCTGCCATGTAATTATACTATCTTGGGACTCGGAAAAGAATAACCTAGGTACACAATACAGATTGTGATACTGTGCCTACTTTACTTTCACTCGGTTTTGAAAGCAAAATGCATGGAGAAGAATAAGGTCGAGAGTTTTTATCTTATCCAGCTCAGTCTGCAGCCCACAGATGTTGACAAAGAAGGTCAAAGAGAAGATGCACTAGTACAGAGGTTGCAAAGGTTGGGGACCCCTGGCCCAGGCCCTGACACTGACAGCTTTGCTGGCTGGAGAAGTCTGGGAGCTGAAGTCCTTCAGACTTAAAGTTGCAAAGGTTGGAGACCCCTGGCCCAGGCCCTGACAGTGACAGCTTTGCTTGCTGGAGAAGCCTGGGAGCTGAAGTCCTTCAGACTTAAAGTTGCAAAGGTTGGAGACCCCTGGCCCAGGCCCTGACACTGACAGCTTTGCTGGCTGGAGAAGTCTGGGAGCTGAAGTCCTTCAGACTTAAAGTTGCAAAGGTTGGGGACCCCTGGCCCAGGCCCTGACACTGACAGCTTTGCTGGCTGGAGAACTCTGGGAGCTGAAGTCCTTCAGACTTAAAATTGCAAAGGTTGGGGACCTCTGCACTAGTATAATGTTAAACACGACTATACATTTCTAAAGGATCAAGAAATCAGATCTGGGGTTCCTGACATTATATTAGTAACATGATAATGAAAGAACAAAAATAAATTAATAAGCGCAAACCCCTGAAAATTGTTTATTCATATTATTTTCAAAGTGACTTTGATAGGATGCTCAGTAAATATCTTGTCAGGAGCTGAGTATTACATCGCACTGCATGGTGGGTAAAATACCAATAAAGGAGAATATTTGTAGCTGAGGGTTGAAACGAGGGGTCCTTGGTGCGCTCTGATTTTGTAATGGGTAAAATAAATTTATTTCTATTCTTTCTAAATTTTTAACTTTTTAAGGGAAGAAATTCTGCATGAAAGGATTTTAAAACAGAAAAGCATTTTTTTTCCTTTCAAAGATGAAATGAGTTTTGTGTTGCCTTAATTTTACAAGTTAAAAAAAGGCCAACCAGGAATTTCTTGTCAAAATCCACCTGCTTAATTGGTTTCCCACATCAAATATTTTCAAATAATCCACAAGTCAGCTTTCATATCATGTTGATCTACTATGAATGAATAGGAATCAATAGGACTTTTTTTGACCTGGTGAAGTTACCCAAGGTTAAGACAGTGTTCATTTTGTTCTTTTGTATAATTAGGTTCTCCCTGCAGAGCCTATAGCACAGTGGTGATTTATCAAAGGTTTTATAAAACTCAGTTCTTATTTCTGCAAGGTGCTGCTAAAACAGTAGCTTGTCAACCTTTTTGACTTTAAAGATGTGAGTTGAAAAATTGTGGATGGAATGTTGGTTGTATAAATAATCATTATTGGAGGTCTTCTAGTTCAGGGGTCTCCAACCTTTGCAACTTTAAGTCTGAAGGACTTCAGCTCCCAGATTTCTCCAGCCAGCAAAGCTGGGAGCTGAAGTCCTTCAGACTTAAAGTTGCAAAGGTTGGAGACCCCTGTTCTAGTCCAACCCCCTGCCTAGGCAGGAAACCCTATACTGTTTCAGACAAATGGCTATCCAACATCTTCTTAAAGACTTCCAGTGTTGAAGCATTCACAACTTCTGAAACTTGGAGGTTCTTTCTTATCAGCACCACAAGGTAGACCAGATCAAGAAACATATTGTGTATGCTAAAAATTATTTTTATTGGAATGGCTTGCAAGTTTGCAAACTGTTTCCCATCCGCCCTTTTTTATCTTAATGTGAATTAAGGCATTACCTGCCATAGGTGTTTTTGTAACCCCCTTTTTAAACCATAGTTTATCTGTCTGTGTTCACGGTAACAGATCTTCCTTCTCTCTGTAAAGGCTCCCTACTATTTCCATTATCTCTTAAGATATTATTATTGTAGAACAGTAAGATCTGTATATGAGAGTGGTGCGGTGGCCTAGAGATGGAGCTCTCGTCTTCCAATCAGGAGGCTGTTAGTTCGATCCTAGGTAGAGGCAGATATTTCTCGCTCTGGACACACTGAGAATATATCTGCTGAACCAAACTCCACATCTGGCCATCAAAACACTCTGCTAACTCCATTGACTTGCCCAGACTCCACTCCACAAGAGAGTTAAATGAAGATGATGATGATAGTAATATCTGTATATACTACCATAGATTGATGAATTATTTGAGGATAGGATGATTGAAACTACTGAGCTATGGCATTCCTACTTCTTTTTGAACATGCCACCAATTCTTGTTCCAATTCTCTTATTCAAGAACATAAATGTGATATTATGAGAGTTTTCAAGTTTAGGCTACAAACTTCCTGTCACCAGAAACCCTTCCTGCAATATCAGACGTATTTAAAAATTATCTGGATTGTTGTGGTTTAGTCGGGTTGCGCTAAATATTCCTACCCAACCTTGCTGGATTTCCTACCTTTTATAAGAAATTTTTAAAACACAGAAACATGATATACGCTGCAAGGAACATTTATCTTTCAAGAGTCATAAATGCTTAGCTCCACGGAATTTATATTTAATTGTCAGTTTAATCCCAGTTGGGTTTCTGTTGTCTGGTGTGAACTATAACAAACGGGACAGGTGTGATTACATACACTGTATACAGATAGTGTTTCTAAAAAATAAATTCTGCCTCCGTGATCAGATTTCAAGCTTTTTCTCCTTTTTTTTCCTGGATGCAAGAACACTAAACAGCAGTAAAATGTAATGAGGTTTATTGGCTTTAAAGCAAGTATTATTTCCCCACCACCACCAAAGGAACCTTTGTGGTGACTATAAGTAAATACTTTAGTGATAACTGGGGGAAAAAATGCTAATTTCCTTTGGCATATTGCTCCAAAGAGTTCTGAATCCAGTTCCCAGCAGTCTTTACTTTCCTGATATGAGATGACATCATTGGAGGCTATTTCCTGAGTTTTAGAAAACCAAATTGTTGGTGCCTCCACTTGAAAATCACAAGTGGATGAAAAAATCACAATTCTGGTGTACTATGGAAAGCTTATATCTAATTTTTTTTTTCATAGGGTAGTTGTGTTGTTAAAATGCAATCATGGGAAAATCTATACACATGGCAAAGAAATTTCTACTGCGTGTAGTTGCTCTTACAATATTGTAAAGCATTTTTTCCTTAAAGGACAAATGCCATATTTTTCCCCAGCAAAACTTATTTTTAACTTCCCCAGGAAATGATCGAATGGGCCTTTCACCTTCAGAGCCTTGATTTTATTCCAGCCAAATAAACTCAATCATTGTTCTCACCACAAATTATTTTCCCTTGTACTTTAAGAACTAAAAGCTAACAACGCACGCCACTGAGTTCATTCAAAGACTCCTTGGAATATGATAGTATTCTTAGCATTAACAGAACACAACGATTTGAGAGCAAGGTCAATTCTATTTTGTATGTGAATCAGTGGTGGGTTTCTGCAGGCTCGCACCTACTCACGAGAGCCGGTTGGTGAAATTTAGAGAACCGGTGAGAGGGGTTTACACCGGCGTACCTGGAAGTAAATCTGGCCCGCTGCTGCCAGTGACCCAACGGGAAGGAAAGGCAAGGAAAGGCAAGGAAAGGAAGGAAGGAAGGAAGAAAGAAAGAAAGAAAGAAAGAAAGAAAGAAAGAAAGAAAGAAAGAAAGAAAGAAAGAAAGAAAGAAAGAAAGAAAGAAAGAAAGAAAGAAAGAAAGAGAATTTATCATCACAATTGAGTCCAAAATTTTGGTTGCTAAGCAAGAGCATTGTTAAATGAGTTTCGCCACATTTTAAAAGGTGGCCACTCCCACCCTGTCACATGACTGCCAAGCCACGCCCACAAAATAGGCCACACCTATTTGTAGGTTCTAAAAAAATTTGAAACCCACCACTGAATTGTGAATATAGAATCACCATAATTCAGCATTTGGCATTTTGAAGTTCAACTTCCAACAATAGATTTATTTATTTATTTTGTCAATAACATGTAGCAAATATCCACTCCATAGTTATCCTGATTTTTGAAGTCCAGATCTGGAAGTGAAAAATACCGAAAGCTAAAATTCTGTGCTTATGATTAGCTGCTTCACCTTTAATCGGGCATTGTGAAGTTTATTGCAGTCACAATTTAATATTTGCAATGAGAATTTAAAAACCTTTATCTCCCTATGTTACAGAGTCTTTCTCCCTCCGATCTATGTGAAGGCTACCGACGGTAATAAAAGAGGAAACTTGTCTGTAGAAGATCAATAATCTTCTGAGTTCTGGAGGCATGCCTTGCACTGGGTCCTATAAAATCTGGGTTTCAAATTTCAGACAAATAGCTATCTAGCATCTTTTTAAAGACTTCCAGGGTTGGGGCATTCACAACTTCTGGGGGCAAGCTGTTCCAGAGGTTAATTGTTCTTACTGTCAGGGAATTTCTCCTCAATTCTAAGTTGCTTCTCTCCTTGATTAGTTTCCACCCATTGCTTCTTGTCCTGCCCCTAGGTGCCTTGGAGAATAGTTTGACTCCCTCTTCTTTGTGGCACCCTCTGAGATATCGGAATACTGCTATCATGTCTCCCCTAGTCCTTCTCTTCATCAAGCTAGACATACCCAGCTTTTTTAGAACCTACTCTATAGGTGTGGCCTATTTTGTG